>CM053026.1:769755025-770202525 GCA_028564925.1 Lithobates sylvaticus | reverse complement strand
AGAGAAAAATGTTATATGGGTAACAAAAAACAAACATGCAATAGATGAATGAATGATTGAATGATTTGTATAGCGCTGCAAATGCGAACTGAATCGCCTCAAGGCGCTTGTCTGCTCCTGTTTCCTGCTGTATTAGAAGAGGTGGGTCTTGAGTTTTTTCCTGAAGGCCTGATGGTTTTCTTCCAAGCGGATGTCGTTCGGTAGAGCATTCCATAGCCGAGGTCCCTGTACTGCGAATCTTCGTTCTCCCTTCGATTTGTAGCGGGCTTTGGGGATGAGAAGGAGATTTTGGTCTGTCGATCGAAGTCTGCGATTCGGTATGTATTTTCCTATTTTCTCACAAAGGTATTGTGGGGCCTTTCCTTGTGTACATTTGTGGGTGAGGCAGAGGGTCTTGAAAGTGATCCTATCTTTTACCTTGAGCCAATGGAGGGTCCTTAGGGACGGGGAAATGGATTCCCAGGGTTTCTTTCCGGTGACTAATCTTGCTGCTGCGTTTTGGACGACTTGTAGGCGTGCAATCTGGTAATCCGGTAATCCTATGTAGAGGGAGTTTGCGTAGTCGAGCCGTGAATTGATGATGGTTCCTACTACTACTGCTTTCTCCTTTTCTGGGATGAAGGGGATGAGTCTGCGAAGCATGCGGAGGAGATGATGGGATCCGCTGATTACGGATCCTATTTGTGCATCCATGGTCATCTCTGAATCAAAGATGACTCCGAGGCTTTTGGCTTTGGTGCTTGGGAGGATGGTCTGTCCCAGGATGGTTGGTGGGATCCATGACGTCTTCGTTTTTTTACTTCGGTTAGCGTTGAGGAGCAGTAGTTCTGTTTTCGACCCATTTAGTTGGAGGGAGCTCGTGGTCATCCAGTCATCTATCATTGTGAGACATTTTCCTAGTTCCTGGTATTGGCCTTTTTTTCCGGTGATACGGAAGTACAGTTGAGTGTCGTCCGCATATGAGTGGTAGCATAGATCCGATTTGCTGATAATTTTGAAGAGTGGCTTGTACATATGTAGGAACAATGAGTTATGTATTCTTAGAAGTTCCCCATTAGTTTTATTCTTGTCTTTACACATTACCAGTATGGATCTAGCAAATATGATAGCAAGGGGATAATAATTGAAATTACAGAATTGCACTCTAAATTTGTATATAATTGGTATGGATTTGATTTTTACATGTAGGATCCTGGACAGACGTATCAAAGGAGTATCAAGAAGAAATTTGTGTATTTTTCCAATGCATCACAAGCGACCCTAATTGCGACATTTATACATCGCTGACCATTTGAATGGAATATACATCAAAACTAGTATTGCTTAGAGGACAAAACAATTATTATAAGTATTTCATACTGATTAGTAATCGCAGTATGTATTTTGTGCGCTTAAAAGGATGCAGTGAATATTTCTAAATTTGTCTTTACGAACACAGGGCGGATGGGGAAGAGGAAAGGAGAGAGGTTTTTTGATTTGTTTGTCCTCTCAAAGAATAATGGTTTCTTTGATGGAAACACGTGTAGACCTGGAGAGGTGGGTGGTACTTCTATGATCTTGTTTTGAAGGAGTGTTAATGGTCAATTTTCAAAGTCATTTTTCCATCCCTCCGGATGAAAAACCCTCCAAGAAAGGTTTGAACCATATTGCCTCATTGAGGCCCGGAGCCTGAGTCGCTCTAAGCCTGAAGATCCAGCGTGCTTCTAATTGGAGGAGGGACTTATTCCAGTCACCTCCTCTTGGATTGGGGTGAATGCGATCTAAAATGAGGAATTTAATCCTCGGGAATTTGCCCGCATGAACGATGGTTGTATGTCTCCCCAGAGGGAGATCCGGATCACAGGTTTGCATGCTAATAATGTGTTTGTACGCCCTTTTCCAAAACGCCAACTTAGTCTTTCCTATATAGTAAAACATGAACAATCACATTGTAACAGATATATGACCCCTATCGTTTTGCAATTCGCGAAGTGCTTCGCTTTAAAGATCTGACCATCTGGAAGTTTTGGATTTTTCTCCACCCACATAAATTTACAGTAATTACAAGATCCTCACATATATGTGCCCTTATATTTGCAATGAGTCTTCTTGCTATTGCTGAACTCGCTACTGGTAATTTGGTCTCTCAAAGATGTAGCTCTCTTAAACGTAAATAGGGGTTTTTCCGTAACGAATGGGCCCAATGTGGAATCCTCAGTTAGAAGATGCGAGTATTTGTCCACAATTTTTCTTATCTGTTGTTCCTGGTTACTAAATTTAGATATAATCCTAAGGGGGTTAGTTAGCTGCTATGCCCTTTCCATGAGGAATAGAGCTATAGAGCGCCTCAACATCAATTGTCACCAGAAAAGCATGTTCTGGTATAAGAAGATTGTCTATAATTTGGAGAAAATGCATAGTGTCCTTCACATATGACGGCAAGGCCATGACATAAGGTTTTAAAAAACATCAATGAGTCGACTAGCGTTTTCACTTATGGATTCCACCCCAGAGATGATCGGTCTCCCTGGTGGGTTCTCTTTATTTTTGTGCACCTTGGGAAGTGCATAAAAGGTGGGTACTCGGGGGAAGTTGTTACGGATAAAATTCCATAGTTGTTTCGTAATGGTATTATTTTTAAGGGCGGAATCAATAAGTAGATCGAATTCTCCATGAAATTTATTGACAATGCCAATGGGCATGCGTCGATACCAATATTGATTTGTTAGGATATCGTTGCACATGTTAATATATTTCTCATTGTCTAGGAGAACCACTTTACCCCCCTTGTCTGAAGATTTTATTACTATACTTGCATTGTTAGAGAGTTTTTTTAAGGCTATTGTTTCACTCTTCGTTAAATTTATTTTATTTGGGGTGCGGATTTTTAACTTGTTTAGGTCCCTATTTACTAGTTTTAAAAAGGTTGCATCATTGGGGTTTGTACTCGGTGCCGGACAAAAGTCCAATTTCTTTTTGAGTGTTGATTTATTTTAGTTTGAATCTATATCTTGTTTGTCCACTGAGTCCAAAAATTTTCTGGAGGTCGACCCGGTCGATCAAGTCGGCCGGGTCGCTCTCCTCCAAGAGTGAGACCAAATGGTCCAACACTTGGCTTTCCTGGGGGGTACGATCCAAGGGGATTCCCTGGTTGTGAAATAGTTTTCTTAGAATTAGTTTTCTAATAAAGAGTTGTAGGTCCTTATAAATTTCGAACTTATTTATGTCTTGATTTGGACAAAAGTTGAGTCCTTTCCTAAGAATCAAGGTTTCCTCTTCTTCAGATAGTGAATAGGATGAAAGATTAATTATATTAAAGTCAGACTCGACTTGTGTATCTTTGGTCTTGAGGGTGCCTATAGGGTTACTTGTGTGTAGGTGTTGGGATTGTTTAAAGATGGTTGGACCCCCGCCAGGATCTTCTCTAAAAAAGAGGGGTCACTGGAGAGGGTCTCAAAAGATTCTGGGCCTCCACCGTTTATTTGTGCAGTAAGTTTCTTGTTTATAGTGTTGTTTGTGAGTGAATGGGTGTTGGACACTGTTGTCATATCCATATTTGTATCATTGGATATTGGTGCTACTTTATGTGAGGAAGTTTCTAATGTGGATTTTTTTGCCTTTTGGCCTTCTGGTGAGTCACTCTGATATTGACGCTTAGTGCTTTGATTTACTTAACCTTATGTGTAGTTTGTGAAATCAGGGGGTTAAAAACCTTTATGCCTTAAAAGTCCAACCCATAGGGGATCCTCTCTCTTTTATTTATATATATATATATATATATATATATATTAGGAATAAGAAAAGGAAAATAAAAAGTAAATAAATGAATACAAAATAAAGAACAGAACTATCAACTTCTATAGTTTATATTTTGATGACAGAACAAGTTCACATATATGCCCAAAATTAGAACAGATAGACATCATGAGTTGTCTATAAAGGCATTAACATCAGTGTCTATATTGAGCCCGTAAGACGCATACGTTTTTAATCTGTAGATCCAAACCATTTCCCTCACTAGTGAGCTGCCCCTCCACTGGGGGTTATACTTGTCGATACCTAGAATTTTTTTTTTTGAGGGATTCTTAGAATGCATTAATAATGCCTAGATACTGAATGATTGATTTTTAAAGCCAGTTTTGATGTTAGTAATATGTTCATTAAGGCAAACCTGCAGGGGTCGCTTAGTACGGCCCACATATTGTAAGCCACAAGGGCATTGCAACATGTACACGACTCCCTCAGTGGCACAAGTAATAAAAGGCTTAATCGTGTGCGACTGTTGTGTACTGGTGGAAATTAAGGTAGTGGTGCGTCTATGAGTGCACGCACTCAGTGAGCACACTCTACAATGTTTACACTGATAAAATCCAGTTAACTGATTGAAAAAAATTTATTTGGCAGTAGATTGATTTAGATTATTTGGAAGCTATACAATTACTCAAGGAGGGTGCCCCCCTAAATATAACCCAAGGTTTTTCTGGCAGGACTTCATTTAGCACTGTCACTTCTAACAACATGCCAGTGCTTAAAAACAAAATTTTTGACACTGTTATGCTGTAGAGAGTAGGCAATAATAAAGGGTGAACATGAAAAGAAAAAAATCGTTCCGACGAGGTTCTCTTTCCACAAGCAAAACGTCCCTATTGACTTTCTTGATGTTGTCTAAGGTGTCATTCAAGGCTTCCCTTAAATAGCCCTTCTCCAAAAACCGATCGGTAAGGACTTCAGCCTGTACTAAAAAGTCAGTCTGGTTGAAACAGTTCCTCTTAAGTCGTAAGTATTGACTTTTTGGGACTGCTTCCAACCAGGAACGGTGGTGGCAACTGTCCACAGGAATGAAAGAGTTCCTGTCGGTTGCCTTAACCACTTCAGCCCCGGACCATTTGGCAGCCAAAGGACCAGAGGTCTTTTTTCAATTTCGCACTGCACTACTTAACTGGTAATTGCGCGGTCATGCAATTTTGTAACCAAACGAAATTTGCGTCCTTTTCTTCCCACAAATAGAGCTTTCTTTTTGATGGTATTTGATTGCCTCTGTGATTTTTATTTTTTGCGATATAAACGGAAAAAGAGCGAAAATTTTGAAAAAAAAAGAGATTTTCTACTTTTTGTTATAAAAAAAATCTAATAAACTCAATTTTAGTCAAACATTTGGGCCAAAATGTATTCAGCCACATGTCTTTAGTAAAAAAAATGCCAATAAGCGTATATTTATTGGTTTGCGCAAAAGTTATAGCGTCTACAAACTACATTTTCTGGAATTTACACCGCTTTTAATTTATGACTATTTCATTTCTTGAGGTGCTAAAATGGCAGAGAAGTACAAACCCCCCCCAAATGACCCCATTTTGGAAAGTAGACACCCCAAGCTATTTGCTGAGAGGCATGTTGAGCCCATTGAATATTTTTTTTTTTTAGTCCCAAGTGATTGAATAAAGACAAAAATAAAAAAGATTTTTTTTTTTTTCAAAAAGTTGTCACTAAATGATATATTGCTCACACATGCCATAGTTATATGTGGAATTGCACCCAAAATACATTTTGCTGCTTCTCCTGAGTATGGGGATACCACATGTGTGGGACTTTTGGGAGCCTAGCCGCGTACGGGGCCCCGAAACCCAAGCACCGCCTTCAGGATTTCTAAGGGTGCAAATTTTTGATTTCACTCCTCACTACCTATCACCGTTTCGAAGGCCATAAAATGCCAAAATAGCACAAAACCCCCCCAAATGACCCCATTTTGGAAAGTAGACACCCCAAGCTATTTGTTGAGAGGCATGGTGAGTATTTTACAGCTCTCATTTGTTTTTGAAAATGAAGAAAGTAAAGAAAAAAACATTTTTTTTTCTTTTTTTAAATTTTCAAAACTTTGTGACAAAAAGCGAGATCTGCAAAATACTCACCATACCTCTCAGCAAATAGCTTGGGGTGTCTACTTTCCAAAATGGGGTCATTTTGGGGGGTTTTATGCCATCTGGGCATTCCATGGCCTCCGAAACTGTGATTGGCAGTGAGAAGTGAAATAAAAAAATTACACCCTTAGAAAGCCTGAAGGCGGTGATTGGTTTTTGGGGTTCCGTACGCAGCTAGGCTCCCAAAAAGTCCCACACATGTGGTATCCCCGTACTCAGGAGAAGCAACAGAATGTATTTTGGGGTGTATTTCCACATATGCCCATGACATGTTTGAGCAATATATCATTTAGTGACAACTTTTTGTAAAAAAAATATATATATATATATTTTTTTTCATTATTCAATCTCTTGGGACAAAAAAAAAAAATATTTAATGGGCTCAACATTGCTCTCATCAAATAGCTTGGGGTGTCTACTTTCCAAAATGGGGTCATTTGGGGGGGGTTTGAACTGTCCTGGCATTTTATGCACAACATTTAGAAGCCTATGTCACACGTCACACCACTCTTCTA
The DNA here is from genome assembly GCA_028564925.1 of Lithobates sylvaticus. Taxonomy (NCBI): domain Eukaryota; kingdom Metazoa; phylum Chordata; class Amphibia; order Anura; family Ranidae; genus Lithobates; species Lithobates sylvaticus. Next base: position 770,196,116 of record CM053026.1, on the reverse strand, counting down.
ACCACTTGTAGACAAAGCCCTTTCTGACACTTTTTGTTTACATGAAAACATTTTTTTTTTTTTGCAAGAAAATTACGTTGAACCCCCAAACACTATTGAAACAAAGTTCCTCTTTTTTGTGGAAGTCTCAAATTTTTGTAAGTATACATGGATACCAAACACGACATGCTTTAAAATTGACTTACATTTTTAAAAGCCTTTAAAAGCCTTTACATGATACCACATTAGGGACTACTGCTAAAATTACTGCCCTCGATCTGACCTTCGCGGTGATACCTCAGCTTATTTGACCCTAAAACAATTGATATCCAGGGGGTTAACGGTAATAAATGGTGGCAAAAACCTTTATTAGGTAATATATGGGGGTACCTGACGTCTGGCTAACCACAGGAATTATACAGTGATCACTGGTGAAACTCTAGTTCCTATAAACCTATTTATGAACCTATATAAACATGGCGGTTACCTAAAAAAAAAAAATGGTTACCTAGCGACAGCAGTGACACTAATACAGCGATCAGAAAAACGATCGCTTAGTCGGCAAAAGGGGGTTGCCTTAAAAAAAAACTAACTGAAGTGAACGTAGCTAGTCTTTCTCCTCTGAAGACTTTAAGGTCCAAAAAATCTGTTTGGCTACTCTCATTAGTCAAATGGATACCTCTCTGATTGACATTAAGGGAAGACATGAACTCCTGCAGAGCAAGTTGTTTACCATCCCATAGGAGGAGGATCTCATCTATGTATCTTTAAAGAGAAAACGTGTGGCGCTAAACAAAACGTGTTTGAACAATCATCATAGGCGAGAATGGGAAAATCTCGACCACTGAAATAAGTGTTCAAATTTAATATGAAAGTGAAAAGGACGTCAATCCATTAGCATAGCTTTTAGGAGAGTATGCTATTCAAAGGAAAACACCATCACGAGAATGTGATATGTGAAAATTCTTGATTAAACATCAAAAAAAACGTATATATTAATAACAGTGGGTGATAGTGAAGTCAGTTTAAGACAATTCTACACCTAAAATCATCGTATAGGGAGACAGCAGAGTCATCAGGTCTCCATACTAAATATAGGTTGTGGAAAATACTAAGACCACTATAATTTGTCTCAATGTATCAACCACTAGAAGAGAATGATATAACACACAAATTTAGAGTACTGTAAACACAGTGGTAAGTGACTAAAAATAGTGATCTGGGTGGTGGTTAAACGCTCTTAACTCACGCTAACCGCCTGTATGTACCAGACCAACCCTACAAAATAAAAAGTTTAATAAACTAAGTTGTGGTCCTGGTGGTAAGTAAATGTGCTGGAATAAAATGTGATACCCCTATACGTTATTTCAACGCATTCCTAACCACACACAGGGGAGTGAGAAGGTATTATAGCTCACAAATGGACTAAATTACATGTGACGGCTCTAGTCTTGTATAAACCGAACAGGTGAACACATTTAGAATATCTCTACTAGACACCCCGTCTCAGTCTAGAGTAATATGAAACCAAATGTTAATGTGAACAATGTCCATAGACTGTATGGATTCAAGGTTATAAGGGATCAATCAAGATTTCCATTTATATGGTTTGAAAGCTTCGGCCTCTTTGTAGCGGATTCAGTTGCAAACACGGTAATAAAGAATGAATTCGGTACGCTTACCACATCCGGTGGACCCCCTGACCGGTGGTGAGGGGTCAGACGAGCTTGAAACTGCTAGGAGTTGGAACCGCACTGGATCACTGTACCCAAGATAGAGCTGAGAGGGAGTGTAAATCCTCACTCACCAAACAACAGGAAATCCCAGACGCCGGTTAACAGAAAAGCGTTCACCACTGGACAAAGATCCTCAGGGCATGTGGAAGTATGTAAACAAAGAAAAAAGAGAGGGCCTCCTCATTGTGTAAAAAGGTCCAGGAAGGGACTCAATTTATTGCTAAGAATGTATTAACATCCATAATACATCTCTGGTAAAAATCTTCATAAAAATGTAATTTTAAAAGCAAAACAAACAATAAAGCGCAATGGTGGCAGTATGACTGCAAAGTTCCACTGACGCGTTTTGTCTGACAAAGACTTCAACTGGGGCACATTCCAGTAAACTGCCTATGCGCTATATTTATACCTACTGAACCACTTGTAATGCATGAACTCATTGGGAACAGCCCCACTTCCGGTTTTGCCCACTAATAAATTAGTCTCATTATAACTGGTTAGATGCGGACCAATAGGCTATGAATTACCTACAAAGAGTATCAGGCCTCATTTTGAATGTCCAATCATCCATCACTAGACCCTGATAATCAGGCCACAGTGCCAATAAAGATAGGCTATTGTAATAAAAACATTTGGGGTAGGGTAAATGATAATGGCGCCAAATCGTCACCCAATGAATGGCAAAACCAGACTTACCAATCACTGTGTACATTTTTGGTGCCAAATACGATCTAGACGAATGCCAATGTAGGAGGAGTGTCAGGTAGTCACCACAAAGCCCTTACCTATCTCTGTATGCGCTTTTGGCGCCAAATACAAATGGAGCGCATATCGAGTGACGCCACCGATAGAGGAAGAGTATCAGGAAGTCAGCAGGATGACCAAGGGACAACGTGGGCGGCAGCCATCCAACCAGCTACACTCACTTAGGGTAACGTGATGTAGAAAACATCACGTGAACAGTATGGCCAATCGTCACGTAGCCCATACGGGCACATGCAGCGATCGCGTGACAAGGATGGAGCCTATCACTGAAGAAGTTGAAAGTCCGGAAGATGGATGTTTACCATCCAATCAAGAGTGTGCGCTACAGATGACGTGGCGGTGAATGGAGGTCACGCGTAACATGTGGCCAATCACTGAGTAGCCAGCGCTGACATGTGAAACTTGCGTGCAGCGTGAACATCACGCATGCGTGCACTAAACAATACAGAGGTGACGTGTATATTGGAACTCACCGCAGTGCAGAGCCCCAAATTACGTGGAGCTTCGCAACGCGCGAGCACATCTATGTATCTTGCCCACAGGACCACCTGAGGGGTACTGTGGGCAAAGATGACATCCTCTTCCCACTTTCCCATAAAGAGATTTGCCTGCCAAACTTGGGGCATACTTTGCCCCCATTGCAACTCCCCTGTCTTGCCTGTAGAATTTGTTGTCGAACCAAAAATAATTGTGGGAAGCAGCGAATACCAGCAAATCCATCAGGAAGGATATTTGTTTACTGGGGAGACCGGAATCCCTATCCAAAAAAAACTTTACTGCCTCTAGACCCAGATCATGTGGGATTATAGTATATAGTGATGTCACATCTGCAGTGACTAACCACATCCCAGATCGAATCTGGGTTTCAGAAAGCAGCTTGATGACGTGCCTCGAATCCTTAATATATACGAGGGCATCTTTTGTACAAGAGGCTGTAAAAACAAATCAATATATCTGCCCACCCGGGAGGTTAGTGAATCTATACCATTGACGATAGGATGTCCCGGGAGGCAGATAACATTTTTATGAACTTTGGGAAGGTAGTAGATAGTGGGCATACGTGGGGCCCTGGGTATCAAATATAGACCCTCTTTTTTTATTAAGGATGCCATCCCAACTACCTCTAGCAATAATCACTTCTAACTCCTTCAAATATTTGGCCTTAGGGTCAGAGGGAAGCAGAGTGTATGTGTCACAATCATTTAAGATTTTGTACATCTCAGTAATGTAGTCCTGACGATCAAGGACGATAATTCCACCCCCTTGGCCGGCCTTATAACTAGTTCTTTGTTCTGACACAAAGAGTCAAGGCCTTCTTGTAAAGTTTTATTTTTTTTTTTAATCTAGCTTTTTTAACCTGCAACCGATCTAGATCTCTGAGCATAAAATCCCTAAATACCCGTAACGCTGGTGCCAACACACCTGGCGGGTTGAAAAGTGAAGCATTGGATAATCCTGAATGGATGATTTGATCTCTAGTTGTACTATACCCTATGGGGTTGTTAATCATATGTCTTTTAATACTCCATTTCCTAACGAATTTGTGTATATCCATATATGTTTGGAACTTAACCAACTTAATGGGTGGAACAAACTTTAAACCTTTATCTAAAATGTATTTTTCTGATTCTGTTAACACCTTGGAACTAAGGTTGAAAATTCCAGTCCCTATTACATTTTTGGCCTTTTTTGCTGCTCGTACCTGCCTCCCCCCTCTGACTCCTATACACTTTCTCCCTGTCTTTTGATACCTTGGCTGGGTTTGTGAAAACCCCAGCTTGGCTGGTCATTGGGGGCAGATGTCCCACGAGGGGGAAGATGTCCATTAGCAGCCAGATAGATTGAAGTGGGAGTGGCTACCCCTTTTTGATAGAGAGGTTGAGGGTATTCCAAAGGAAAATTCCCCTCGGTGCGTCTCTGTCCATAAGTGGAAAACAACTAATGGATGTAGGGATAGTAGGTTCCCATTCTGATTGGAATCTCATATATCCCAATCTAGGTGACTGGTATTCGCAAAAGCCATTGGGTCTAGGTCTCCATGAGTCCTGTTGACTCATATTATGGCCTCTGCCTCGTTTAGTTATAATAGGAACCCCAACCCCTACCCCTAAAAGGGGGAGGGAAAAGTGGCTGGGGTACCCTATCCTCAAAAATATGGTTTTATTGGTAGGACCTTAAATCCTGTCCAGAGGCTTGTGAGGGCCTGGAGGTAGCGAATGGCTGTGTTTGGCCTCTATGTAGGGCTCCTCCCCTATTACCCCCACTTCCTCTGAGGTGACTGATAGGGATGATTAGACCCCCCATTTTTATATTGTGTTTTGTTTCCACGCCTATTGGAATTGGATGTATTGGGTGGCATGTTGGGTACTATTCCATTGGTGGTAGTGACTTCCACTATATTAGGGATTTCCATCTCAACAATATTTTCTTTGGTTTGATGTACTAGGAGCTTTTTCTGACAATCAAAAACAATATTGCCTTGGTAATCTGAAAGGTCTCTATTTATACTTTTTTTTCTTTTTCTTGATTTTTTGGTCTCTATCCTCCTTTTCAATAATTTTAAGGAGATTCTGGGACTTATCCCTATATTCATCACTTTCTTTATTAGTAATAAGCTTTTCTTTAATAATTTTAATCTTTTCATCCAGTCTGGCTAATTTGACAGTTTTCCTTTCCACTAGAAATCGGAGGAATTAGACCCCTGCTTGGTTGAAATAATTAAACCAACCCTCGAGTTCCACATCCCCTTTTGGGGGGCAATATCCCATCTGAGACTTCTAGGGACCATTGAATGTTTAATATAAGTCTCTAGGTATGCAATATCCCATTTGGTGTGAGTCTCGGATACCATGAGATTTTCATAGTCTCATGAAATTCACTCCCAAGTCTTTTTTCATCCTCCTTATAGTCTACAAAGACACCCTCAAAGTTAACCACCTTAGAGGCCCGGAAATTCAAAAATATCCATGTCAACAAAATAACGTATATAACCACTGGCCAGGGTTGTGGGGATGAGGCCCTTGTCCCCATTAACATGACCCCAAAGCACCCTCCCCATGTTGCAGGCATGTGGCCTGGTATGGTTCAGGAGGGGGGGGGGCTCATTCCACCCCCTTTTCCTGGCCTGCCAGGCTGCATGCTCGGATAAGGGCCTGGTATGGATTTGAGGGGGGACACGCTGTTTTGTTTTGTAATATTTGGAATCCTAAAAATGTACAACATAAACAGTAGGACAGCATCTACAAGTAGTGCAAGTGAAAAAAAAAAAAAAAAAAAGACATTTGTCAGCCTGAACTTGAGATGGGCAATATGATTCTGGCAATTTCAAGCCATACTCGTTTTTTCAGCACGTTGTCCTTATATTTAGGATGCCGGGTGTTGTAGATCATAGGTTTGTCCCTGACAAGTCTGATCAGCTCCTCACAATCCACTGATTCCTTGACCTTTGACAACACTTTTCTCCCTCTTTTTGCCATGCCTGCTCACGTCAGCAGCACCAAACAAACATGAGAGGAACTGGGAGAGGGGGGAGGTGTAGGAGGAGGGGTGAGCATGTCTGTTCACATCGGAACACATCTGTGAACCACATGCGTGCCCATAGAAGATAATGTGCTTGAAATTCGCACTGCAATGCCCAGAAAATGCACACATTTTTTGGGCAATGCGGAGTGCAAATGCACCCCACATATGTGAACTAGCCTCATTCAAATCAACATAGTTTAAAATGTCATGTGAATTGGATGCTGTGTAAGCCGGGCCTAAAGTATTAATTTTGCATGATTTTTATGATGGCTTGACAGGTCTCTGTTATGATGCTACTTAGCGACTGGGCAGAGATTCCAGTGATGAACTTGATGTCTTCAAAACTTTGTCCAGTTGCCAGGATAAGAAGTGATGCTACCAGTCTCTGCTCCACTGTAATGCTGGGTCTTAAGACTGTGTCCTTTTTTTGTTATGAGGGGGTGACACTTGACTCAGGAGCAGCTGAAAGGACTTATCAGGCATCCTCAGATAGATTTCCGATAATCATCTAAATTGGTTCAAGAGCTCAAGGAAAACAATCTCATATGAGAGAAGTTATCACGGTTCTTCAGCGACTCTTTTCTCCATAACCTTTTGCTTCTGGGCTCCTCTGCTTGCTGTATAGCCATCACTCCAAGCATTACTATGGCAATGGTCCTCTTACCCACATCCATATTGAAGGTGTTGATGTAGGTGATGTAGGAGAGATGCTCACTACGCACAAGGTTCGTTCTGACGAACACGCGTTGCTCCTCTGGGCAAATACATTTTGTCATTTCCTTTTTATATGCAAAAACCGAACGACAAAATGATAAATTGATGTAAATAAACAATTTTATTGTTAGAAAATTGGTCATTACCTGATGGCATGATTGTTTTCTCTCACAAACGTATGTTGGTTTTTCTAAAGCACACTTGCCCGATTTTTCATCTAGTGTATGGCCAGCATTACTCAAAATGTATAGATTTGCAGTCTTCGTGTATTTGTCCCGATCTACAACCCATAACCCGGATCATACTGGAAGTAATGGTGGGAACCAGAAAAAAGGAGGGTAGGTGTGGCGCTGTTCTGATCCCTTACTAATGAAGTGAGTTCCTAGTATAATAACTGTGCAAATAATGCAAATTAAATGTGCAAATGATCTGAGTGATTATTACAACAACCTAATATGCTGTTAATAGAAAACAGATTGGTACCAATCCAACCCGTATTTATCCCGCGCAAAAAAAAAATTATCTGCTGTGATGATGATCATATAACAACAAGCTTTGAACATATATAATGTCCTCTGATAAGAAAGTGCTGGTACACTAGAAAGTCCAAATATCATAAAAATAAAAAGATAAAGTGACAGGTGCTCTTCACAAATGCTATTCAGTGCTTCTTAAAAAGGTGCCCCATAAGAAATGCACTCAACGGAATTATTCACCCCACAGGGAGGTATTACGCCTTCACAGTATTTGCCACTGTGTAGCACACGGAAAAAAAAAAAAAAAAACTTTTGGTCCTGTTTCAGCTGTTTGCAGTGTGAAGTCTAAGATAGTCTCCTTGTAGCTGGCCCCTCATTGCTCCCACGTGCAGAAAGGAAACATCTCCATAGTGTATTACCCTAAAAATGTAACTGTTTATTAATACAGACAAAGACATATATATATATATATATATATATATATTTATATAATATATATATCATATATATATATATTGATATATATATATATTCATAAATAAAAACACACTTTTTCAAAAAAATATTTTTTACATAAATTCAAATATCTCAAATTAAATTAATATGTATTTAGTTTAAGTAGAATGCAACCAAATCACACAGCAAACTAACATTATAGATAATTTAAAAATGTATAATGGTGTAAAATTATAATATATAACAAAACAAGGAATAACATTTTTTTATTATTATTCTTATAAATATTAAATTATTTACACAGTTCAGGAAAATGCGTTCTATGTTTTTTTTTTTTTAATGCTTCACTAGTTTCGGGCCTTTCCTCTGTAGCAATGTTTGCAGGCATGTCCACATTTTTTGGTTTCCATGTTGTATGCAGAGTACCATCATCTATCAAAACTGTGTCAGACAAAATTTTAAAAACATGGTCATTTTGACATTTTTTTGTACAGATTGCGTGGTATACATTTTTTCCTACCTCGAAGAAATTCCAAATATTTTCTTTGAACGGAGATTTCTGATCCACTAGCGTCCTTTTTTTGATTTCTTCAGCAGGCAATCGCACAACATGGTGATTGTGATACAATGCGGCGAGTTTTGTTCTTGCCTCCATTGAATCGTATTTGAAGTGTAGTCTTTTAGGACGGTATTTCAAAATCATGCTATGGTGTGTCTCAATTGTACCGGTCTTACAAAATAAGGTCAAATGTTTGATATCCTTTATTATTTGTGCACCCATAAGAATTGTGGACAGTGCATCGAATGCAGGGCTATTTTTTACAATCCAGGGAACCTTAGTTGTATCATAATCTTTAGAATGCTTCCAATTCTGTGTAATTTCTCCAACTTTCCACACATGCTCATTAACTATATGGTGTAGCAGAGAATCCCAGCTTTGTTTTAACCACTTGCCGCCCGCCATATAGCAGAATGACGACGGCAAAGTGGTTTCTATACCCTGACCGGGCATCATATGACGTCCTCAGGATATTGAACCGCTGAGCGACCCCGGAGGCCTTGCATCGCAGCGATCGTTGTTGCCGTCTGACACCCCGCAACTACGATTTTGGTAAAGTCTCCGACGGAGACACTTTACCACGTGATCAGCCGTGTCCAATCATGGCTGATCACAGTGTAAATAGGAAGAGCCATTGATCGGCTTTTCCTCACTCGCGTCTGTCAGACGTGAGTAGAGGAGAGCTGATAGGCTGCTCGTCTGACAGGGGGGGGGGTCTGGTCTGATCGATTATCAGCACAGCCCCTCGGAGCATGCCCCCACTGGACCACCAGGGACGCCACCAGGTATGCCACCCTAGACCCCCAGGGGTGCCAGTCAGTGCCCACAGTGTATGCCAATGGGCATCACTGATTGGCATGCATTATTTGGCACTGATTGGCATCCATCAGTACAATACATTAAACTACAGTGCCGCCTTTAAGTGCCCATCCATGCCACCTATCAGTGCCCATCCATGCTCATCCGTGCCGCCTATCCATGCCCATCCGTGCTGCCTATCCATGCCCATCCGTGCTGCCTATCCATGCCCATCCGTGCTGCCTATCCATGCCCATCCCTGCCGCCTATCCATGCCCATCCGTGCCACCTATCAGTGCCAATTTGTGTCACCTATCAGTGCCCATCAATGCCACTACATTGGTGCCACCTCATCTGTGCCCATCAGTGAAGGAGACAACTTACTTATTTTGTTTTTCAAAAGGTTCGGTCTTTTTTTATTTAGCAGAAAATAAAAATCCCAGAGGTGATCAAATACCACCAAAAGAAAGCTCTATTTGTGGGGAAAAAATAATAAAAAATTTGTTTGGGTACAGTGTTGTATGACCGCGCAATTGTCATTCAAAGTGCGACAGCGCTGAAAGCCGAAAATTGGTCTGGGCATGTTCTGCTACACCAATAAAAATGGCTAGGTATGGCTCTAATCCTCGGCAAAATTGGCCGATAATCCTTTTTTTTTTTTTTTTTCTGGAGATTTGCAGCAATTTTTCTTTTTATATTTTTCGTATAGTGCCAAATATCAAATTGGTAATCGATTGTTTCATATTTTGGGGTCGTCAATAATTTTCTAATGCCCGTGTGTCTTGTCGGTTCCTACAATTTTAACAGCCAAATTTTGTTCTCGTATCCTGTCTAAGGTTTTGGTGAAGCCCAATTTTTCCATTGCTACAGATGATGTGGTGCAAAGAAAAACCGCGCTGACCCAAACAAATAATAAAAGAAAAAGGTGACTAATAAAAAAGGCTGCAGTAATGTGAGATAAACACAATACAAATAATAACGAAAACACTGAGCCAAAAATTGAATAAAAACAATTAAAAAATGAATAAATTATATATAAAAAAAAGGAATAATTATAAACTGTGACCAGCATGAAATGAACAGAGAAACCTTATGCAATCTTATGGGGATTACAATGTATTAATTTGCTTATAATGAGCACCAGCTGGAATACATTATTCTCAGTCCATGAATATAAAGATGGTTATAAACTAGGAATAGACAGTCTCTTGATATGTCAATCTTCATAAACCACCGCTGTGCTCCACATCTATCATAATTGCCACCACCGATATATGAGCCGCTTACCAGATAGTAGAATATCAAAAGCAATCAAATACACCCAGCCATGATCCTTGCACATGGATAATGGACACACACCACAGCACAGCCTCTTCCAATAGAATGCAGACCCTTGCACTCAGCAGTGCATATGAGTTTTATAATGGCATGGACCATGAAAATTAGAAAGAGGACCATAGCGTGATACTGTATGAATGCTTGAATTTATTTAAGCTAAACGTTATACTCCCAATATTTCATAAAAAAACTGACATTAAAAACAAATAATTTCGTCATTAATGGAGCCCTTCTTCCTTCTTGAATAGCGCGGTGACGTCACTGCACGTCCTCCCAGACGCATTTCGTCATCGAATGGACATTCTCAATGGGGATTCCAGATGATGTAGTTTGAGACACCTGCACCAATTCAAAGTCCAGTGGGTAAATATCTCCATAAAGGTGTAAGTTGGAGTATTTTGCACAAAATTCTGGGCTGTCGCACTGCCCATCATCGACCAGGAATAGAGGTTTACCTGTGAAATCATGAATAATCTCAGCATGATTCAAATTCCAATTGTGATCAATAGCAGGGAATATTAATTTTCTTTGATAAAGACTGAAAGTTGTTTTTTCCAAATATCGCTATCCCAGATAAATCAAAAATCTCTTTTAAACATACGGTAAGTACCACCAGTTAGACATATGGCACCTGCCAATAGTACAGTGCCTGCTGCATAATGATTTCATTTGGGTTGGCTTTGACACAATTTCAAACGATGCAGCAAGATACACGTGGAATAGACCACAACCATTGTGGCAATGTTTTTATTTATTTTTTCTATTTTAAGGATTCTGGAACAGCATGTTTTATCGGGACGCAGCATGCTTATCAATAGCTGGTCTAACAAGTTTCAAATACAATGATTTTTTTGTTCCTGGACAAAATTCATAGAAAATGTTGTAGGCCAGCATATGTTACACAAAAATATAGGGGAATTTTTTAGTATGTGCCACATCCTATATTGAAAAAAGAAACAAAAGGGGGATCCCCTATGAGGTAGACTTTTAAGGCACAGAATGTTTTTTACCCCAGAAAGAGAATTTAGATAGTATATATTAAAGATTTATAGATCATTTATTACAAAATAAAATAACATATACATAAATATATTGAGAGTAAAAATATGAAGTGTTTGAACATCATTCAAAATAACCACAGAATATAGATTTAAATACCGTATATACTCGAATATAAGCCGAGATTTTCAGCCCATTTTTTTAGGGCTGAAAGTCTACCCCTCGGCTTATATTCGAGTCACTGCCGTCTGCCTACATGAACAGCTTGTCATGCAGACAGACGGCAGTTTTAAAAAGCCGCGCCGCCTCCTCCCGCCTGTCCGTGATAGGCGGACACTAATTTTCCCAGCAGTGCAGTGTTCCGCCTATCACGGGTGCCCTGTCATTCTCATCTCATGGACGAGGATGAGAGGGCGTCCGTGATAGGCGGAACACTGCGCACTGACTGCTGGGAAAACAGCGTTCCTCCTATCACGGATGAGGACGAGGAGGAGGCGCGGCTTTTTAATTTTGCAATGGTGGTGAGCGGGGACCGAGCGGAGAGCGGCGAGCGGGGACCGAGGACCGGAGAGCGGCGAGCGGGGACCGAGGACCGGAGAGCGGGGACCGAGGACCGGAGAGCGGGGGCCGAGGACCGGAGAGCGGGGGCCGAGGACCGGAGAGCGGGGACCGAGGACCGGAGAGCGGGGACCGAGGACCGGAGAGCGGGGACCGAAGATCGGCACAGGTAGGCTGTAATGGGGACACGGGGGGGGGGGTCTGTACAGGGGACAGGCAGCTGCAGATGGGCATTGCTGGCCCTCTTTTCCACTTACAGTAGCTGCTGCATTTTGTACCCTCGGCTTATACACGGGTCAATGCAGGTTTCCCATTTTTTTGTGGTGAATTAGGGGTCTCGGCTTATACTCGGGACGGCCTATAGTCGAGTATATACGGTAGTTTTAAAGTTTAATAGTTTTAAAGTTTATATAGATTTAAAGTTTCCTCCTTCAGGGGTGAGAGTATGATAGAAACCCTATTATAAAAAAAGTAATAATAGAGCAATATGTCAAAATACACATTGTAATACATATGAATATACAATGACAAACGATGTAAAGAAAAAAAAGTCTTACAGCAGTTCGAACACTATGTGCAAAGACACTTTAATGGCTTAAAAACAAAACAAAGCTTGGAGGGAGGGGCTTCTTCACCTTAAGGGTCCCCAGAGAGCATGCCTGAGTGGATGATTTGTGCCCATCCGCCGATGGAGGAACCACCAAACGCCCAGATGACCACACCCCCTCCTCCACTAATAGGGAGGTTTGTACATGTGTCGCGATGAGTGGGGGGCGCGCCAAAGAGGGCACACTGGGGGACAAAATTCATAGGTTAATCTTGTGTATCTTGCTCCTGGGCATCAGCCACACTTTCCAGTAAACTTAGGTCACTTTTATGTGGTGTATCCACATCGGATTCGTGGAAAGTTGGGTCATCATAGTAACCAAGTTTACGCTTTGGTCCGATGTCTGGACTGTCAGAGGTTACGTTGTAAATAGACTTGAGAGTTTCTGTTCTCAGAGGGGTAGGAAACCCGGAAGATCCTGGTGATACCGCACTCAATGGTTCCACTTCTGGGGAAGTCATGATGTCTTCCATTATATTTGCATGTGTTACGACACTTTTACTTTTGTAGTGTGCATCGGGTGTTGGTGCTTGGAGCGGTGACATTAACACCTCATCATACATATAATATGTATGGTCTAATTTTTGATTTTGAAATCGCTATCTTGGGACTCGTCACAGTGAAAATCAAAAAGACCTGTTTGTGTTCCGACCTCATTGTGTTGGACCATTGCTGGTTGTCCTTCCTTATTGCACTTGCAACGTCGCTTGTCGCAGACTGTGAAGTTCCCGCCATCATGAATTCTGTTCTCGCTCTTTTTGACGCTCTTGTTTGCAACTGATGTTTGTTTTTTTTTTTTTTTGGCAGTAGTTGTTTGGTACAGAACCAATTCTCAGTTTTCTTCCAACACCTTGCATGTAAACACAAATCTTCGACAAAGCGTGCTGAACAAATTCTGAATGTATCTCCTCGCTTATCTGCCAGAATCCGCGGAATCAATTCCTCAATCATTTTTGGATCAAAGCTGGCATTATTCAACCAAGATTTTATCACATCTCCATCTTTTGGAAAGCTGAAAAGGGAAATATTAGAAGAAATTGTATTTTTTTCCCCACTGCCATGGCCGCAAGAGGGGACAATGCACTCAGACATGTCTATGAGAAAAGCTGGCATCATCCGGGTACCGTTGTTTAGAGCGGGCGATTGGCTATCCAGGTATAACAATCGATGCGGCTGAAAGCCGCTCGGCTGTTATCCCTCCGCCTCACGCCGTTCTTCCCGGGCCTCCCATTCCATGCTGGTCACAGTCAGTCAGGTGGTGGTATGTCCTCTCCAAGAGTAATGCAGCAGTTTGTCTAGAGGCGGCTGTTCTTAAATCGCTCCGAGAGCTGGGTAACTTAGTATACAGGGGACATTGGGCATATGACAAACTTCCACAACCTACTAAAACAACCCTTAAGGCCTGGACAGTGGCCAGGCAGGGACTTGGACTCCTCGGAGCTGGTCCCCTTTCTGTCCTCTTTGGGGGAACCCTAACCTTCAGCATATCAGGACAGTACATGGTCCAAAAAATGTCCTCAGTTTTCAAGATTGTCATTATCAAAGACAGCTGCAGACTCTGGCTGCTTTTGTATGGCAATGCTTGGACTCCAATAAAAAAATAAAATATCTATGATGGTGCGTAGAACAGCAATGCGGTGAAGTACCTTGTTGTGTCTCATAGAAAGCTGGTCAACTGAAAGTTTGTGCTTGATCAATTTGCCTCTAATGTTGACCACATAAGCTTCACTAGCAATGTTATGGCATTGAGACTGCTCATGTTCTGTGAGCCTCGTCATAATATGTCTCCTTTTATTGCAGCCCTGAATCCAATGAGAATGACCTTATTTTTTCTGCATAATAAATTAGGCAAATTGAACAGGACAAGGTCCTCCTTTTTTTTTTTTCTCGTTGAAAGTAGCCCAATAGCACATCAGGTGTCATAAATTTTCAGTGATTGGTACCATAGCTTGTGGCCTCTATAACATTCACACAGACCAAATAATATTTTTTTGGGTTATTTTATACCAAAGAAATGTAGCAGTATAAATTTTGGTCAAAATGCATGGAAACAAATTACTTGGTTTCTGTTATAACCTTTTTGCGAATAAGAAAAACACTTTAACCGCCTTAGCCCCGGGAGATTTGGCTGCTGAATGACCGGGCAATTTTTTTGCAATTTGGCACTGCGTCACTTTAACTGACAATTGCGCGGTAATGCGGCGCTGCACCCAAAAAGAAATGGATATCCTTTTTTTTCCCCCACAAATAGAGCTTTCTTTTATTGGTATTTGATCACCTCTGCGGTTTTAATTTTTTTACGCTATAAACCAAAAAAAGAGGGACAATTTTGAAAAAAAAAAAAAAAAAACCTTTTTTACTTTTTGCTATACTAAATATCCCCATTTTTTTTTTTTTTTTTTTACAAATTTTTTCTCAGTTTAGGCTGATATATATTCTACTTATTTCTGGTAATAAAAAACGCAATAAGCGTATATTGATTTGCGCAAAAGTTATAGTGTCTACAAAATAGGGGAATAGATTTATAGCATTTTTTTTTTTTTTTACTAGTAATGACGGCGATCTGCGATTTTTTATCAGGACTGCAACATTATGGCGGACACATCGGACACTTTTGACACATTTTTGGGACCATTGGCATTTATACAGTGATCAGTGCTTTAAAAATGCAATGATTACTGTAAAAATTTCACTGGCAGTGAAGGGGTTAACTGTGTTCGCTCTCTGTGTTCTAACTGAAGGGGGGAGGGGACTGTCTGGGGGAGAAAACAGATCGCTGTACTTTGTATGAACACATAATCAGTCTCTTCTCCCCTCAGAGAATCGGGATCTGAGTGTTTACACACACAGATCCCGGTTCTTGGTGTGTCATAAGCAATCACGGGAGCAGGGCGGGCATCGCGCCTGCCGGGCACTCTAAACGGTTCCAGTGGCATGTGCGCCCCTAGTGGCCACAGTGTGAAGCGACGTAACATAATGTTGTTTTGCCCAGCCGTGCCAGTAAAACTGTGGCGGCTGGTTGGCAAGTGGTTAAAAAAACGAAACAAAAAAAAAAGGTATTTTTTCATGGTAGCGCAAAAAAAAATAATCAGCGGTGAATAAAAACTACCAAAATAAAGCTGTGTGAAAAAAAAAAAATATAAAAATTGAAGTTGGGTACAGTGTTGAATGACTGAGTAATTATCATTTAAAGATGGTGGAAGTGCCCTGTATTGTGGTAGTTAGATGAACCCCCTCACTGCCATAACACATACTGAGTTTAGGGGGGGGGGGCGTCTGAGTGTGTTCTGATCCCTGTTCAACAATAAATAAATATATAAATTGAATAAAAAATTAATAAATACCCTCAGTACAAGAACGGAAGTTTTCTGACTGACATCCCCCAAATCATTTTTGTGTAACCCACTAATCTTTAGATCACTTCCTTAAGATAAATCCATAACTCAGTTTATTAAAAGTTCAATTAATTCAAGCGAGGAAGAAATATTCCTGACACAATGGTTCCACAGCTTATTACGTCCTTTATTTCCACCCAGATAGGGAGATTTTTGAATCCTCCCCATATACAGAATCTCTCTGTCCCTCTGAGTATGTGTGTCAGCCTCGCCCTGTGGAGGAATGTACAGGACTGCTCACACTGGTTCCTGAGTGTCAGATACTTTCACTTTCATTTCTGCTCACAGCGATGGCGTCTGCTGGTCTGAGGAAGGAGCTGGAATGTTCCGTCTGTCTGAACATGTATACAGATCCAGTAAACCTGAGATGTGGACACAACTTCTGCCAGGACTGTATTGGTCGTGTGTTGGATACACAGGAGAGGTCTGGACGTTATTCCTGTCCTGAATGCAGAGAAGAGTTCCAGGATCGGCCTGCACTGCAGAGGAACATAACACTGCGTAACATAGTGGAGAATTTCCTGTCTGCTCAGCCATATCAGGAGGAGTCCGGAGTCTTTTGTACTTACTGTATTCACACTCCCGTACCTGCTGTGATATCCTGTCTTCTGTGTGAAGCTTCTCTGTGTGACAATCACCTGAGAGTCCACAGCGGGTCACCAGAACATGTCTTATGTGACCCCACCACTTCCCTGGAGAACAGGAAATGCTCCGTCCATAGGGAACTACTGAAGTATTACTGCACTGAGGACTCCACCTGTATCTGTGTGTCCTGCAGTTTGGCCGGAGAACATCGGGGACACCAGGTGGAGACTCTGGATGAGGCCTCTGAGATGAAGAAGAAGAAACTGAGAAATGTTCTGCAGAAAATGATGACGGAGAGAGAGGAGATGGAGAAAAGAGTCCAGAGTCTGCAGGAACGCAGGAGGAAAGTACAAGCAAAAGCCGATGATGAAACGGAGAGACTCACTGTCCTGTTCAGAGATCTCAGGAGACATCTGGAAGACCTGGAGAAGAGAGTCCTGAGTGAGATCTCTGGGTGGGCAGAGCGGGTCTCTCTACCACTGTCTGATATGATCCAACAGTTGGAAATAAAGAAGGAGGAGCTGTCCAGGAAGATGGGGGACATTGAGAAGCTGTGTAACATGACGGATCCACTGACTGTCCTACAGGAATCAGACACAGGTGACTTGTGTGATACTGAGGATGGAGATAATGAGAGAGAGAGACATGATAGGCTCCTCCATGATGGAGGGGATCTGGATGTGGCGGGGATCTCGCACACATTACACACAGGTTTATCTGATATCATGTGTGGGGTAAATGTAGAGAAATGTCCAGGCACACGTGTCTATCCACATTCTACTACAAAGGGTAAAGGTCACACCAATGCTGGACCATCCAGGTCAGGCCCCCAAACCACCCCCTTCATACAATATTCACACCACCAGGCTAGAGGACCAAATATTGGAGCTATACAGCAAACATCAGGGGTTACAGACATATTACTGGACGTAAACACAGCTGGTAATTATGTAGGTATATCAGATGACAGGAAATCTGCGTTCAGTTCATCGCATCAGAATCACCCAGAAACACCTGAGAGATTTCTGTATTATCAGGTGTTAAGCAGTCAGAGATTCTCCTCAGGGAGACATTACTGGGAAGTGGATGTCGGGGGGTCAGAGTTATGGACAGTTGGGATGTGTTACACCAGTATGAACAGGTCCACACCTGTTCCTACTAGAGAGGGAGAGGGAACAAGGATTGGATATAATAATAAGTCCTGGGGCTTGGAGAGGTATTATAATCAGTATTTAGTGAGACATGCCGGGAAGGAGATCCCATTACCCGGCAATGTCTCCAGTAACAGAGTCAGGATATATCTGGATTATGAGGCCGGGCGGATCTCCTTCTATGATCTGTGTGACCCGATCCGACACCTCCACACCTTCACCACCACCTTCACTGGGCCCCTCCATGCTGGGATATATGTAGGGAAAGGTTGTATAAAGATATCCGAGGGAAATCAGATGTGAGAAATCTCCCCAGAATTTGGTGACATCACAGGGCGGGAGAATCTGACTGGTGAATTGCTCAGCCAATAGGATGAAGTAGTCAACATAAAAAAAAAAATATGTTCCCAAAGCATCAGGCCATCATCTTCATTGTAAACCTCACTTCAATACCTAGTGTGTTACTGACCAGGAACAAGCATGGAGGTCAGATTTTTCAGAATTCACTGTCTGCATGCTTGTTCAGGGTCAGAAAAATAAAAAAAATACTAGACAGTGTAGCCAGGATGTGTGTGACAGCCCTGGAGCCTGTACATTTACAGGATGAAAAAAAGTTTGACTTTGGATAGAGTGGGGAAGGATTAGAACTTCTGCCAGGTTGCTCCCTGGGGCTCCATTAGATGGGTGTTCCCTCACTTCCTGTCCTTCTGACAACCTATTGGCAATCAGGAAGTTAGGAAAAGTCTCCAACAACAACACTTTAGGTCTCTTTCGCACAGACGATCCGTTCAGGTCCTCCTGCCAGTTTTTTAGGCGGACCTGAACGCATACTCCATAGACCTCTATGGAGGGACGGATGTCAGCGGTGACATGTCCGCTGACATCTGACCCGTTCCGAAAAAGTGTGACGGAGGAAAAACCTACTTTTTCATCCGTCATTGGATATGGGTGACGACGGACTCTATAGTCCGTCGTCATCCGATCCCCCATAGAGGAGGGTGGTCCCTGCACAGTGTGCAGGGACCACCCTTTCATCCGCCGGCTCAGCGGGGATCAACGGAGCGATCCCCGCTGAGCAAGTGGATGTTCACCTGGGCGGATCATCACGAATCCGTCCCGTGTGAAAGAGGCCTAACTCTACTCTTTAGTAGAGTAGAGGAAGGCTAGAACCCTGTTTGATTTGTATTTTTGTCTGTGCCATTATTGTAGATTTTCCTACATTTCCTGTCTAGTATGACATTGTCATCAGAACAGGAAATGAGTGGAAATCTCTGTATTGGAGCCCCGGATAGCCATACAAACTGAACATAGGTTCTAATACTCCCCAATGCCATCCAAAACTGGACAAAATAAGTTTTATCTGGACATACATTTTAATATCCACAGTGATCATTCTTAATTTTCTATCCTCACCGATTCCTTTAACATTGATAGTGACACATAGAAATATATTTTCTTTCCATAATAAATGTGTAAATGATGAAGAGATGTCAGTGATCAGCGATTATTCTGGCCATGTTCTGTGTGTGGTATTGTGGACAGGTGATGGGGGTAGAAAACTTTGGGCTCTATATATGGGAATATTGATCAATGATTAAATAAAATTATGGGATGAATTATAGTAATACTCAAATCAGCATTAACTTTTTTTCTATGATCCATACGCAGCAGAGCAAGTTTTGCATTCTCTCTATGGCCCTATTCATTTGATTAAGAAAGACAACTGTTTTATATTTTATTAATGATACTAATACCTAAATTACATTACTAAGTGCTTATATGCTAATGTTAGGTTCTTTATATAACAGCTTAATAATGAATTTGGAGAAAGATTTTGTTAAAACTAATTGTTCTCCAGATCCTTGGAATGTCTTGGTATGGAATATAGACACAGTTGGTCTTTTTCTCTAAATTATAGGTATATGGGAGTCTGGAGGTCAGTCAAGCTAATAATGTGTTCTGAGATTGACAGAAATTAATATCTTGTAATTTAATGAAGTACTGCTTGTGAAAATTCTTAAGTAAATGATTTCACATGTAAAAAGTTTATTTGGGATGGCCTTCCATGGCAACTGCTCCGGATTGGAGTGTAATCAAGAGGTCAGATCCTTGGTAATCCTGCCATGTCTAAGGATCTCTGCACATGTTATTTTCTCTACTTTCTAATCCTTACTTTTTACTTTGTAACGTTTCTCTTCTAAATAAAGTTTCAAAACCTTCACCGTGATGTGATGAGGTTGTTGATTTCCTTATTGTAATAATATGCCCAAACAGGGGCGTAACTAGAAATCACAGGGCCCCATAGCAAAATATTGAATGCCCCCACAAAAAATATTTACTAATTCCATTGAACAACAGATTACCACACTCATGTGGCACAGTACCCAGGCAACATATTAATTTCGAACTACAAAACAAAAATTTAAATAACCATATAATAAATAAAATGCAAAGCATTGTGTGTACTACTTTTACTCTTTTATACTTACGTTTAAAGGGCAAACAACGCAAACTGCACCGGTTTAAGAGAGAAATTAACAGGATGACAACCTTGTAAGTGAAGAAAGAAATTAGGTCTTACATTCTATGCACTTTAACTTGGCATAAAATTTTTAATTTTTGAGTTTACACCTACTTGATTTAGATCTTGATGCTTAACGTGCATATTTTCAACATGTCTTTAACCAAAAGGAAAAGAAGCCATGGTTTTAACAGCGAACAGCCAACAACAAGCCAAATGTAAGGCAACAGAACATTAGAAAAAGTCAACATGAAAAAGAGTGAATCTTGATCTAAAATATGAAGATACAATGATGATAAATTAACAATATCTTACTATATTTCTTTTATTTGATTTTATTTATTTCTCTCCAAAGCTGTTTTCCAGCCAAACAGGCAGTGCGGAAGCCAAAAACCTGCCATCCTTTGATTTCATTGACAAGAGAGGTGTAATTTGTCATCAAACAGGAAGATTTAGATAGGAAATAGAAAACTAATTTTGACTGGATTAAAAAAAAAAAAAATTTGATTCACAAAGGAAGAAATTTTGCCTGATTTGCAATGCTCAAAGATGGCACGTGGGGCAGCTGTGGACAGGTATGTAAAAAGAAATGTATCGGTTAACCAGCCAATTCAACAACTGAGGCTAGTTAAACGAGTAAAGTGGAACTCTAGCCAACACAACAAAGTACAAAGCTGACATACATATAAGCATTCAGACAAAATATTTGCCAGATACTTATAATTCAGTTCAACCAGTTTTCTGTTTTACACATCAAAGCGATCTTTGAAAGCCAGTCAGGTTTGCACCATTTTACCTTTGCCCCTTCTAAAGCCCCATACACACGCGCGGATTATCCGAGGACCAGGTCCGTCGGACCATGTCCGTCACACTTTGTCTGATGTTGGTTTTGCGTACACACGGTCAGACAAAGTTGTCGGAAAATCCAATCATTCTGAACGTGGTGACGTTTGTTGCCTACGACGGGACTACGTAGAGGCTAGTAGCCAATAGCTTTGGTCTTGTAATGTGATCTGAGCATGCGTAGCACTTTGTCCGGTCGGACAACCGTACACACGATCGGATTTGGTGTGATCGGACCGTGTTGTCGGCAAATCTTTCCAGCAGGAGATAAGACTTTGTCCGTCGGACAATCCGACGTACACTGTCCGATGGTGCATACACACGGTCTGATTTTTCAACAACATTGTCCGATCGGACAGAATCCATGAAAAAGTCCGACCGTGTGTATGGGGCTTAAGTCTGCTCACTCAAACATAAGCTGTCAATTCTACCATATACAGTATTTATTAAAATATTTGCCTAAAGTTCCACTTTATTATTTGCCAAACTGGAACCAAAGGGTTCTATTTATAACATATTTCCCATGCTCCTCAGCTTCATCTAATAGTCAAAAAACAATATTACATTCCATAAGTTTGACCTGAAATACCAAAAAACAAAGAACGGATCTTTTTGTGCCAAGTGGCAAAAAATAAATGTTTTGGACATTTTCAAAGGGTGAATGGCTCTGCGAATAGGTTATAAATAGACCCCATGGTTTAACCCAAATAAGAAAGGTTATGGCTGGCAACAGAACCAAACATGAACTTTGAAAACTCTTCCAACTTGTATACTCACAAAACACCACAACTTAGAAAACACGTCTGCGTGCCTTCAATTCCGCAAAAGTGTCCACAATGTGGTTTAGGTCCAGCCGTTTTGCTCTAGCATTTTCAATGCTTAGGATAGCAAGCCCAGAAAGTCTTTGCTCAGACATAGTGCTTCTGAGATAATTTTTTATTAGTTTAAGTTTTGAGAAGGATCTTTCTGCTGAGGCCACAGTCACAGGTAGCGTTTGAAATAAAACGCTATGCACACATCAGGCAGATTGGATGAAAGAGCACTATTCTCAACTAAGAGCAAACGTGCAAGATCCTTCACAGAGGACAATTTCTGAATGTCCTCTTTAAGTGCTGATCTAAAACTTAGAAGCTGACCAGTGAAAGTTGATGAAAGGTCTTTTTCGTACTTTTGTTGCAGATTTGATGCAGCTTTAAACAAATCATCATCCGATGCTGATGCTAGAACTGCAGGTTGAATTATTTCAAATCGCTGAACAACCCGATTAAGTCCCTGGAACCTGTTTGACAACTGGTTTACTACTTTGTCCAAGCATCTATAGAAAACGTTGATTTTGAAACGTTCTTCAAGGTCCTCTAATCTCTCATCAACACACAATTCATCAAAATGCTTTTTGACAGTGCAAATTCGTTTTGCTTCAAATCTGGGGGTAATATTCAATTTTTGTGCGAGCAATACAGCATTATTTCTGGCTTCCCCAAAACTGCTTCTGAAATTGGATAGCTCATCCAAGGCTGTCTTAATTAGGCTACTTTCACACTGGAGCGGTGGGGGCGCTGGCGGTAAAGCGGCGCTATATTTAGCGCCGCTTTACCGGCGTTTTAGCGCATTGCGGCCACTCGCGGGGTGTTTTTACCCCCCGCAAGTGGCCGAAAAAGGGTCAATACCGCCCGCAAACCGCCGCTATTGCAGCGTTTTGCGGGCGGGTTCGGCGCGCTCCCCCATTGTTTTCAATGGGACCGGGCGCTATAGGAGCGGTAAATATACCGCTCCTATAGCGAGCCAAAGATGCGGCTTGCAGGACATTTTTGAGCGTCCTGCAAGCGCACCGCTTCAGTGTGAAAGCCCTCGGGCTTTCACACTGAAGGAACAGCAACAGCTGTTTCGGGTCGGTTTGCAGGCGCTATTCTTAGCGCAATAGCGCTTGCAAACCGCCCCAGTGTGAAAGGGGCCTTAAATTAGAAGCTTTGGACAAGTCCATGCTCTCTGACTGGAGGAGTTTAGACAGAGAATGTATGCTTGCGGAAATTTTTGTTTGTAGAACAATTAGAAATATAGATTGGAAGGACTCTAATTTTTTTTTTCAGCCCCATTGCCTCTTCTCTTTCACTTTTTTTGGTAGCTACAAGGCTTATTTTTGATAGCGCTTTAAGTACATCTACAAAACGCAAGGCAAGCAGTGACTCATAGCGAGATGACCAGCGTGTAGGACACAATTTCTTCAGTGTAACAGAGGATTCACTGGTAAATGAAGACAGGATCTCTCACCGCTTTCCACTGTCCCCCAAAAAATTGTGTATATGTTGAACCACACCCATGAAGTTTGAGACCTCTGTAATCTCTGCCACAGCATCTTGGAGGACCAAATTAAGATTGTGCGCTGCACAATGAACATAAAGTGCATTTTCCTCTCTCTGCAAAATTCGAGTCTGCACACCAGAATAGATTCCACTCATTGTGGCAGCACCATCATAGCCCTGACCACGGCACTTATCCAGAGAAATTCCTTTAGCATCAATAAATGCAAGTATTTCTTTTTCTATACCTGCAGCACTTTGGTCATGAACAGCATTAAATCCAAGAAATGCCTTGTGTTTGTTGATTTGCTTTGCTCTCGTATTTGGATATCTTTCAATAGAAACATATCGAAGCACCTGACTCATTTGATCACATTTAGAGATATCCTGAGTAGTATCTATAATCAACGAGTAAAACTGTGCATTTTGCACTTCAGACAAAATGTCATTCAGAACTTGCTTTGACAAAATATCTATGACTTCATTTTGAATTTTTGGACTAAGGTATTTGACTTTTCCCTGTGGTAACTGTAGCAATTGCTTTAATATGGGATCATACTCAGCTAGCAGCTCAATTATTGCCAGGAAGTTTCCACTGTTGACTTCTCCTATTCTTTCTCTGTGGCCACGGAAGGCCATGTTATTCATAGCCATAGTCAAGGCGACATTCACTATTCTATTTAACACATCTCTCCAAAAGTTTTTTTCTTTTCTTAATTGGTGTTCGTTTTCCTCATCAATTGTTCCCTTATTACACCACTGATCATATATTATGCAAGAATCTATATGAGTTTGAGATGTTTCATGAACCTGTATTTTTGTTGACAAGCCTTTCCATTTTTGTATCCCCTTTGCCCATGCTGGTTCAGAGCCTAGTTTTCTACGGTCACCAAATAACCAGCATGGTTCACAGTATGCAACATTCAATTTAGGAGAATAACAGAGCCAGGTAATGGGTAGTTTAAGTCCTGTTTTTGTTGTTTTTTCATAATATTTTACTGAAAAACACCTCTGTTCCTCATCATTGTCTCTCTTAAAGGGCCCTGTAGCTCTGCAAGGACCATTTGTGATTATAAATCTCTTCACGTGTGCATCTGTAATTGTAATTGGAAAGTTTGCCCTGTCTGTGACATATTTTGTAGATGCAATGTCAGTTAGCACCGCTATGTCACTACCAGTCAAGTGAACATCGGCTGCTGCAAATGGCTCATTTTCAGGATAATCTTTTTCAATATTGTCCTCAGTAACACCACTTAACTCTTGGCTTGTACTTGGTTCATTCAGGGGAAACTGGTTAAGTAGCAATTGCTCCTGTACTGCCATGTCAGATATTGTGAGGTCAAGGCTTTCTGTGCTTGCCTCAGAAACTTTTTCTGCATCATGGTCTGCTGTAGAGCTCTGACCAACTTTGGGCACATTAAAAAAATGTGTGATTTTTGGAAGTTTCTCAGTTTTGGAGGTTTCTTCCCTTTTTCTTTTTACGCTTCTGAGCGCCACTTTGATGATGGTAACTGGACATTATGGTTGAAACTGAAAAATACAGTACAAGTAAAGACCCTTACTCCTCAATTACATAGTTAAAGTGGAGGTCCACCCTAAAAAAAAAAAAATACAAATGCAACAAAAAAATTGAAAAAATAAATAAATACATTTTTTATGCCTGTTGCTAGGAAGATCGTCCTAATCTGCCACTTCCTATTCCGCTGTGATCTTCAGTCTTCTCCTCGCGTTGATTTCTGGGAAATTTGGGCATGGTGTCACAGAAGACAGCTGTCCATTCAGAAATCGCCAGGGGAGTCACGAATGCGCAGTAGGAAATGGGCAGTGAAGCCGCAAGGCTCCACTGCCTGTTTCCCTTAGTGAGGATGGTGGCGCCGGCACACGATACGAGGGACGGATCGGCCAACATCGCTGGCGCCCTGGACAGGTAAGTGTTCTTATTAAAAGTCAGCAGCTACAGTGTTTGTTATTTTTTACGGCTGGAACACCGCTTTAACAACAAAACAAAAAAAAACTGCCAATAAAATTCATTCATTAGTCACCGTGACCAGTTAAATCATTCATCGGTGATGTAAAAGTTTCGGGCGGCAAAACGCCGGTACTGCGTTTAGGCGCATTTTCGTTTATAAGCGTTTTTAAAGGTGCCCTGTTTTTTTTACAATAAAAATCTCAAAAATGATGGCAAATGATGAAAAAACATTAAAAATATATTTTAAACAATTGTAATTGCTTGCAATGATTTATAGACCATTTATATACCCAATGAGCCCTTGATCCAATACACCACTAGCATTGCTGTTATCCGAAGTATAATTGGAATTTGACCCATATGTTGCTAGATTTGAACAAGCAACTTGTGGCAGGTGACGTGGCAAGTGGACAATCCACAACTTGTGGCAGGTGATGTGGAAAATGGACAATCCACAACTTGTGGCAAGTGACGTGGCAAGAGAACAATCCACAACTTGTGGCAGGTGACGTGGCAAGTGGAAAATCCACAACTTGTGGCAGGTGACTTGGCAAGTGACGTGGCAAGTGGACAATCCACAACTTGTGGCAGGTAACGTAGCATATGACATGCTAAATACAAGTGCACTGCTGCTGCTAATCACTCTGGTCTCACAAAATGGCAGAAATTGTTAAATAATACTTTTTTGAGCTTGGGGAGGGTCTTATGAGGTTGTCTTGTAAACGCTTTTAGACGGAAATGCGGTAAAATGCCACTAAACGCGACATGCAAACGCAGCAAAACGGGCATTTCTAAACGCCGGTTACAGCTTTTAAAAACATGTGTTCAACAGAGTGTGCAGGACATTAATACAGAAGTTACTATGACCAGTGCAGGATATAGAAGTTACTATGACCCAGTGGCGGCTGGTGAAGTTTTAGGATGGGGGCGCAAGACCCCACTTCCCATAAGCCACATCATATACCAGGCTTCACATTATACACAGGGCTCTGCACATCATATACCAGGCTGCACATTATACACAGGACTCTGCACATCATATACCAGGCTGCCCATTATACACAGGGCTTTGCACATCATATACGGGGCTCTGCACATCATATACCAGGCTGCAAATTATACATGGGACTCTGCACATCATATACCAGGCTGCAAATTATACATGGGGCTTTGCACATCATATACCAGGCTGCAAATTATACACGGGGCTCTGCACATCATATACCAGGCTGCAAATTATACACGGGGCTCTGCACATCATATACCAGGCTGCAAATTATACACGGGGCTCTGCACATCATATACCAGGCTGCAAATTATACACGGGGCTCTGCACATCATATACCAGGCTGCAAATTATACACGGGGCTCTGCACATCATATACCAGGCTGCAAATTATACACGGGGCTCTGCACATTATATACCAGGCTGCACATTATACATTATGCTGCAGTCCAACCTCCAAAAAAAAAAAATGAATGAAGTCAATCTTGCCACAAATCTTATATTCCGCACCCTACCAATCCATTACCTCAAAACTCTGTCCAATCTAATCTGGAAGTTCATTTGGGATTGCAAAAAAGCTAGATGCTCCTGCAATAACCTCACCTCCCACAAAAAAGTAGGAGGGGCCGGACTAGTGGACTTTTACGACTATCTATGGGCAGTTAGACTGGACCATATCAAATACTGGTTATACGAGAGCAATACATCACTATGGGTAGACATAGAAAAGACGAAATCCCCAACGAATGACCTAACAACACTACTCATGGGCGACATCTTGATACCATGGGACATGTGCACTCTATCACCTCCTATGCTGATATCAATGATGGCGTGGAGATCCCTCCTAAACCAGAATCACACTATTACACATGAAAAAGGTTACAAGCTGCCATTGAACCTCCTAGAAACAAAAATCCCTATGTTATCGGTTAAAGACCTAGTAAACCATGGCATCACACACATATCTTAACTTTTGCAAAAGTCTTCAGTCTTGTCATGTGA
Organism: Lithobates sylvaticus; assembly: GCA_028564925.1. NCBI lineage: Eukaryota > Metazoa > Chordata > Amphibia > Anura > Ranidae > Lithobates > Lithobates sylvaticus. The sequence goes on along the minus strand of CM053026.1, from coordinate 770,168,837 downwards.
CACTTTCAGTTTTCGGATCCTCTACAGCGGTGGGAAGGGGCAGCAATCAATAATACAGAAATCAGATTAAAAAAGTGAATGGGGGGGAGCTGCTGCCGTCCTACCGCTGCAAAAAACTGCCAAATGAAGCGCCTTGTCTGCAATCGCGCGATTACATCGACGTGACGCTTCCCATATTGCACTGCGCCGGTGCTGGGACACAGTGCACATAAGGACATTTAAAAAATGAAAGGGTCATGTTAAAAAAAATAGAATTTTTTTTTTTTATTTAAACATTATTATTTTTTGACTGCCTGGGGGGGGGGTGCAGCAGACAGTGGGTTAGTATGACAACAAACAAGCAAAGTATAGAGCTTAAAGCGGGACTGTACCTAAAAAAATACTGCAGCTGCTGACTTTTAGTAAATGGACACTTACCTGTCACAGGTTCCAGCGATGTCGGCAGCCGAAGCCGATCAATCGCTCGGCTCTCTGCTGCTGCCGGCGCCATTCTCGGTGAGGGAATCAGGAAGTGAAGCGTTGCGGCTTCACTTCCCGGTTCCCTACTGCGCATGCGCAAGTCGCGCAGCGCAATGAGAATTGTCCGCTCTGTCTGCTGGGACCCGTGTGTGTCCCAGTAGACAGCGCATCGGGACAGGAAGTGGCATAGACTCCCGTGGGAGTTTATGCCCGGAAGTGGGTGTAAATACCTGTCTTAGACAGGTATCTGCACCCCCCTCCCCCCTGAAAGGTGCCAAATGTGACACCGGAGGGGGGAGGGTTCTGATGAGCGGAAGTTCCACTTTAGGGTGCTTTCACACTGGGGCGTTTTTCAGGAGCTACAGCGCTAAAAATAGCGCCTGTGTAGCTCCTGAAAAAAATGGGTCCTTTCACTCTAGTGTGAAAGCCGGACGCTAGCGGCTTTACCGTCGCCGCCCGCACCACCCCAGTGTGAAGCCGGCCTTAGGGTGGAATACCGCTTTAAGCAGAAGCAGGCATATGGGAACCAATGGAGAGCCCTGTGATGGATGCCAGAGCCAGTTACAGCCACTGCCGCAAAAAAAATGCTTGCTGCTTGCTTGGGTGCTTGCTGACGTCCTACCGCCGCAAAAAATCTATGGTGTTGAGAAGCGGGGGACGGGGGGGGTTCTGCTGTCCGCCCAACAAATACTATGACCAGTGCAGGACATTTACCCCCCTCCCCCCCGCCATGTTGCATATTTGAAAAATTATACAGTTACACTCATAAACAGTTCAGATCCAGCATCAGCTTATCTTAGCAGTTGTACAGTACCTGTAGTCTGTGAATGCTGGTGATCTGCAAATTGCAATACACAGACCGACGTTACACAGACAGTCTAGAGTCTCTAGACTGAGCCTGGTTCCTCCTCGGCGGCGCTTCCTGGCTCCTCGTGGACGCAGGCTGCAGTAGTTCTCAGTCTGACGCTCCTCCCCTCTCATTGCGCCTCCGGCCGAGTGACGTCACGACGCTGGGACGGGGGTGGCGCCGGTGTTTTTTGCAGGGCAGGAGCTTGCCGATGCCGAGCCCCGGACCACTCGGCAGCGGGCCCCGGCTGAGGGCCCCACTCAGCAGCGGTCTCTACTCGGCTGCAGGCCCCATAGCGACCGCGTGTGTCGTTGTGGCGGTAGTTCCACCACTGTGCCCAAACCATTGTGACTCCATTTTTAAAATTATATGCCATTTTGGGATTATAAATTGTTACAACCTTAAAGTGGTTGTAAACCCTTATGCCGCGTACACACGGTCGGAATTCTCGTCATAAAAAGCTCTGATGGTTTTCCCGTCGGAATTCCGACGTTTTTTTCGCTCAAACAGTCTTGCCTATACACGGTCACACCAAATTCCGACGGTCAGTAACACAGCGGCATAAAACACGTCCGACAGCACTATAAAAGGGAAGTTTAATGCTTCCGAGCATGTGTCAAATTGTTTCCGAGCATGTGTCGGAATTTTGCGTGTCGGAATTGCATACACACAATCGGAAAAAAAAAACAGGTTCTCAATCCAAAGTCCGTCGGAAATTCCGACAGAAAAAGACAGATGGGCATACACACGGTCGGAAAATCCGTTGAGAAGCTCCCATTGGACTGTTGCCATCGGAAATTCCGACCGTGTGCACGCGGCATTACAGACCACTTTGACCTACAGGTAAGCCTAGATTAAGGCTTACTTGTAGGTCCAAGAAATATCTCCTAAACCTACACGGTTTAGGAGATATTTGGAAAAAAGACAGGCACCGCTGTCTACGGCGCACTGAGCACGCCACTGCTAACGGCGATATTCCCCTAGTGGTGGCTCCCGTGCGCATGCGTGGGAGTGACGTCATCGCAGTTCCGGCCAATTACAGCGCCAGAGCTGCGAGACCCGGAAGTCACTCCGGAATACATGGCAGCGGTGGAGACGAAGGAGGACCGATTCGGGGGGGACAAATGTTCTTTTTCCTCTCTACAAGACGGCTTTATAAAACACAGTTTCTATGGCTTAATTGACGTTTAAACAAGCGAGATGGAGGCTAAGGAAAAGAAAAAATCAAGAACAAAAAATAAGGGGAGATCGTGATTAAGTGGCTAAGGCTGGAAACAATCATCCAACCGAACCAAACAGTAATCTAAACTCACCTGGTATAGTTGTCAAGAAAAAATTCCTTAGACCAAATCCTGAAGGATATCCATGCCTTAATGTAAGAGAGAGAGCTCCTGCAGCACACGCTGCAGAGAGGGAAGACATCAAATGCCGTCTCAGGCGTTCTTAAATAGGGTGTTGAGGGCTATGTCCCGCCCCTGTGGGCGTCCATTGATGACGCAGCGCGCTAACGGCGCCCCGCGTCATCGTCATGACGTCCCGCCATTGGGCTGGATTGTGAAAAACAAAAAACACAGAAAAAAGGCGCCACCAGGTTAAGATTATTAGCATTTAATTCACAGAGACAAGGTGCATATATCCACTTACATATGGTAAAAAGGGTAATTCAGCGCAAAGAAGTCCTCTGGAGCGTCATTGATGCACTGCGTCCGCCTGTTATATTCCAGTGTGGTGTCCTGTCCAGCAGGATATCCTAATAGTTGGTAATGCAGACTGGTCGGACCTATTGGGCTGGATTGTGACCTGGAAACTACCAGGACGCAACTGGGACGATGTGTCCCACGGGGTGTATCCGCGCATGCGCACAGGGGCACCCGGCGTCAGACCCAGGAACGGGTAGACGCACCAGCGTACCAATGCGCCTTGCGCAAAATAGAGCCAGTGAGACGAAAGTCTCTGGTCGTAGTCAAGGCACGCTAAGCACGCCCTGTCATCACAGACCAAAAGGGGGACAGGCATGCACATAGTGCAGATCTGTCAAGAGAACTGCAGACCCTAGATGGTAGGGAGGAAAAACCGGCAGGGGGATAATCTGAAAGACTGGGGAAACAAAAATAATCTACCCAGCTACAGGATTAGCTCACCGCCGCTGCAAACGCCCAGCAATCCAAACAATGCAACAGGCGGATGAAATAAGAACCAGAGCCTAATGGGGGAAGTAAGAAAGAAAACCCCCCATGGGGACCCCACCTGAAAAGACACAATTCATAAACATGAATTGGGCCAACTGCAGGGGTCCACGAGCAATGGGTAAAAACGGGAGAGAGCCATTGAAGGGGAAGTGCCAACTAACCTATGCCAAAGCTCAAAGAGGGCCTAGGCAAGGTAGTGGTAAAACTTCCCCTGATTGGAACAAAAACCACTGGCATCACAGCTCATTAACGGACCGAACATTTCAGCCCAGTAATGAGCCTATAAGGCCTCAAGGGATGAGGTTCCACCCCTCCGGGAAATTACCAAGGGGGAGAGATCCATGTGTCCCCACCCTCTCCCCTCAACAAAGATATAAAAATAGGGGGGGGGGTTTGAAAGGGGGGAGGGTTTTCACATATAATCCCATGAGGCTCAGATGCCAGGTAGAGAGAATAAAGGAAACAAGTCCCCAGAGAGCATCTCAAAAAACCGGGGTCAGTGTCCTCATGGGTTAGCAAAACCATTTACAAATGAATAAGCAATAATAAGTAATAAAAAAAAACCAATAGTAATTGTTATCTACCCCCCTAGATACCTCATTCACAGTCGCTCCATAAAGTGCACAATATCCCTAAACACTGAAGAGAAAAAGAGACTAAGTGGGAGGAAAAGAATATTAAATAAAGCCAATAACACAAAAATGTAAATAATATTGATAAAGGACCATAGAGAAAAATAAAACCCAATGATCAATCACAGTTAGAAAATTAATCAGTTTTCCCTGAACTATAGCCCTCTAGGAATGGCCTGAAGCTTTCCACCTCATTGAGGCCTGGGGGGGGGGGGGGGGTCGTTGCCCTAAGGCTCCTAATCCAGCGCATTTCTCGCTGGAGAAGCACCTTATTCCAGTACCCTCCCCTGACTGGAATGTGTAGTCTATCCAAGACCATAAAGTTTACTTTGGGAATTCGATAGTTATGTTTTTTTGCTACATGTCGTCCCAACGGTAAATATAAATTACAGATTTTCATATCGTACATATGTCTCTCCACTCTTTTACTCAATTTTTGTCTTGTCTTACCGACATAAAAGGCACCACACTGACACTGCATGAGGTAGACCACCCCCTGAGTCTGACAAGAAGAAAAATGTCTCAGGGAGAAGTCTACCCCATTAGGCAGCATCAGTGTGGTCCTCTGTCCAATAACTGGACATTGTGCACAATTCCCACAAGGAAAAGTGGCAAAGTTTTTGCAAGGGTCTCTCCTAGCACTGCCCTTTATATTCGCTTTGCGTGACCATACTTCCTATAGAGCCAGCTTTCTTGTAAGTAATAAGTGGAAGAGGTGTAACCAAATCACCAACAATTGGGTCTTCAGGTAGGATGGACCAATGTTTAGTAATGATTTTGCGGATCATTTGATGCTCATTAGAGAATCGCAAAATAATTTGTGTGTTGTCCTCACCATCTTTTTTCTTTTTAGATTTAAAGAGAAGATCCTTTCTGGCTGTAGCTTTTACTCTATTAAATGCCTTTTTAAGGCTGGTTTTGGTATAACCCCTTATCAATAATCTTTTGGTCAATTCATCACATTCACGTTGGAAGTCCTCCTCACCAGTACAGTTCCTTCTAATACGAAGGAATTGGCTGTGAGGGATGGACCTTTTCAAAGAGGGTGGGTGGAAGCTATCTGCATGGAGCAGAGTATTCCCTGGAGTTTCTTTCCTAAAGAGTTTACTAGTAAGATTTCCATTCGAAGCTTTCTGAATACATATGTCGAGTAAGTTAACTTCCTTCAAATCATAACTCATTGTAAAAAATAGATTAAAACTATTAAGGTTCATGAATTGAAGACAATCAATAAGTTTGGCCTCTGGTCCATCCCAAATAATCAGAACGTCGTCTATGTACCTCTGCCACACGAGAATGTGGCAGGTGTAAATAGACGCACGCTCGGAAGTCAAAAAATCCTTTTCCCACTCCCCCAGGTACAGATTCGCATATGAGGGCACACAACACGTCCCCATAGCTACTCCCTGTACCTGGAGGTAGTGGGAATTTTTAAAGATAAATACATTATGCCGAAGAATGAAATCTAGCATCTGCAGGACAAAAGCATTAAATTTCCAATCGGTGGTAGCTCTCTGCCTGAGCACTCTATCCACCGCCGCCATTCCCAGATCATGGGGTATACTATTGTACAACGACTCCACATCGATCGTTGCCAATATTGCAGTTTCTGGGATAACTAGATCCTCAGTGATACGCAATAAATGAATCATATCTTTTGTATATAATGGTAAATCCATCACATGGGGCCTCAAATGGTCGTCAATCACCTGACTAATCCCTTCTGATATTGAACCATTACCTGAAACGATGGGTCTCCCCGGGGGATTCTTGAGGCTTTTATGTACTATTGGGAGAACATATAGGGTAGGCAAACGTGGGTGTCTGGTTCTGATGAAGTCCCAGACCTCCCTGGTAATTGCTCCCTCATTAAGGGACTCGTCAACCAGGATATAAAAATCCTGGTTATACTTGTCCACCAAGGAGGGAGACATTTTTCTATAGCATTGTTGATTATTGAGTATCTTAAAACACATGCTTTCATAATCTAGGTTATCCATAATAACAATGTTACCCCCCTTATCTGAACCTTTGATTGTAATCTCTCCATTATTTTTCAGAGAAAGAAGTGCCTTTCTTTGATCTTTATTTAAGTTATGTGATCCTGATTCCTCCTTCAGCATCTCCAGATCTTTGGTAGTTTGTTTCACAAACAATGCCAAAGCCGGATTCTGATTCAACTGGGGGAAAACATGTGACCTACGCTTGAATTTTTTGGGTTCGTAGGTCATATCTTTCTCTTTCCTCCTCGCTCCCCTCACTGTCTAATTCATCCTCCCATGACTCATCCCATGTACCACTCTCCAATAGTAGTAGATTGAGATCCCTAAGAGCTCTAAAGTCAGCTGCCATATGTTTTTATATCTATATGTGAAATATGAATATTATGCTAGAATTCTATCCTTTTGTACAATAAATGTATATACTTTATATAAATGTAGTTTACATTGTAGACAAGTGTAATTTCTTCAGTATTGTCACATGAAAAGATAGAAGAAAATATTTACAAAAATGTGAGGGGTGTACTTACTTTTGTGAGATACTGTGTGTGTGTGTGTGTGTGTGTGTGTGTGTGTATATATATATATATATATATAACGGGACATGTTTTCCAATGCAAAAATTTATTAATACATGATGCTTTTCAAGGCATACAATGGTTACATGCTACTGTACAGTTACGCGCATACCATACTCTTCATCAGGCTCCGTGCAATGATCTATTTCCAAACACATACTTTTATATTAACGCTACAGGGTGTAGCCTCACAGGTGTATCCCATTAACTCAATTATCACTAATTCTCAAAAAATCAATTTAACCTGTTATCAGACCGCAAACCTCCTTGACATTTAACCTCTAAAGATGCTAATTGAGTTAGTGGTTGTTCTGTTCTCGTTACACGTTTGCCCCTGGCGTGTATGAAGCTCAACATACAGCTTAACCACTTCAGCCCCTGACCAATTTGCAGCCAAAGGACCAGGCCACTTTTTGCGATTCGGCACTGCGTCGCTTAAACTGACAATTGCGCGGTCGTGCGACGTGGCTCCCAAACAAAATTGACGTCCTTTTTTTACCACAAATAGAGCTTTCTTTTGGTGGTTATTGATCGCCCCTGCGGTTTTTATTTTTTGCGCTATAAATAAAAATAGAGCTATAAAAAAAAACTTTTTGCTATAATAAATATCCCCAAAAAATATATAAAAAAACGTTTTTTTCCTCAGTTTAGGCCGATACGTATTCTTCTACATATTTTTGGTAAAAAAAAAAATCGCAATTGGTGATTATTGATTTGTTTGCGCAAAAGTTATAGCGTTTACAAAATAGGGGATAGTTTTATAGCATTTTTATTAATATTTTTTTTTTTTACTAGTAATGGCGGTGATCAGTGATTTTTATTGTGACTGCGACATTATTGCGGACACATCGGACATTTTTGACACATTTTTGGGACCATTGTCATTTATATAGAAATCAGTGCTATTTAAATGCACTGATTCCTATGTAAATGACACTGGCAGTGAAGGAGTTAACCACTAGGGGGCGGGGAGGGGCTAAGTGTGACGTGTTGTTTTTTTTTTTTTTTTTACAGTAGGGGGGCGTGGCTGTACGTCTGACGTCATTGATCGGCTTTCCCGATGACAGGGAACAGCCGATCAATGACAGGCAGTGTAGGAAGCGCGGGGAGAGGTTTGTTTACACAGACCTCTCCCCGTTCTTCAGCTCTGTGACCCGATCGCGGGACACAAGCGGTGATCGGGTCCGCTGGTCCCGCGGCCAGGCAATTAAAGGGGACGTATATACGTGCTTTTGCCTAGCCGACGTATATGTACAGGCGGCGGTCGGGAAGCGGTTAAACTTGAATCCTAAAATAACCAGACTGTCTGTAACTTTGGATCTTTATTACAATTAACAGGTGTTGGCCCTATAAGAATAGGATGTACATGCGCAGTGAAACTAGAAATAAACAGATAAATGAACATAAACAAATGTCCATTAGGTATACAGGTAAACCATCTTTTAGCATACCAGCGATGCTGCCTTAGAAGGTTAGGAAAAAGGGAAGAACCGATTTGTGGACTATATCGGTACCTGAACACAATGTGCAGACCAAAAAATATATATAATAGTTTATTAAGTACAAATATAAATAAAAAATCTACAATCTCAAAAATCACATATAGATCAATATGAAGAGAACTTTTTATAAATGTCATATGATAGGTCTTAAATGCTAGTTGACGCGTTTCGCCCGGAGGCTTCTTCAGAACCAGATGGACATAATCATAATGTTAAAAAGGATCACAAAAATCTGGAAGATATAAGGCATAGAGATCAGGTCCATATAAAGCACAACAAATCTAATAGATACCAGTAAATGGGTAATTTTAAGCAGCCTACCTTCAGATTATATGAAAGTCTAACAAGGTCCCCAAGATAGGAGGCTCATGAAGACAAAAAAGATTATATATATATATATATATATATATATATATATATATATATATATATATATATGGAGGCGGCGTTATACCCCTAAATAGAGGTGTCAGGAAATGATATCCATGCAAACAGGGGACCCAAGTCAATATCTATGGTGGATCTGTAGGCAGAAACAGAGGAGTAGTCATATTACCTCCTTAAATAAGCCATATTTGGGTAGTAATATGATGGATCAGATAACAAAAAACAAATAAACATACTATCAGAATAAACAGCTCAAAACTACTTTACATGTATGACTGCTAGATAAACTTCAGGTTTAGAATCTAGCCTAGGTAGATTGACTGAAACCGTTTTTTCAAAAGGGATACAAGCATTGCCAGTCCTATAGAAAATAACCAATATGTCCGTGTAAAATACAGATCCACATTGTATGGTTTTGGTTAGGTATCAAATTTGGTTAATATAATAGCAAAGAAATACCTGAGTCTCAAAGTTTCAAGGATTGGCCCATTAGCCCATCATAGTCCAATATAGTAGGGAAAGGTGGTAAGAAAGACCCATGTGTCTAATCACATATGCAAGGGAAGGCTGAGCAGGAAAATATGGTTCCAATCAAAAAGACGCTCAAAAAGTATTGCCAGTCACTAGGAAATGGAGGGGGAAGAAAGAGGTATCATAGTAATAAAAGCTATCAATAACAACCATCCATAATACTATAACAAGTGCTGGGTTGTAGTTTACCTTCCACCTCTATCATGTCCAGGAGACGCCGCTCACACTGACTGTGTTCAAAATAGCTCCTTAAGTAGGAGCATATTGGCGCCAAATCCGGTTAATTAGATAAGAAACACCCGCTAGTGAAGACAGCTGTGACCTGTGCGCATGCGCGCATCAACACCTGTGGAGTGCGCACACGCGCCGGCGGGCACATACATCCAAAATGCTCGGCTCACCACATGCCGGTCACAGATATGTGCCACAACGGACAAAAGATGTGGCGCGTGCGCACCAACATGCTAAATGCGCCATAGAGAATGTGGCGCATGCGCTACGCGCGCCAAAGCAGGAAATTCTGCACTAAGTCCCCGCACATGTGCAGGGACCAGAAAAGGGAAATTGCGCAAACATGCATGTGCCCGAGTAATAGCGGTGATCAAATGTGCCGGTAAAAGCCGAAGTGCCCCACATTTCCTGCATAATAAGAATTAGAAGTAATAATCGCCAAAGGCTTATCCATTCAAAAAAAATAAGATGAGATAAAATAAAATAAGAAATCCTCAGACCATAACATACTTCACAATGAAAACTCAAACAGACTCCACCAAAAACATGGCAAAAGAGGGTGGGTCCTACGCGGCGCCACCACCACCAAGGGAATGGAGGACAATATATATTGTCCTTCTACCCGATGCTATCCAAGCCGAGGAGGACCAGCCCATCACTCACCAAATTAACATTAGGTCCCACAAGTCATGGACATTTATTTTCAATTAATAGTAATCCTAATAGTTATTCCGTAGGATCTGTGCTGGACATACGTCTTCCTCCTTTTTATCTTCCTATTTTGTTGATCCTAAATACAGCAATTAGTTAATGCAAAACAGAACAGAACAACAATACATATTATTTTACATAATTACATTTTTACATTGGGAGTAAGAAGTTCAAAATCAAGCAGAGCATGTAGATAGCGGGCATCTATCTGATAACTAACTTTGTCAGTTCAAAAGAACATTCTTCTCGATACTATAATGATTGCTATTTGTTGGAGGGATAAATGACAATGATTAAAGGAAAGATCTGTAACTAAGAGAGTCATTCAAGCCTGGTGCTCTGGTCACATTTAGCTTAAATATCCATTTAGCTTCCCATTGGAGTAGCTTTTGGTCTATGTTACCCCCTCTTGGGTCCTCCTCTACCCTCTCCAATGCTGTAAAGCGTACCATTGAGGTATCGTGTTTATGCTGTAAGGCTACATGTCTGCCTATGGGAGTATATAATACGTTTTTCCTTATATAATAGATATGATCATATATCTGTCTCCAGAAATTTCTAAAGGTCTTGCCCACATAGAACGACCCACATTTGCAGAATGCTATGTAGACAATGCCCTTTGTTTGGCAGTTAGCAAAAAATCTTATATTGTGCATCTCTCCATTGGGGAGTGTGTAAGAATAACCCTCCAAGATCCAGCCACAGTATTCGCATCCGTGACATTTAAACATCCCCCGTGGTTCACTATCATCTCCTGAAATATCTTGGAAATGGGTGTGAACCAATCGGTCTTTTAGCGATTGGCATCACCCGTCAAAAGATGCCAATGTTTGGTAATCACTTCACATATACTTTTATGGTTGCTGGAGTATGTAGTAATGACACGTGTAACATCTCCTTGTTTAGTCTTATTTTCTTTCTCAAATAATAATTTGATCCTATCCCTTCCAATAGCCTTTTTGAAGGTTTTTTTGAGAATGGTCTTGCTGTAGCCTCGTTTACTGAGGCGGTCCCTCAAAAAGTTGCTTCTAGCCTAAAATTCTCTTCACTGGAACAGTTTCATCTTAATCGCAAATATTGCTAGTATGGGATGCTTCTTATTAGGGACATTGGGTGTGAACTTTCTGCATGAAGGATGGTGTTCCCTGCTGTTTTTTTTCCCTATAAAGTGATGTATCAATGGTACCATCGTTTTTCTTATATATGGTTAGGTCCAGAAATGGCAGCCGCATTGTGTTACATTGTGAACTTAAGATTGCAGTCATTAATGGATATCCGTTCCATAAACTCCAATAAATCGTCGAGGCTCGCATCCCATACCATGAAAATATCATTGATGTACCTGTACCAGCATTGAATGCTGGCCAGTTACATCGATAAATCAGGGTTAGAAAAAAAGTGACCGCTCCCACCCCCCCAGGTACAGGTTGGCGTACAACATGTCCCCATTGCCACCCCCTGCACCTGGAGGTAGTGGGAGCCATCAAAAGAAAATACGTTTTTCGTCAAGATGTGTTTCAAAAGTTGTATTATAAATGCATTATAGGGTCTATACGTAGACTCACTTTCATTAAGAAAGTTCTCCACCACCGAAATCCCCAAGGAATGTGGAATGCTACAATAAAGTGCCTCAACGTCAACTTTTTTTTTCTTTCTTCTCCTCTTCTCTATGCTCCTCATGAAGAGGCACATTATTAGGGATATATAGTGGTGGCTGAGATAAGATTCTCTCCACCTCATAAATAAAGAAAGGGGTAAGGGAGGTTCACAGATTCACCAGTGGGTGTGCACGTGTGCGTGTATATACATATACATAAAAGAGATATTACTTATTTGAAAATATAGGAGTGGGGGAGTGTGTTTAGTAAATAAACAATATAGATTAAAGTGAGGATGGGGGGTAGACACTACACGGGGAGGAAATGATGATGTGGGGGGGGGTTGTAAATAAAAACACATTATAAATTTAAAGAGGAAGGGGGGAGGGCGGAGAGGAGGGAAGTGAAGAGGAGAAATGAGGAGGGGTTATATTTTAAAAAAATTTTTTATTATTATTATTTTTTTTTTTTTTATCTGGGGGGGGTGTTACAGGGAGGGGATGGGGAGCTAAGGGCGCAGTATCCTCGCCTCCACACTTAACAGGAAACAAGGAGATAGGGAGAGAGGAAAGGAGAAAGTATAAGAAAATGCTTTGACTATATTTTTTTCAGAAATTTGGCCAATGGAGAGGGATAGATTTTTTTTTTCTTTTCTTTTCTGTCATTGTTTTCGTATTTGTAATTGTGTATGCATTTTATTTGAATGTTTTATATTTCTGTATTGGAAATTATATGGAAGAACTTGTATGTATGTTCACAATAATTTAATAAAAATAATTTAAAAACAAAAACGTCAATGGATACGGAAAATTTCTCATCATGTAATACCCTGCCTTAGAAGGACCAGGATTTTCCTCAGAAACACGTGGTGCAGGATTAGCTGGCCCACATGCGATCTGTCCCAACGGAGAAGATGAAAGACTTGCAGTAGGAAGTGGAGCTAGTTCCCAGTGATATGACAACAAATGTGTATTAACCATAGTAAAATATACAAAGTTTGTATAGATGGTGCACAAAATCAACCTTATTGATGTAATAGATCGAAATTATAAGTATGACGATGGTAATGCATCCTGTGCATATACACTATTGCCAGCAGGTCCAAAGTGGTCAATAATATATGAAGAATATATATATAGTCTAAGTGGATAAGTGATCCAAGTGACTGATGAATAAAATATGCGTATAAAAACGGTGAATAAATAAAATATATCAAACATGCAGATAGAAAATACTCCAAAAAATGACACTAGGCAGCTTAATGTCATTAATATGTGTGGTGAAAAGATGTGCTCAAAGGTGAACAGACCAGTACTAAAATGTTTGATACAATAATAAATAAATTGATCAATCAATATTGGTTACTTCCTTTAAACAATAAAGGATTGGATGTGTGTGTGTGCGCTCCGTGAATGAAGAGCAGCTGGTGTTTGTTCCACAAATCTGATTAGTAACAAAAGGCACTGTTACTTCCTTCAAACAATGAGTGATGAGACTGTGCTGTGAGTAGAAACAGCTGATGTGTAGTCTGCAGACAATCAGCTAAACATATACTTAGTAACAAAAACAATTATATGTATCACATTAATTCCCACAATGTTACTATGTATCATTTATGCAGTTAATGCAAGCAGTGGGGAATGTTGAATTGCTGCTATACATCTAAATAGGGATAAATAAAAAGGAAACAGGTAAAACTTCCCTTTACTTTTCCTGATTTTTGTTGTGGGTATGTTCTTCTGAAAAAAGGATTATTTTTCAAGTGCTGAAAAAAAGAAAATACAAAAAACCATTGCGCAGCCTCCCTGAACTGAATAAAACATGAAGTGCCTGTGTATGTTGTTGCACTCACCTGTACCCAAGAAATCAGATCGTGGTTAACTGTATTCAATGGTCAGGCTTCTTAGCTGGGGCTGTCCGCCCTTCTCCTCCTAGCTGAGATCCGTGTCTTACACAACGTCACTTTAGGCTCCTCCTCCCGACATGTTGCATCACAGGACACGTGACTTTTTCAATTCCCTTGAAAAAGTCTTGTGTCCTGTGATGCAACATGTCGGGAGGAGGAGCCTAAAGTGACGCCGTGTAAGACACGGATCTCAGCTAGGAGGAGAAGGGCGGACAGCCCCAGCTAAGACAATACAATAATATTGTATTGTATACAATAGTGAAAAACACCCTCAGAAGAGGTATTTTTGTGGTCTATTTGTGCATTTGGACTCTTATTTTTATTCAATTCATTTTTTAAGTGTGTGGACTTTATCTTGTTCACTATTCCCACTTAGGGAACATGAATATTTGATTGTGCACTCAGTATCTTGCAAGATAATCACATTCTTTGTTATGTCTCCATGATACCTTTCTCTCTTCTGAGGTGCATTATTAACCACTTCGCACCCGCACTATAGCCGAAAGACGGCTGCAGCGTGGATGCTCCCTGCAGAGTGGACGTCCTACTGTACATCCTCCCCGCGCGCCCTTGAGGGCACGCAGCGGGGAAAATCTGTGTTGGCCGTGTCCGTCGGACACTGTAAACGGCCAATCACAGCGGCCGTTTACAGCGTGATCTCAGCAGCCAATGAGAGATGATCTCAAATGTAAACATATGAGATCATCTGTCATTGCCGGCTTTCTCTCTCCTCACACAGAGACAGCTTGTGAGGAGAGAGAGAGCGATCTGTGTCAGCAGTGTTACAGTGAGTGCAAAACACATTTTACATTGCCATCAGTACACCTACAGTGCCATCTGCCAGTGCCACATATCAGTGCCATCTATCAGTGCCACCTGCCATTTCAATATTGGGCCTCTGTAAGTGGCCAGGCTGTGTAAAAGTCCCACACATGTGGTATCGTAATACTCAGGAGGAGTAGCAGAATGTATTTTGGGTTGTCATTTGTGGTATACACATGTCATGTGAGAGAAATAACCTATTACAATGAACATATTGTGAAAAAAGCCGTGGATTCGAGCCATACTGACACATTCTATTTTTGTAGTAGAACTTGCGACGGAAATGAGGAGCGTTTTAAAATTCTATGGGAATCTCTACTGCATCATATAGTAAATGTACATGTATGGAAAATTGGAGATACATAATAGACATGTGCAATTCGTTTAGTTACGAATTTGTTTCCGTTCAAATTCGTTATCGTACGAACGAACGGTTTACTAAAAATCAACGATTAACGAACTATCGAAAAGAACGAATATGAAAAACAACGAAAATACGAAATAATGAAATTAGAAACAACGAAAGAATGAAAATCCGAAAAACGAAAACAGAAACAACGAAAATACCGAACAAAAATTAAAAAATAACGAAAATCAAAATGAACGAAAAAAAAAACGAAATTACGAATATTCGGAAAAAGGAAATCAAAACAACGAAAATACGAAATAACAAAAATTCTGCTGATCGAGAATTCGAAAGAACGAATATTAGTTCTGAAATATTCCATCCAGAGTCCAGATAGGGTGTGGTTTGGTCGGAGGCACTGTTTTGGTGGATTTTTGAGTTAAGTTCTGACTTGTGAGAGAGAAATTCTTTGTTTCTTAAACATGTAAGCATACACATTACATAAATTTATGAATTATGCTCCGATTACGAATCTACGAAAACAATCTTACGAAAGTACGAATAAATCAATCTTACGAAAGTACGAATGTAACTAAATCTACGAAAATACGAATTTCGAATCAACGAAAATTAGATTAACGGAAATACGAATCTTTTTAAATCAACGAAAATATAGCTCTTCCGAAAATACGAATGCGTCCAAGTACGAAATATAACGAAAATACGAATAAATGGAAATTAGACTAACGGAAAAACGAAAAAATAACTTACAAAAATACGAACGAGTCCGAATACGAACACCGACGACTTACGAAATTACGAATCAACAGAAACGAAACTAAACAAATTTTTCTATTGTGCACATGTCTAATACAGAACACAAATGCCTACATGATGAGATCGATGTGGATTCTCCGACTGTTCCCTGGCTAAGCCAAAAGACACCTGCATTTCATGCATTATCCACAATTGTTTTGGATACGCAATTGGCAAAGGACATGAAACATCTGACTTTTTTTTGTCAGACGGGTGTGATAGAAACGTATCACAGTATGATTCTAAAGTATCGCCCAAAAATAATACATTTTTCAATGGATTCTATGGATGCCAGAACAAAATTGGCGGCATTATGCCACAATCATAACGTGATACGGAAACCCGCTCTGACAAAAAAAACAGATGCTAGTGGTGTTGAGATTTCTGTTGAAAGGAAAAACCTGGTCGCAAAAAATGGATAGTTCGTAATGTTTTTGAAAAAATGGATACTGAACATACGTTTGTTATGCTGGCGAACATGATTGAGATTCTAGAGGGCACAATAAGAAGTTCATGGACATCCAAAAATGTTAATATGCCCAAAAACATTGCACCAGTGGAAAGGCCGGAAACTAGTGCGGCAGTGAGAGAACATATGACACACTTTCCTACTGGTGCAAAGTGAAGCCTTCAAATAGTTGTTTGTTTAACCGCTTCCCGACCGCCTCCTGCACATATACGTCAGCAGAATGGTACGGCCAGGCAAAACCACGTACGGGTAGGTTGCCCTTTAATTGCCTGGCTGTGGGTCGCACGCTCGCGACTCGGTCGGGAGCTCCGTGACCCCGGCCACGGGACCAGCGGACCCGATCGCCGCTGGTGTCCCGCGATCGGGTCACAGAGCTGAAGAACGGGGAGAGGTCTGTGTAAACAAACCTCTTCCTGCGCTTCCTACACTGCCTGTCATTGATCGGCTGTTCCCTGTCATCGGGAAAGCCGATTAGTGACGTCAGACGTCGGCCCCGCCCCCTAATGTAAAAAAAAACACACACACACACGTCACAGCCCATAACCCCTCCCCCTAGTGGTTAACTCTTTCACTGTCAGTGTCATTTATACAGGAATCAATGCATTTAAATAGAATTGATTGCTGTATAAATGACAATGGTCCCAAAAATGTGTCAAATGTCCGATGTGTCCGCCATAATGTCGCAGTCACAATAAAAAAAATCGCTGATCGCCACCATTACTAGTAAAAAAAAAATATATATTAATAAAAAAATGCTATAAAACTATCCCCTATTTTGTAAACGCTATAACTTTTGCGCAAACCAATCAATAATCGCTAATTGCGTTTTTTTTTACCAAAAATATGTAGAAGAATATGTATCGGCCTAAACTGAGGAAAAAAAAAATGTTTTTTTATATATTTTTTGGGAATATTTATTATAGCAAAAAGCAAAAAATATTGCATTTTTTTCAAAATTGTCGCTCTATTTTTGTTTATAGTGCAGAAAATAAAAACCGCAGGGGCGATCAAATACCACCAAAAGAAAGCTTTTTTTGTGGGAAAAAAAGGACGCCAATTTTGTTTGGGAGCCACGTCGCACGACCGCCCAATTGTCAGTTAAAGCGATGCAGTGCCGAATCGCAAAAAGGGGCCTGGTCCTTTGGCTGCCAATTGGTCCGGGGCTGAAGTGGTTAAAAATGTTAACAATTTATTATTAATTTCAATTATACAAATAAAATTTTGATTAATTTATTTAGAAGTATTTTGAGTTTGTTGCTTAGATTATGTTATATACTATTTCATTCTGAAATTCCATTTTGAATAAAGATATGTCAATTTTATTTCTTTTTTTTTTTTTGAGTGATATAAGTTTTTATTATTATGTATACTCGCATCAGAAACATTTGAAGTAATAACATTAATCATGTATAAAAAAAAAAAAAAAACAATGTTAGTATAACAACACTTTAGGTACAAGAAGTAATATTTATTTAAAATTACATAAACTATGTAAACAAATATTGGTAACCATATCTTAATAAAAAAAAAAATATATATTTACAAAAAAAAATAAATACACTGAAATTTAATGAAACGCCATTTCCGACGCATCATAATCATCAGAGTAAAGAAATCCAACATATGTCCCATTAGGATCCGACGCACAATTTTAACTGCACACAACGGGATGATCCTTCGGTTCCCCTTCCCTAAAAAAAACGTAAATCCACGCTATAAAAGTGCGATAGGCTGTTTTATGTAATCTCCTGAAAATAAAAATCAATTATAATTAATACAAAATGAAAAATAATAAAAAAAAAAATACAGTACTTTTTGTTTTACTGACCTGTTGTTGTCGGCATCGACAACAGGTAAGCCCTCTAAATGCAACATGGTAAACATGAGGCGGACGTGTTCCTCTGTAGCGATTTGAGAAATGAACATATCGGCCTCTGTTATGCATTTCCTTCCTTCTGGTATGCATCCTTCGACCTCGTCTATTTCCCTACAACATATAGATTCTACTTGGGTTGCCATTGGTATACACCCTTCACACAGACACCAGTCAATGTTGCCTATTCTGTCTTCGGCAGTGTCTTGCAATTCTGATGATGAAGAAACACTGGACGAAGAAACTGTTGGGTTTATTGGGAAGGCGCGGTCACTTTCTCGTGCAGGGTACCTGGCCAATAATTGTTGTATCAACATATTGCGCTAAAAGAAAATAGATAAATAATAACTCTAAAAAATATCGATTTAAAAAAAAAAAAAACATTTGTATATAAATTAAGTTTTTAATTCTAATTTTACCCTTCAAAAATCTATTAAATAAATTATAAATAAATAGAATACTTGCATAATGAGATTAATATTTGTGTTTAGTATATTTTATTTGTTTATTTTATTATGGAAAAGTGAAAAAAAAATCTTGTGTGTAGAATAATAAAATATATATGTGTGTGTGTGTGTGTGTGTATATGTATATATGTGTGTGTGTGTGTGTATGTGTGTATATGTGTGTGTGTGTGTGTGTGTGTATATATGTATATATATATATATATATATATATATATATATACACACACAAAAAAATTAACCAAACATCAAATTCAATGTACATTTAGTCAAAAAAATTTGAAACACAAATAAGATGTATGTATAGTTATTATGAATATTGATAAAACTTACTCTTCCCTCTTGAGTCAATGAAGTATAGTGTGCAGTCAAGTCTTCCGTGGTTCCTTCATTATTAGCCTATGAATCAAGAAGAAAAAAAATTACCGTATTTATCGGCGTATAACACGCACCCCAAGTTTAGGAGGGCATTTTAAGGAAAAAAAGTTTTAGGTGGGAAGTTTAGGGAAAAAAAAAAAACAACTTACATTTAAGCGTCATTTGCAGCCTTGCCCAGTGCCATTGTAGCTTGCCAGCTTCATTTTCAGTCTTTTCCGGGTTTAAATTTCCCGTCGCCGGGACGCTGTCGCGTGCGCCGCCGAAAAAACCCGAAGCACGGCCGAAAAAGACCGAAGCGCCCCCGGAAAAAGCCGAGCCGACTCGGACGGCTAAGCTCGCGGTCCCGCCTCCCTGCTGTTTCCGGAGCGAGCGCAGGGAGGCGGGACTACGAGCAGAGCAGAGTCTGCTCGGCTTTTTCCGGGGGCGCTTCGTTCTTTTTCGGCCGCGCTTCGGGTTTTTTCGGCAGCGCTCGCTATTTTTCAGCGGCACTTGCCATTTTTGTCATTTTTTTGGGGGTTATCGGCGTATAACACGCACCCACGACTTTAAGGGGGAAAAGTGCGTGTTATACGCCGATAAATACGGTAAATGCTGTTACTAAGAGTTATAACATACAACACAATAATTACATTTTACTTACCATTTTGAAAAATCAAGTTAATCTTATGGTTCTATTCTTTTATCTGAAAAATTAGAAAGCAATAATTTTAATTTTCGATATAATAAAATAAAATAACGTAAAATATAGGATAATTTATATGAATATTTTTTTACATATAGTTGGTTTGTCTGGGGAGATATGAATAACGACATGTAATGTCAAATAGTGAAGGAGATCATAAGACCCCTCCCTTACCCCCCCCCCCCCCCTTTAAAGACTGGGCCAGTAGTCATTATCTCTATCATTGTTATGTAGACCAAAGATAAGATGACTTTGTCTAGACTAAAAATAAAAATTGTTTGTTCATGTGTGTGTATATATATATTTTATCTAACTATTTATAGCAAAGAGTAAAAGTACACATGTAAATAATTAAAATGTGTGTATATATATATATATATATATATATATATATATATATATATATATATATATATATATATATATATATATATATATATATATATATATATATATATATATATATAGTCTTTTTATGGCTTTAGTTTTAAAATATAGATATAAATATTTTATTTAAAATGTAATGTTATCTCTCTCTCTATCGATAGATAGATATACGCACACACACATTACATACAAAAAACACAACCAAAAAAAATTTTTAAATAAAGAATAGACATCCTTTTTTTTTTTTGTAAACTAAATGTCTGAGATAGGCCCCTTTCACACATGCGGACCGTACATTAGATCAGTTCAGTCACGTTTTTTTATCATCAGTTGTTGTCAGTAAACATCAGTTTTCATCCATTTTCATTTCCGTTTTTCGTCCGTTTACGTCCATTTTTCATCCGATTACGTCCGTTTTTCATCAGTTTTTTATCCGTTTATGTCCGTTTTTTATCAGTTTTTTTTTTTTTTTTTTAAGTTTTTCATGAATTATGTGAATTTTGTTTGATGAAAAACGGATGTCAGCGGATCGGATGTGAACGGATCGTCCGCTAACGTCCGTTTTTCGTCCATTCCGTTTTTTTACGGAAGACAAAATAGGGTCTTCTTCCGTTCAGAAAAACGGACCTAACGGAGACGGATGTTAACGGACGTTAGCGGATGATCATCCGCTAACGTCCGCTATCCCATAGACAAGCATTAATGTCCGTTTTCATCCGTAAACGGACGTATGAAAAAACGGACGAACGGTCCGCATGTGTGAAAGGGGCCTTAGTCTAAAGAAAACCTAGATAAGCTATTCAAAAACAAGAAAATGTCAAGATAAGTGTTCATCTCTATAACAGAAAACAGAAGGTAATTAGCTGTGTCTAGCACACAATACCTAATAAACAAAAAATATACTCAAAATGTAATGATTATAATATTTAAATATCATTTATAAGTAAAACAATTAATAATATACATGAAACTACTGATCTTTTTTTATCGCTATATATATCGCGCGAGATGAACAGAAATGTTTATATATATATATATACAGTGGTGTGAAAAAGTGTTTGCCCCCTTCCTCATTTCCTGTTCCTTTGCATGTTTGTCACACTTAAGTGTTTCGGAACATCAAACCAATTTAAACAATAGTCAAGGACAACACAAGTAAACACAAAATGCAATTTGTAAATGAAGGTGTTTATTATTAAAGGTGAAAAAAAATCCAAACCATCATGGCCCTGTGTGAAAAAGTGATTGCCCCCCTTGTTAAAACATACTATAACTGTGGTTGTCCACACCTGAGTTCAATTTCTCTAGCCACACCCAGGCCTGATTATTGCCACACCTGTTTACAATCAAGGCATCACTTAAATAGGAGCTGCTTGACACAGTAAGGTCCACCAGAAGATCCTTAAAAGCTACACATCATGCCGAGACCCAAAGAAATTCAGGAACAATTGAGAAAGAAAGTAATTGAGATCTATCAGTCTGGAAAGGGTTATAAAGCCATTTCCAAAGCTTTGGGAATCCAGCGAACCACAGTGAGAGCCATTATCCACAAATGGCGAAGACATGGAACAGTGGTGAACCTTCCCAGGAGTGGCCGGCCGCCCAAAATTACCCCAAGAGCGCAGCGACGACTCATCCAAGAGGTCACAAAAGACCCCACAACAACGTCCAAGGAACTGCAGGCCTCACTTGCCTCAGTTAAGGTCAGCGTTCATGCCTCCACCATCAGGAAAAGACTGGGCAAAAATGGCCTGCATGGCAGAGTTCCAAGGAGAAAACCACTGCTGAGCAAAAAGAACATCAAAGCTCGTCTCAATTTCTCCACAACACATCTTGATGATCCCCAAGACTTTTGGGACAACATTCTGTGGACCGATGAGACAAAAGTGGAACTCTTTGGAAGGTGTGTGTCCAAGTATATCTGGCGTAGAAGGAACACTGCATTTCAGAAAAAGAACATTATACCAACAGTAAAATATGGTGGTGGTAGTGTGATGGTCTGGGGCTGTTTTGCTGCTTCAGGACCTGGAAGACTTGCCGTGATAAAAGGAACTATGAATTCTGCTGTCTACCAAGAGATCCTGAAGGAGAATGTCCGACCATCTGTTCTTGTACTCAAGCTGAAACGAACTTGGGTTCTGCAGCAGGACAATGATCCTAAACACACCAGCAAGTCCACCACCGAATGGCTGAAGAAAAACAAAATGAAGACTTTGGAGTGGCCTAGCCAAAGTCCTGACCTGAATCCTATTGAGATGTTGTGGTATGACCTTAAAAAGGCCGTTCATGCTCGAAAACCCTCTAATGTAACTGAATTAGGACAATTCTGCAAAGATGAGTGGGCCAAAATTCCTCCAGGACGCTGTAAAAGCCTCATTGCACGTTATCGCAAACGCTTGGTTGCAGTTGTTGCTGCTAAGGGTGGCCCAACCAGTTATTAGGTTTAGGGGGCAATCACTTTTTCACACAGGGCCATGATGGTTTGGATTTTTTTTCACCTTTAATAATAAACACCTTCATTTACAAATTGCATTTTGTGTTTACTTGTGTTGTCCTTGACTATTGTTTAAATTGGTTTGATGTTCCGAAACACTTAAGTGTGACAAACATGCAAAGGAACAGGAAATGAGGAAGGGGGCAAACACTTTTTCACACCACTGTGTATATATATATATATATATATATATATATATAAACAATTTATCTTGCTCTCTCACTCTTTATATATTTATAATGAGAGTTAAGTTTTTTAAAATATAATTGTTACACATAGGAATATATATATCTATCTATATAGATATGTAAAAAATATATAACAAGAGATAGAGATTCAAAATATATAAATATATATATATATATATATATATATATATATATATATATATATATATATTTTGAATCTCTATCTCTTGTTATATATTTTACATATAGAGAGAGATATATATCTCTATATAGATATATTTTTACAGATCTCTCTATACATGTAAAAATATATAACGAGATTTTTTTTTTTTTTTTTTTTTGGAATCTCTAATGTATGTAGAGATATACATGAAAATGTATATAGCAAGAGATAGAGATTCGAAAAAAAAAAGATTATATATATATATATATATATATATATATATATATATATATATATATATATATATATATATTTTGGAATCTCTAGCTATATACATTTTCATATCTATACATACATATACATAATCTAACTATACATAGTCTAGCTCACTTTATTTATATACAAGTGTGTGTGTGTATATATATATATATATGTTATAATTGATTTGATTTTTTAAAATATATTTTTCTTTTGTTTTAATTTTCCATATTGATATATAAAAAAAAATAAAAGGGGTTAGTAATGATTTCTATGCTTTGGCATTATTATTTCATGATGAATTATCAAGTTATTTCAATACTTACCTTTACTGTAACTCCAGCGACGCTCTCTCCTTGACGATTGTCTGTTCTCTGCTCTCACAACGGGGTGCGACTTTCGGGGCGGGACTTTGCTGACGGCGCTCCTATGCTGTTTGTACTGCGCATGCGAGAGATTACAATGAATGGGCGTCAATGAAATCCAGGAAGAGAATGCTTGGAGGTTTCACATGCCCACAGGCAAGATGGAGAACGAACCGAGAATTTTTATAAAGTCTTTTTAAAAGATAAACGAAAGGCACAAGTGCTAGAAACAGGACACGTGAGTTACTCAATTACAAATTAATTTCTTTATTAATGACCATTGATTGGTCTGTGTAAGCTTTCAAATGATGATTGTGAGACGAATTTCTTAAAATATTTCTGAGTCAGCGATAAATCTAAAAGTGTGTTTTATTATACACACCAAAATAGAAAAATACTTACAAAATACAAAAGAATGTTATGCTTAGTAAAGATCTGAAGAGTTCTTTGTTTATTGTTCTTTTCAAAAGCTTAATAGAATTCTTAGTCATTAGACCATGTGGTCTAGTTTTGGTTTCTTAAAATGGCCTTAGAATTGTTGAAGAAAATCTTGTGTGTGCTTCTAAAGATGAATGAAGTGTAGCTGTGATGAAGAAGATGGCACAGAGGCTTAGACCAGAGCGTTTTTCCCTTTTATCAACTTCACATTCTTTGTTAGGAAAACGCGCCCAAAAAATATACACTCCCTTTACTCTGAACTCCACCCATCAGAAAAAGAGGTGGTCAAGAGTGGAAACTTGTTTGGGAGGTGGAACCTCTGATAACAGAGGACCACTAGTACCCTCCGGTACAAATGGGACTTTTCAGGCGAACAAAGCAATGTGCTTATATATAAAGCAAAAAAAAGCTAGTTGAGTTGAAGTTATTGTTATTAAATTATTTATTTATGAAAAAATGTAAATAAATAAATACAGAAAAAAAGAAGAAAAGAAAAAACATGGAAAAAAAATATATATATACATACAAAATTGTTAAAAACAATTGTGATATAATTTTTTCAACACGAACAATTGTTTACAAATGTTACATATGGATATGACAGATGTATATGAAAAAAGAGAAAGACATCCCTCAGTTGCCTAACATGTTTCGGGAAAACAAAACGATCCCTTCTTCAGAGGCATTTGGTGAAGGTTGGGTGTGGAAAAGGTCTGAGAAAACAAAAAACAAAAGCAAAAAACATAAACTTTGAGAGAGAATCTGAGAAGGAGAGAGTGCCATTTGCAGACGTTAGGAAGTGATCATACATACCAATATCCAAAAGGGGGGGAAGGCATATATACGAAAACCAAGGTGGATTTCCACATCAGATGGTATGTTTGAGGGAAAGAGGCCTACCACATGAGGCTCTAACCCCAAAAGAAACAATTTTTGCGCCTCTTGTTGTGTGTACAAATCTGAACAGAAAGTCCCAATAATGGTCTCCAGGGGAAGGCCTACACGGGGATCAACCTGTCTCCACAAAAGAGGGGAGCCAACCCAGTAATGAAAGAATCTGTAGGGATGAAATATAATATATAAATATTCTAAGTCTGATCAAAAGGACGAGAAAATTGCTGCTATTTGTCAGACAAGATCATTCCTTATTTCTATGATGTATTTTATATGACTTAAGGAATGATATTGGATAAAAAAAATAGTATATTGTTAAAGCTGAATTTCTAGCTTAGTTAAACGAATATAGATACAAGTCTGATAAGCGAATAACGTGATTAAGATGATTAAACCTTTGTCTGTATACGGATATAAACGTACGATAACAGTGCGAAAAGTTAAACAATCACATTTATTAATACAGGAAAGAAAAGTCAGAATAATTTAGAACTTATCATTAGGTGTTGGTACATGTACAGGGTTATCTAGGCTTTAAGAGATATTTAAGGCCACATGGTTCACACCAGGTATACACTGATCAACAAGGTTATCAAAACATATTAAAAGTCCTAGGAGAAAGAGTAAAGATTAGAGATACAGAGAGAGAGAGGGGGGGGGAGAGAAAGAGAGAGAGAGTACATTACCCCGGCAGCTACATCTCCAAAATCATCAGGCAAAGAGGAAGCTCCCAGCATCAACAACTGGTATTTATGTTGTTCCAATAACCCACTCCTACCAATCAAACACCTCATTGGTTCAGGAGTGCATTGTATCCTGATTGGTTACTTTGTTTGGACTAACTCAGTGTCTAAAGTCAACATTCCTGTTAATGACCCCTGGGGATAAGGAGCCATCTATTGTAAGAGAACAAGAGGTATTCAATTAACACCTGGGCACAGTCAATCTATGGAAAAAGTCTAGCTTGCCTGTCATGAATATGAATATATATACATGCACACATTTACACATCCGATTGGGGCATGGCAATCCAATTCCATTTTAAATATTCAGAATCTCCAACACAGTATACATGTATATATATATATATATATATATATATATATATATATATATATATATATATATATATATATATATATATATATATATGCAAACATAAGGTGTGCATCAATTATTTGAAAACAACATAGGCTGCAGAGACTGCACTTACGTTTTGGTTGAATACCGGTCTGTTTGGCAGCAAAAAATGCCTGTTTACTCTCAGTGGGAGCATTCGCTAAAGGTGTGATACAGGACTGGCTATTTATGAGGTAAATGAACCTATGGCGCATGCGAGGTGAATCAGTGGGAAAATATTAAACAGCTGGAAAGCTATGGCATCCCATGTGGCGCGTCATACGAAAGGGAGCCAACATCCAATGAGAGCCGGAGACGGTGCCGGCAAAAAAGAGACGCCCAATGTCCGCGGGAAGAGTCCCTCGGTCAATGGACGGACGCAGGACGACGTCAGGAAGTGGGCAGGAGGCCACGCCAGACGCAGCGCATCCGAAGGGCATGGAACGGCACATGCGCCGAATTGACGTGCGCATGCGCAGAAGGCAAAATGCCTCAATCCATGCGATGGACCAAAAAAAAAATATATATAATAGGCGGAGACAAAAAGTGAGACATCCTCTCATAGGATGGTTGCTATGGAGATATAGGGAAGCTGTGGAAGACAGGAGAAACAGATCCCCAGAGCAAAAGCCGCACGGCGCATCGCCCGACAAGGAAAAAACATATATTCCGAGCTGGCGAGGCGTCATGCGGTAAGAGCTCACTGACGCGGGAAAGGCTCAAAACCCACAGCGGGCAACCCTTAGATAGAGCAACCCGCAGTGGGTCCGAGCCAAAAAAACAGAGGGGGCACGTCCAGCTCCAAAAAGGAACGGGAAGTGGTACCCCTCTTACCCGCGCCAGGCGAGGCCAAACCTCAGGAGACCAGGAACAGACTGAAGGGAGGCATGTTTGCTTTTTCACTCACATAAAGCTAAAGAGACAAAATATATTAATATTGGTCACTGCAGTGGCAAAATCTCTCCATATTCAGGTTCAAGTTGATTGATCAACCTATGTATTCATAAACATAAGAGTGTGTTATAATCAGGAAAAGTTGCACAATGTTTTTATCTCTATGGGGAGACAAAAGTGACAAAAAATAAACAGCTAAGCATAAGACAGGCAGACAAAACCCTGGATGGCAAAGAGCCAACAAAGCAATAATCAACTGAAATGAAAATAACAAATATATGTAATAAAAAATCTAAAAATAAAAATAAGAAAAGAGAAGGAAAAAGAGAAGCATCTACTCCTTCTCACATCCACCTGACACAAAACCCTCAAGGAAAGGACGGAAAGAGAGTTGGCTATTTAGGCCTGGAAAACAGGTTGCATTACAGGCCGCAATCCATCTGACCTCCCTTTGGAGCAAGGACTTGTTCCAGTCACCACCCCTGCTGTCGGGGTGGATTCTGTCCAGGATTGTGAATGATATGCGTGGAAAAATACCCGCATGCTGGTCTCTAACATGTCGCCCCAAAGGTAGGTCAGGGTTAGCACATCTCATGCTGCTCATGTGTCGTGCAGCTCTTTTATAGAATTCATTTTTTGTTTTGCCAATGTAAAAACATTTACATTGGCATGTAAGTAAGTATATGACACCGACTGTCTTACAATTAGAAAAATGTTTTGGGCTATATTTTTTGCGGTTTGGAAGTGTAAAATTAGCTTGAGTATTCATATATCTACAAATGGTGCAACCACCGCATGTGAAGGTACCAAAGCGTTTACACACATCGCTTCTGAAGGCGCCAGTGTATTCACTTTTGACCAGATAATCTCGAAGGGAGCGTGTGCGTCTAAAGGTAATGGACGGTTTGGCGGAGATGTGTCTACTTAAGTTGGAATCTACATGCAAGAGATGCCAATGTTTTTGTAGAATTTGCTCTATTTTTTTGTATTGTTTATTATAGGTGGTTATGAGACGAGTGGTATTTGGGGGTGTATCCAGGGATCTGTTTGGAAAAAGAACCTCATGTCTGACTGCTTTCTTCAGGCAGGTGCCTGAATACCCACATTTTAAGAGACGTTGTCTCAGGAGATCTGCTTCCAATTTGAAGGCTGTTTCTGTGGAACAGTTGCGTCTGAGTCTAAGGTATTGTCCATATGGTATGGACCGTACCAGAGATTTCGGATGGAAACTGGACGCATGTAAAATAGTATTTCCAGCAGTCTCTTTGCGATAGAGACTGCTGGAAAGGGAACCCTCGGGGGATTTGATAATTTTTAAGTCCAAAAACATAACAGAGACGGAGTCACATGTCATGGTAAAAAATAGATTAAAAGTGTTTTTATTCAGAATGTTCATGAAAGTGTGCAGGTCTTCCTCTGAGCTGTTCCAAATCATCAAAATGTCATCTATATACCTATACCAGGCCGCCACATGTCTGGTATAGGTTGAAAAAGTTTCATCTGACAAAATGAATTGTTCCCACTCCCCCAGATACAGGTTGGCATACGATGGGGCGCAACATGTCCCCATCGCTACCCCCTGTATCTGGAGGTAGTGGGACCCATCGAACGAGAAAATGTTATGTGTCAAAATGAATTCTAGGGCCTCTAACAGAAAAGTATTTAATTTTTTATCATCTTTATGGGATTGTGAGATAAATCGTTTAATTGCTGGAAGTCCCAGATTGTGAGGGATGGAGCTATATAAAGCCTCCACATCGATAGTTACCAAGATTGAATTTGGTAAGATGTGTAATTCTTCCAGATTTTGTAGGAGGTGGAAAGTGTCCTTTGTGTAGGAAAAAAGACCTGCCACAAAGGGTGGTCATCTACGAATTTGCTTAAATTCTCCGTTATTGAGCCATTCCCGGATATGATCGGGCGGCCTGGGGGATTTATTTGATTTTTGTGTATTTTTGGTAAACAGTATAAGGTTGGAATACGTGGATAGGGAGTTCTAATATATTCCCATTCGTTTTTGGTAATTGCACCATTACAAAAAGCTTCATCAACCATGGTGTAAAAGGAAATGTTAAAATTTCTCAATGACACTTTTCGAAAAAATTTTGTACCATAAATTGTTTGATAGAACTTTCTGGCACATAGTTGCATATTGATCGTTTGTCATAATTAGTGGGAACTTGAGCATATAACATCTGGTTCACTTTAAACACAGCAAGAGTGAAACCCTATCTACAGAAATGGCGGGAAGGTAACTAGCCTTCTTATAAACATATATAATATTATAATGCCCATCACACATCTAAAACAGCTTTTAGAACCTAAACCCAGCTGAATATGACATGGTAAAAATCCGACTGTCTGTATAGCAAACAGACATTTTTTCCTGTTTCTAATATAAATACCCATTTCCGTCTTAATGATATAATGCCTTACCTTATATCTTCCATTACCTCCCAAACCCCTTCATCCATCCTTATCTCAGCTCCCTCATTCAAACCTCACCAGCCAAGCATTGCATTAAAGGAGCCATTACCAGTATATATCTTACATGTTCATCTCAGCCTCGGGCAGCATCTCTGACTGTCCCAGCTCAGTGAACTCCTTTATTTCGAAACCATTCAAAAGCCACACCCTTAAAGGTTTGCCTCCAACAGCTAAACCCCTCCCACAAAGTATGTGGCCTCATCTCATTCACACAGGATGTGAATGACCATATAAATACATACAATACAATGGTGTTACAATACAGGGACAATGGTTTTCCTTCAAAAGAACCAATCACAGAATACATTCAAATAGACTAAGCAGTGATGTCCAAACCGTCTGCTTTCAATGACAACGAACAATATAAAAACCATGGCTCAGTGGGCCATAATATTTATATCGTTATGCTAAAGTTCCAACATGTACACAGAGATGTTCGCTTGAAGTTATTAATGCCGTCACCGGGAAATGGCCAGTCTCCCGGTGATTAAACCAATAAAACAGCGCTGGCAAACAAAATTGTGATCAAATAATAAAAAATTCCCACAAAATTGACTTGCATCAAAAAATTGTGTATGATAAGACTATTATATACGTGAAAAATATAATAATAAAAAATCATAAAACTAATTCCATGTGTATCAAATTAGTGAGAAACACAAACAAATATGTGATGAGAAATAAAAAAATGTGAATGTGTCCAGTAATAAACCCAAAAAACCAAGACCAAAGTACATATAAGCTCCTCCTTGGAATGGACTCACCGGACCAGTAGACAAACAGCAGAGCAAAGAGCAGATATGCAGACAAGCTGTGATACGGCAAGCAGGCATAAAAAGCAAAGCTGGAGAAAAAAAGGCCAGAGGATCCAGGGAGCGATGTATGCACACAGCGCACAGTAATTTTCTTGGGGGTGTTGGACCGGTAAAAGAAGAGAGCAAGTTGTAAATGCTGTAGCAGGATATTAAATGCGCACTCTGCGCTACTTACAGGATGCAAAGGGGAAGGCAAACTTCTCAGGCAAACTTCTCAGATACTTCCGTGGTTGCAGCTGATCCAGCATGCGCTCCACGGGAACAGGAAGTGGCGTCAATGGTTCTTTGGCCGGAAATTACGTCATCAAAAGACATGTTGTCTTTTGATGACGCCCTGGAGGAGGGGCGAAACGCGTCAACGTAATTTCCGGCCAAAGAACCATTGACGCCACTTCCTGTTCCCGTGGAGCGCATGCTGGATCAGCTGCAACCACGGAAGTATCTGAGAAGTTTGCCTGAGAAGTTTGCCTTCCCCTTTGCATCCTGTAAGTAGTGCAGAGTGCGCATTTAATATCCTGCTACAGCATTTACAACTTGCTCTCTTCTTTTACCGGTCCAACACCCCCAAGAAAATTACTGTGCGCTGTGTGCATACATCGCTCCCTGGATCCTCTGGCCTGTTTTTCTCCAGCTTTGCTTTTTATGCCTGCTTGCCGTATCACAGCTTGTCTGCATATCTGCTCTTTGCTCTGCTGTTTGTCTACTGGTCCGGTGAGTCCATTCCAAGGAGGAGCTTATATGTACTTTGGTCTTGGTTTTTTGGGTTTATTACTGGACACATTCACATTTTTTTATTTCTCATCACATATTTGTTTGTGTTTCTCACTAATTTGATACACATGGAATTAGTTTTATGATTATTTTTTATTATATTTTTCACGTATATAATAGTCTTATCATACACAATTTTTTGATGCAAGTCAATTTTGTGGGAATTTTTTATTATTTGATCACAATTTTGTTTGCCAGCGCTGTTTTATTGGTTTAAGCATATTTGAAAGTTCTAGCACTTTTTGTACCAGCAGCTGCACATCTTTTGTTTCTTTTCACGTTCATATTGTACACGTTTTTCCCCAGCGCCGTTTTTTTGTCTATATATTTAGTCTCCCGGTGAGGCACAAATGAACTTCCTTAAACCAGCAAACATGTCTGTAGTGTCCACAGGAATATTTCCGTAGCCAGTGGTCTTCCGCCAACGTCTTTATGTGCGAATATATGCTCAAATGAGCGCATTACAGCAAAACCGACACTGGGGGGCATCTGACAACATACATTTAATAAAATTTTCCATGACAAATATCACATCTGAAATGTATTAAAAACAAAAACTCATTCACACTAAGGGAAAACTCTGCAGAGAGATATTTTTAAACCAAATTCAATTTTGGAGATTAAGAATATAACACACACGTCCACCCTCTACACTGAGAGTACTACCTTATAGTCATCATAGACACAGTCCCTAAACGCACCACCTTCACCTTATGCCTGACAACTGGGTCTATGTCAATCTTAATGGTCACTGATAAAGTGATTTAAATCAAGTTCCCCTTGGTGTTAAAGCCAAATATATGCATTTTCTTTCTCATTTGGACAATAATCTAACTCTTGTAGTTCCTTTCCATACAGGATAGGTCAAATCTACCCCCCAGAATTTCAAACCTGAAGGCTCTATGTTATTATGCTGTTTAAAATGTAGGCACACACTATGATCTTTATATCCTACTTTTTATATTATAAATGTGTTCCGAAATCCTCTTTAACATCCTTTTTGGTGTGTCCAATGTACATCAGCCCACATGGACATTCCAGGGCATAAACAACATAGGTCATAATGCATGAGAACAATTCAGTTCTTTCAAATTCTCTACTATTAGATGTGGATGTAAAATGATTTAAGCCCCTGAAAGTAATGGATACCTGTTGGCATGCAGAAAATTTGGGGTCTGGTTGGTGTACCCAGTATTTTCTTCACAACTTTATCCCCAAACTTTGGAGCTTTCCTATAAATAAATTATGGGTTATCAGGAAGTACACAATTCAATATTTTATCCATGCACAACACTTGCCAATATCTTAAGTATAGTCTAAACCTCCTTATATTGAGAGTGATAATTGGAAATAAAACTCCATTCCTGGTCCTCGTTACTACTCTGATCCCTTCCATCATCACTCAAACAAACATGGTTCACAAAGTAATTCCAATACTTATTGGGTAGCCCTTTTGGGTAAACTTCTCCTTAGTGATTTCATTGTGCAATTTCAAATCACTATCAGACAAGCAGTTTCTTCTCACTCTCATAATCTGGCCCTTCTGAATATTTCTCAACCAGAGTGGATGGTGTCCACTCTGCAAAGGGAGATAGCTGTTGCGGTCAGTGGGTATAAAATACACTCTAGTATTCAAATGGGGGTTTTGTCTTTATACGTTCACATCTAGAACGTTGAACCGATCTCGACTCCACTGGCTGTCCAGTTTGAAGTATAGCAAATGTCACCGGCACTAAAACATGGCCATGTGTGAGGGGGAGAAGGGATCACAGTCAATAGCGTGGGGTCTGAACCCAGTGCAACTGGACAACAGCCATAGCTGGAGGATATGGGTTAAACAGTACTCAACAAAACAATCCAGCGCTCAATGGGTTAGTATAAAAAGCAGTCTCAGAACAGGCAGTGGGACATAAATACAGCTAGTTTAATAATAGGATCTAATCCTCCTGTTGTCAAGCAAGAAGGAATGGGGAGTGATAAAAAAGTAAAAGGCTTACGGTGTCACCAGGGAACCACAGAGTAACGAGGAGCTGACGGCATCTGGGTATGGGGTAAACCCTCACCTTCGGCTGCAGCACAGCAGGGACATTGGTGCGCACCAGTGTGTGGAGGATGGCGGGACGTGCTGTAGAAGGAGGCAGCAGTTGGCGGGAAGGTGGAGAGCCAGACTCCATGCTTCACATGCCAGGGACATCGGACCAACGAGCTGGAGTGCTGACAGGAGCGGGGAGAAAATGCTGCAGATGATCTGATCTCTCCTGGTGTAACCAGACACGTTGGTTGCTGCTCACCGCTGCATGGGAGTTTCCTTGTCAGAAACCATGAATCAAACTGGGACTGAGGTACAGTTAAATCACACTTGTTTACCTTTTTTAATTATTATTAAACGTAGTCAAAACATAGCCAGAGTTCAGGAACCGGAACAGATATTCAGCCAAGCCAAAACATCAGGAAGCCAGAGGTGAGCGTAGTAGAACAACAAACAGGATCTGGAGCCAAGAAAGGACTGTCAGCCAAGCAAGTCTTTACCAGGCAAGCATCTCTAGAGATGTGACCAAGGCAGAGATCATCTGGGCTGGAAGGCTTAAGTAGGCAGGACTGATGAGCAGGATATCATCAACAGGTGAGTCACTGTGGAGAGCTAGGAACTGGCAATTAGCTGACAGCCAGCTTTGAGAAGGAAGGGCTGAGTTCAGCCCTGACACCACCATGCTTGACTGTAGGTAAGACACACTTGTCTTTGTCCTCCTCACCTGGTTGCCGCCACACACGCTTGACACCCTCTGAACCAAATAAGTTTATCTTTTTCCAGTAATCCATGTCCTTAGTCTGCTTGCCTTCAACAAACTGTTTGCGGCTTACTAACATCTTTAGAAGAGGCTTCCTTCTGGGATGACAGCCATGCAGACCAATTTGATGCGGTGTGTGGTCTGAGCACTGATAGGCTGACCCCCCACCCCTTCAACCTCTGCAGCAATGCTGGCAGCACTCATACGTCTATTTCCCAAAGACAACCTCTGGATATGACGCTGAGCACATGAACTCAACTTCTGAGTGGAACCTGTACTGTTAAACCGCTGTATGGTCTTGGCCACTGTGCTGCAGCTCAGTTTCAGGGTCTTGGCAATCTTCCTATAGCCTAGGCCAGTGTTTCTTAACTCCAGTCCTCAAGGCACCCTAACAGGTCATGTTTTCAGGCTTTCCATTATTTTGCACAGGTGATTTGATTAGTTTCACTGCCTTAGTAATTACTACAGCTGTTATCCTGAAACCATGACCTGTTGGGGTGCCTTGAGGACTGGAGTTGAGAAACAGTGGCCTAGGCCATCTTAATGTAGAGCAACAATTCTTCTTTTTTTTTTTCAGATCCTCAGAGTGTTTTTTGCCATGTTGAACTTCCAGTGACCAGTATGAGAGCAATAACACCAAATTTAACACACCTGCTCACCATTCACACCTGAGACCATGTGACACTAACGAGTCACATGACACTGGGGAGGGAAAATGGCTAATTGGGCCAAATTGGCCAATTTGGACATTTTCACTTAGGGGTGTACTCACTTTTGTTGCCCGCAGTTTAGACATTAATGGCTGTGTGTTGAGTTATTTTTAACCTCCCTGGTGGTATGATTCTGTCTGGAATTTTGTGCTGAAAGCGGTACAATTATTTTGTATGGAAATTTGATGCTATGTATTATAGGCCTGCAATTCTTAGTAATTACTTACTTAACCACTTCAATACAGGGCTTTTAAACACCCTTCCTTACCAGACGAATTTTTAGCTTTCAGCGCTCTCACACTTTGAATGACAATTACTCAGCCATGCTACACGCTACCCAAACCAAATTTTTATCATTTTTTTCTCACAAACAAAGCTTTCTTTTGGTGGTATTTAATTACTGCTGTTTTTTTTAATTTTTTGCAATATTAGCGAAAAAAGAGAGACATTTTTGAAAAAAAAAAAACTTTTTTTTAGTTTCTATTGAAAATTTTTGCAAATAAAACATTTTTTTTCATAAATTTGGGCAAAAATGTATACTGCTACTTATCTTTAGTAAAAAATAACCCAAATAAGTGTATATTATTTGGTTGCTGTGAAAGTTATAGCGTCTAAAAGCTATGGTGCAAATCATTGAAAATTATCACATCTGATCACACCTGATGCACTGAAGGCCTATCTCATTTCTTGAGACCCTAACAAGCCAGGAAAGTACAAATACCCCCCCCCCCAAATTACCCCTTTTTGGAAAGCAGACATTCCAAGGTATTTAGTAAGAGGCTTGGTGAGTTTTTTGAATTTTTTCCCACAATTCTTGGAAAAATTATAATTATTATTTTTTTTGCACAAAATTGTCATAAAAACAAGTTATTTCTCTCACACAGCACATGCATACTTGCAATGACACCCCAAAATACATTCTGCTACTCCTGAGTATAGTGATAACACATGTGTGAGACTTTTACATAGCCTGGCCGCATACAGAGGCCCAACATTGAAATAGCACCGTCAGGCGTTCTACATGCATAAATTACACATCTCATTTCTCAACCACCTATTACAGTTTTGAAGACCCTGGAGCACCAGGACAATGGAAACGCCCACAAAATGACCCCATTTTGGAAAGCTAACACCCCAACGTATAATCTATGAGGCATAATGAGTCTTTTGAATGGTTAATTTTTTTCCCAAAGTTTTTGTAATATGTGGAAAAAAAATGAAACCGCATTTTTTTTTATACAAAGTTGTCCATTTATAAGATATTTCCAACACATAGCATGTACATAGCAAAATTGACACCCCAAAATACATTTTGCTACTCCTCCTGAGTACGGCGATACCACATGTGTGAGACTTTTACACAGCTTGGCCACATACAGAGGCCCAAGTAGCACTGGCAGGTGTTCTAGGAGCATAAATTACACACAAATGCCTGCCAACCTATCACATTGTTGAAGGCCCTTCATATTTCTAACACATAGCATGTACTGTACATACCAATTACAAACCAAAATACATTCTGCTGAGCAAAGGGTAAAGAAAAGATTACCTGCGGTTTTAGTAGTGCAGTGGTCCACAGAGGAGAGCATCGGTCCAGGCAGCAGGCAGGAACGTAGACAGCGACAGCAAAACAGGCAGCAGGCAGGAATAGTCAGCACAGGTAGAGATGTTGTCAACACATCCAATGCATTAGTCCAGATAGCAGGCAGGGATGTGGTCAGCAGCAGCAAAAGGATCGTCCATGCAGCAGGCAGGAATACTGTCCATAATTAGTAAAGGCAGCAGGCAGAGGTATGGTCAGCACAACCAGAGTATTTTTTCCAGGGAGCAGACAGGACCATCAAGCTTAGGGTATCGGTCAGGGAAGAATGGGGACAGGGGTAGAGGCTTCTCCCACCCAAATCTCTTTTGAAGCCCTTCGGACAACCAGACCCTGTTATGGGAACACAGAAAAACTGGTTTTCTGAACTCCGAACACTATTCTGGAGCCCCTCACATATGTGAGACCCCTGTGTAGCAGGGTAAAAGATCAGTCCAAGGGGCAGGCAAAAACATGGTCAACAAGCCGAGGTCAGTGCAGGTAAAAGGCAGACATAGACGGTAGGCAGAGGCATAGTCGAGAAACAGGCCAGGGTCAGTTCACATGGAAGACAATGATATGGTTGGTTGAGGCAGGGAAATATTCATGACAGAAATTGGGGGGAAATGGCAGTCTATTGGAAATATGGGCTAATAGTGGTCCAGAGTGTGATATCGCCTGAAGCATTGTCCGATGCAAAGGCCAGGTAGGGAGGGACAATAGAAGCTGGTGTCTTTCCTAACTCCTCTCTTAGGCCCCTTTCAGACGAGGCGGACTCCGCTTGCACGGAGCCCGCCTCTGTCCGTCGGCTCAGCGGGAGATCTGTCCGTTGATCTCCGCTGAGCCGGCGGATGACAAGCCTCTCTCCGCTCACTGAGCGGGGAGGGGCTTGCGAGCGCCGCTGATCTCTATGGAGAGATCGGATGAAAACGGACAGTGTGTCCGTTTTCACCCGATCTCACCCGATCTCACCCGATCTCACCCGATCCGACGGATCTGGACGTGTGGTCCATACGTCTGTTTTTGGCGGATCGGACCGGATCGGATGTCAGCGGACATGTCTCCGCTGACATCCGACGCTCCATAGAGTAACATGGAGCGCCCGTTCAGATCCGCCGTCAAAACTGACAGGCGGATCTGAACGGGCCTTCCGTGTGAAAGGGGCCTTAGTGCACACCCGGCATTTTTTTGAGCGTCGTCTTCCGGATGCTGTTGGTGGAATATGTTCCGGAAAATGACGCTCATGTAGCCTGATGCCAGAATCTGAACGAATGCTTTCTGGGGGGGATTCTTCTTGATAAATGAGTAAAGTGACAATTTCTTCAATATACTTTATGAAGGTGGTGGGTGTTGCTGAGGATTTTTGGTAAATTATAAAAGAATTTAAAAGGGCCAAATGAAAAAAGTAAATTGCAACTTTTTTGTACCAAAAAAGGGATTTTCTTATTGACAGATAGGGCTGCAACATCTGGTCATTTAAATCCACCCCCCCCCCATAAATTTATTATATGCATTGATGCAGGAAGGCTTGCGAACGGGACCGCGTCTTCTGTGAAGTTCCACTGAGGTGTCATTGTGGATGGTGGACATCATATACACATCTTTAGTATCCTTCCACTTCACAGCCAGCACTTCCTCATTCCTCAAGCTGGCCGATTCCCCCCTTCGAATGTTTGTGGCGACAAGACGCTGTGGGAAGCCCTTTCGTTTTTTTCTTATTGTACCACAGGCCAATGTTTTTTTTTTTTTAGGTACATGTGGCGGAGAAGGGGCAAACTAGTATAAAAATTGTCCATATAAATATGATACCCCTTTTGGAGGAGTGGGAATGCCAACTCCCAAACAATTTTCCCACTAATTCCCATGTACGATGGACACTCAGGGGGCTGGATCTGGGAATCTTTTCCTTCGTACACACGGAAGGAGTGCACATAACCAGTGGCGCTTTCACAGAGCTTGTTGAGCTTCAAGCCATACCTCGCTCTCTTACTTGGGATGTATTGTTTGATACCCAGCCGGCCTGTGAAATGCACCAGGGATTCGTCCACAGATATATTTTTGTCAGGGACATAAAGTTCGGCAAACTTTTTGGAAAAAAAAATAATTAGGGGGCGAATTTTATATAGCTTGTCAAATTTTGGGTGATTCCGGGGGGGGGGGGGGGCACTGTGAGTTGTCACTAAAATGCAGGAAGCGCATAATAATTTCGTATCGGGACCTGGACATGGCTGCAGAAAAAACTAGCATGTGATGGATAGATTTGGTCGACCAATACTTATGTATCTCATTTTTTTTTTGTAAGCCCTATGTTTTAGCGTTAGGCCTAAAAACTATTTTAGCTCCGCAATTGTTAGGGGTCGCCATTCAAAAGGGCGGGCATAGCTGGAGCTGGGGTTGGCTGTGATAAATTTGTTGTGCAAAAAGGTTGGTTTGGTCCATGATGACTTGAAGCAATTGATCTGGGAAAAATAAATTAAAAAAAATCCATCTGGGAAAAACCTGCAGTGTTGACCTGCACACCCGGCTGTGCTTTAAAAGGGGGGATCGTGGCTGACCCTGTGGTGGAAGGCAGCCACAATGGGTTTGCCAAGCTTTCTGGCAGCTGGTTTTGGGCCCTAATTCTTTGGCGCGCACTGGGCCTCTCCTTCTGGGGTCTAGCAGCGCTTGAACTGGGCCTCTCCTCCTGGGGTCTACCGCCGTTGGCACTGCTGGTAGATGCCTGGGGTTCAGACCGTCTTCTTTTAGGAGGGACTGCTTCCTCCTCCAATTCGGATCCTGAGGTGCTGCCTTCAGGGGGCTCATATTCTGAACCAGTAACTGAAACAGAACTGAGCGGTGAGAGCTCCCCGATGCTCTCATCGCTCAGACTGAGTATTTGGTATGCCTCCTCTGGGGTGTACACCTTTTTGGACATAGTGGCAGGTACTCTGGTGGCAGGTGGTGAGGTGGCGGGTATTCTGGTGAGGTGGTGGGTACTCTGGTGGTAGGTGGTGAGGTGGCAGGTACTCTGGTGGCAGCGGGTACTCTGGTGGTAGGTACACTGGTGGCAGGTGATGAGGTGGCGGGTACTCTGGTGGTACTCTGGTTGCAGGTACTCTGGTGGTACTCTGGCAGGTGGTGAGGTGGCGGGTACTCTGGTGGTACTCTGGCAGGTGGTGAGGTGGCGGGTACTCTGGTGGTACTCTGGCAGGTGGTGAGGTGGCGGGTACTCTGGTGGTACTCTGGCAGGTGGTGAGGTGGCGGGTACTCTGGCAGGTGGTGAGGTGACGGGTACTCTGGTGGCAGGTACTCTGGTGAGGTGACAGGTACTACCGATGACAGGTACACCTGATGACAGGTTCTCTTTATTTAGGGGGGGTGATCTGGGCACAGAGATGGGTATATATACTAGTGGGTATAGTATATAGGTAACTCTGTTAGCTGATCTCCTTCTCACACAGGATCGGTGTGTGAAGAGGAGAACCCAGCAACAGGAGTTACCTCACTTTTTTGTTTACATTTAGTGACTGGCTGTCATTGGACACAGCCAGTCACTAAATAGCCAATTATTTTGTATTTATACTTTGATCGGGGCTGAGCTGTATCTAAGGCAAAAGCCTCAGTCCCGATCACGTCACTGATCGTTCCCGGGAGCACGCGCGTGCGCAGTGCACGCCGCTTCCGGGATACAGGCAGTCAGCGGCCAACGGCGCTGCTGCAATGGCTCAGAACACCGCCGCCGGACACCGCAGCCACTTCAGTACCCCCATCGGGGGACGGCTGTGTCCCGAGGGACACACCGGATCCCCGATCGCCGTTCTGTGAGCCCCCCCCGGGCCCCCAGTAGCGGCGGAAGGCCAAGGACGTCATATGACGCCAACCCAGGATGGGAGATCCACCTTGTGGGCTTCATTTGACTATGGCCGGGTATTGAAGTGGTTAAACCTGACCAAACAAAACTCTAGTAGACATCCCAGATGTGATAACGTTTGAAACACAAAATCATGATTTTAAATTTTTAAATAATATAATTTTACTCAATAATGTAATACAAACTAAAGAAATTTGTCAGACAAAGAAAATTCAATAAACATCCTGAGTGTGATAAATTTTAAAACAAGGTACAGCACACAGTCCGACGTCACAATCCGGACAATGGAACCGGGTTTCTTTTCGGACTTTCTTTCCCTTGTCATCTCTGTTGGAACAGCAAACCACGCACATCCTGGTAGGTGCTGCCCTTTTTGCGGTTGGCGGTATATAGTCCATAAAGTGACAACCTGTTAGGCATTCTGGGTTGGCAACACCAACAGCACGTCGTCCAGGTCTGTTCGCATCTACTGATGGCATCTGGTGTTTGACGAAAATTTGCTCAGCCACCTTCCAGATAAAATCTGAATGAACAAGAGGCCTGTCACTCCCTGCTCGGTACAAGATGTAGGCGTTCCAAAGGCATTGTTCCAGAAGATGCCTGAAAATCTTTTTGTAATATTTTTTTCTGCTGTTTCCGCATAGTCGGATAAAAGGTCATTGCCTGATCGGCTCTGTCGGCACCTCCCATGGTGCAATTATAGTCGATCACGACTTGCGACTTCAGCACATCTTTCCCACCTTTTGTGTGGACCGTGGCAGTGGAGGTACTGTGCACAGTACTCATGAGACACACGTCCTTCTTGTCTCGCCAACGTATTGCCATCATCTTACCCTTCTGCCAGGCAACAATTTCACCGGTTTTTAGTTTTTTTTTCTTGCCAAACATAGATGGCATGTCACGTCGGTTAGGCCTAACCGTACCATAGGCATCAGTCTTGTTTTGGATCAAAACCTCATACAGTTCCGGTGATGTATAGAAATTGTCCATGGTGACACAATATCCCTGGTTCAGTAATGGCTCCAGCAGTGTTAGGACAGATGATGTAGCCATCCCATAGCCGCTGTACCTGGGGTTGAATTTCGTGCCTTTACCGGTGTAAATGACCGAGTTCCATATGTACCCAGTGGATGACTCGCAGAGCATGTATGATTTGATGCCAGACCGCGCTCTTTTGGATGCAATATACTGGATCCAGCTTAGGCATCCCTTGTAGGCCATCAAACTCTCATCCACGCTGACGTCCCTTTCTGGCACATAGGCCCGCTGGAAATTGTTCCCAATAATTTGGCATACCTCCCAGATTTTTTTTTGTTTGGGCGCAGGATGCGTGGCCTCATCAAACTCTTCATTGTTAGTGATGTCAAATTGTGAGTATAGTCTTAGATAAGACAGAAAATAGATAAATTAAAGAGTACCATCATCCATTGTAATGTGATAGAAACAAGGGGACATCTAAAGGCTGGACAAACGCAGGTGCTGAATCTGCGTGTGATAAGCCACTGGCCCACAGGAGATTGGGGAGGGATATTGGACTATTTCGGTACTGATAATAAAAAAATAAAAAAATAGCAAGGAAATAGAAAAAAGTAACAATTTTAATCACATATATAAAAATGCACAATGTACATTTCATACAATAAAAACAAGATTAATCCTCCTGTACACATATCAAACACAGCGAGTAGATGCAGGACATAGCCCGCAGACTTAGCGTAGATGTTTGAGCGAAAAGGAGAAGTCTCGACCGGTTTCGCAGCCTAAGCTGCTTCTTCAGGAGAAGATCTAAAAT
Source organism: Lithobates sylvaticus (assembly GCA_028564925.1). NCBI lineage: Eukaryota > Metazoa > Chordata > Amphibia > Anura > Ranidae > Lithobates > Lithobates sylvaticus. The sequence goes on along the minus strand of CM053026.1, from coordinate 770,127,423 downwards.
AAACATGGAATTTAAATAAATTGTCTAGAAACAGCATAATAGCAGGGGGGTACCAAACAATGTACAAAATGAAAACAATAGGGTGGACCAGCTCACCAATGCATGTGGAGATAGATATTCATCAGGTCCACAATATCTTTTCCGGCGGATATGGGGGTGTTGTAGTATGGACAGGGTACTAACAATAAGGGAAGATGTATTACTTAAGTAATTTGGTTAATAATTGCCACCACAAGCTGTGATTGGATACGGGTATGAACCAGGGTCACCTCAGGAAACCAGTGCAGGAGAGGGGGAGGACGAGGGGGTGGAAAAGTGAGGAAAGGTGTGAAGGAAATGGGAGAATAGAGAAAAGACAGGGATGGAAAAAGGGAACAGGGGGGGAGGACAAGGGGGGAGAGGGGGAGGGGAACAGGGGGGGAGGACAAGGGGGGAGAGGGGGAGGGGGAGGGGAGAGGGGAAAAGGGGAAAAAGGAAGGGGGGGGAGGGGAGGGGAAATGAAGTGAAACCAGGCAAGAAAGGAAAAGGGGTGGAAGAAGGGGGGGGGAGGGGGGGGAAAAGGGAGAAAGGGGTAGGGGAAAAGGGGTGGGAATCGGAGGGAGGGGGGAGGGGGGGGGGGAAAGGAGGGACTAGTGGGGGGGGGGGAGAAAAAGGGTAGGGGGTGGGAAGAGGGGAGGGGGGGGGAGTACAAGGAGAGGGGGGGGAAGGGGTGAAGGGGGGGGGAGAAAGGGGGGGGGGTTGTGTGGTGAGGGGACGAAGGGGATGAAGGGAATGACGTGAGGAAATGGGGAGGGGATTGGGGGGGAGGAGAGGTGGATGAGGGAGGTTATAGAAGTGGGGGTCCTAAGTGGTAAGGTAAAGACTTACATAATTAATGTCAGGCCCAGACTTAGATGTAGGAACCACTGAGGTCAGCTGTTGGTTGGTTATTGGCAAATGTGAAGTCCAAGGCAGTTAGTTGCAATGGTTCAAAGCCATAGGCAAGGGCTAAAGAAATGGCACCTATGCCTGGATATTATAACAAAAATAGATAATAATTAATAGTAAATAGTGGTATGGGGTAACCAAAAGCCAGAAGGCTAGAAACGTACCATGCAGCTAGTGAAGTGAAAATATTTCATGATGAGGGAAAAATGGTATTCGGACATCACAGTACCAAAAAACGGAGTGGCCAGTAACTTGTTGGTGGTCCAGTACCATTTCTGGCGCGGTTTCCCCACCACCCCCTGAAGAATGAAGACCTCGAGAAACAGCCAGATATCCTCTTTAGTCACCGGTTCCCACCTTCTGCTTCGGGAAAACCTGGCATGCAGCGTGGCGGATTGCTGCTCTTGGTAGCGATTTGTCTCTGTGACAATTTTTTTCAATTACCTCCTCTGTGAGAAATAATTGCAGGTATGCCAGAGGGTTGCCACGCTCAACTTCGACCTTCATCCCAGGTGATCCAGTGAAGGGAAATCTTGGGGGCGCTACCTGGTCCGTATCGCACTCAATAGGGCACCAAGTGCGCACATCGCTGATGTCAGGTGCAGGATCATCACCGCTGTCACTTGTCAGATCCGTGTCAGACGACAAATCTCCCCAGGACTCACTATCGCTCAGTTCTGGGAGCAACTCCGTGTCGCTGCCGCTGTCATTCAACTGCTCCAAAGGCGATTTTGTAGCGAAATGGTGCTTTTTTCTTTCCATCTTTTCAAATTTTTATTGGAGGCAAGGGGCACTGTATCAGTGAGATCTGAGATGATAGTGTGTAATCCTCTCAGATTACACTGTATCACCTCTATTTATATGTGTGTGTTGTGTTTGAACTTTTTGAATCTCCCGCCCAGTTCCGCTCCCGCGCGCCGCTGCTGCTCGCAAGGTAACGGAACCAGGAAGTGAGATGCGGTGATCGCGCTGGCGATCACAGAGGAGCACGGCCAAGGACAGTGGAGGGCATCGCTGGAACCCAGGAGAAGGTAAGGGCACCGCTGGATGCTCTGCACTGTTACCCCGAGCGTGACTCGGGGTTACCGCTCCTGACAGAAAAAGTCAGACCCGAGTCACGCTCGGGAATTCCCGCCAGGGAGGTTAAGGGACAGCAAATTTACACTGTTATACAAGCTGTACACTCACTACTTTACATTGTAGCAAAGTGTCATTTCTTCAGTGTTGTCACATGAAAAGATAGAAGAAAATATTTACAGAAATGTGAGGGGTGTACTTACTTTTGTTTTTTTTATGATCCCTCTCCCACCATCCCATGTACAGATTGGCCAATGATGGAGAAAATCTGGCTACCATCGATGCACCACACGTTTGGAGATAAAATTCACCATCAAACATAAAAAAAGTTTATGTGTGAGCAAAAATTCAAGGCTCAATAAAATAAACTCCTTTAGCAAAAGGGAAAACCGACCTGATCTTTTAACCGCTTCCCGACCGCCGCCTGTACATATACGTCAGCAGAATGGCACGGCTAGGCAAAAGCACGTGTATATATACGTCCTCTTTAATTGCCTAGCCGTGGGGTGGCGCGCTCGCGACCCGGTCGGGAGCGCCGTGACCACGGTTCTGGTGTCCCGCGATCGGGTCACAGAGCTGAAGAACGGGGAGAGGTCTGTGTAAACAAACCTCCCTGCGCTTCCTACACTGCCTGTCACTAATCGGCTGTTCCCTGTCATCGGGAAAGCCGATCAGTGACGTCAGACGTTCGGCCACGCCCCTAATGTAAAAAAACACACACGTCACAGACCATAACCCCTCCCCCTAGTGTTTAACTCTTTCGCTGCCAGTGTCATTTATACAGGAGTCGATGCATTTAAATAGCATTGATTGCTGTATAAATGACAATGGTCCCAAAAATGTCTGATGTGTCTGTCATAATGTCGCAGTCACAATAAAAATCGCTGATCGCCGAAATTACTAGTAAAAAAAAAAAAATATTAATAAAAATGCTATAAAACTATCCCCTATTTTGTAAATGCTATAACTTTTGAGCAAACCAATCAATAATCGGTAATTGCGATTTTGTTTACCAAAAATATGTAGAAGAATACGTATCGGCTTAAACTGAGGAAAAAAAAAAAATTTTTATATATTTTTTGGGGATATTTATTATAGCAAAAAGTTAAAAATATTGAATTTTTTTTCAAAATTGTCGCTCTATTTTTGTTTATAGCGCAAAAAAATAAAAACCGCAGGGGCGATCAAATACCACCAAAAGAAAGCTCTATTTGTGGGGAAAAAAGGACGCCAATTTTGTTTGGGAGCCACGTCGTACGACCGCGCAATTGTCAATTAAAGCGACGCAGTGCCGAATCGCAAAAAAAGGGGCTTAGTCCTTTGGCTGCAAATTGGTCCGGGGCTGAAGTGGTTATAAAAAATAAAACTGCTTGTATGCCCAGGGAATGTGGGATGGATGAGTAGAGACTGGAGACATCACACATAACCCAATTATAATTGGGCTTTCATGTGAGGTCTTTCAATTTTATCAAACGGTGTGTGTGGTGTCTGAGAAATCCCGGTAGATCTCTAACAAGAGGTTGTAATTGATCATCTACCCAATTGGCCCAACCGTTCGTTCTGTGATCCAATGCCTGCAACAATTGGTCTACCAAAAAGGGGATCTAACTCCTTGTGGATCTTTGGGAGGTGATGAAACACTAGTATCGGGCAGCCAGATCAGTCACACAAATTCCGCGGTCATGCTTTTCTATAATTTCCTTCTTCAGCTCAATGGTTATTTTCTTCACAACCTTATTCTTAGAATTCCTGCTCTGCACATTCTTGTCCCCTTCATTACCGCTCTGCACATTCTTGTCATCTTTATTGCCGCTCTGCACATTCTTGTCTCCTTCATTACCGCTCTGCACATTCTTGTCATCTTTATTGCCGCTCCGCACATTCTTGTCTCCTTCATTACCGCTCTGCACATTCTTGTCCCCTTCATTACCGCTCTGCACATTCTTGTCCCCTTCATTACCGCTCTGCACATTCTTGTCCCCTTCATTACCGCTCTGCACATTCTTGTCCCCTTCATTACCGCTCTGCACATTCTTGTCCCCTTCATTACCGCTCTGCACATTCTTGTCATCTTTATTGCCGCTCTGCACATTCGTGTCCCCTTCATTACCGCTCTGCACATTCTTCTCATCTTTATTGCCGCTCTGCACATTCTTGTCATCTTTATTGCCGCTCTGCACATTCGTGTCCCCTTCATTACCGCTCTGCACATTCGTGTCCCCTTCATTACCGCTCTGCACATTCTTGTCCCCTTCATTACCGCTCTGCACATTCGTGTCCCCTTCATTACCGCTCTGCACATTCTTGTCCCCTTCATTGCCGCTCTGCACATTCTTGTCCCCTTCATTGCCGCTCTGCACATTCTTGTCCCCTTCATTGCCGCTCTGCACATTCTTGTCCCCTTCATTGCCGCTCCGCACATTCTTGTCCCCTTCATTGCCGCTCTGCACATTCTTGTCCCCTTCATTGCCGCTCCGCACATTCTTGTCCCCTTCATTACCGCTCTGCACATTCTTGTCCCCTTCATTACCGCTCTGCACATTCTTGTCCCCTTCATTACCGCTCTGCACATTCTTGTCCCCTTCATTACCGCTCTGCACATTCTTGTCCCCTTCATTACCGCTCTGCACATTCTTGTCCCCTTCATTGCCGCTCTGCACATTCTTGTCCCCTTCATTGCCGCTCTGCACATTCTTGTGCCCTTCATTACCGCTCTGCACATTCTTGTGCCCTTCATTGCCGCTCTGCACATTCTTGTCCCCTTTCATTACCGCTCTGCACATTCTTCTTACCACAATGTTTGCTCTTAATTTTCTTTGGAGCCATAATGCATGTCCAGTACAGTATGTGCTAAAAAGCACACAACTGTAAAAGCAAGTGTGTGCTAAAAAAACACACACCAAAAAGCTTCAAAATACTAGCAGTGTCTTTGTACACTCACATTACTCTTCTCTGTGACTGCAGTCCATCAGGAGGAAGTCACAGCCACGTGTCAGAGCAGGGAGAAAAGCCGCCGCTTGTGTTCCTGAACCAATGCACAATTTTGCGTTCTGAAGCTAATTTTATTGAACTTTTCTGTTCGCGAAACGGGTTGTTCGTTAACAGAAGTACCACTGTATAGTGTGTGTGTGTGTGTGTGTGTATATGCATATGTATATTTTATATATATATATATATATATATATATATATATATATATATATATATATATATATATATATATATATATATATATATATATATATATATATATATATATATATATTAAAAAAATGCAGGCATCCTGGAAAAGTCCTGTTCAGGATTTACATAATTCCCAGGCCTGTCCTAAGACCTCTGATCCTCCTGTCTATTCCAGGTTTTCCAGCTCTCCCTTTCGGTCAAATTGGTCTCACCTGGGACCCCCAGTCAATACTCTGAAGACTGGGGAGGAAATGGGTCTTTTCTGGTGGAGCTAAAGGTTGGTCAAAAACTGGTATATATGAACGCTGGCAGTCAGTAGGCTTGGTCAGCCTGTTAGGATCACCAATGTGTAGCTAGAGGTGAGACGCGGCTAGGTTTTGTTTTGTTTTGTTTTGTTTGATAGACCTGAGACAACTAGGTTTCGTTTTTTTGAAGTTTAATTTTTTCCTGCAAAGCATTGTACAGCACCTGGAAAAAGCACCAGTAAAGTTGCCGCTGTTTGCCATAACATTATTTGACTAGTATTTAAAATGTACACGCCCTCATTGAAGATCTTATTGAACAATTCCAGATCCCTCTGAAAGAAATAGACAGCTGATCCTGAGGTAGATCTGAAGATCCTCTGGATTATTCTCTTGGAGCTCATGAAGGGACATATGTGAAAACTGGTTACGCAACCAATTATTGCACCAGCTTCTCCTTTAAACTTTTTTTATTTTATTTTTTTTGTTTAAGCACTTGGCTTCTGGCCATTATTCCAATGCCAACAATAGCAACATCAGAGAAGTCTAACAAAGTGCAGTTGATGTAGAAACAAATCATTGCAGTCATGAAATGTCGATCCTGAAAAGACACCTAAACATAGTCACTGGATGTTGGCTGCACTGGTCGTGTACACTATATCACTTCCTCTTATACTACGCCAAACACGTAACTCACATTTACCTTTGACAAAGAATTTCAGACAAGTTGGTACCATTTTTATCTAGCACGGTGACACCCACCTGCACGAAAATCAAAGGATTGGTCATCAGATTTTCTGATAGTGTGTACCCAGCTTTAAACCTTTTTAAATACATTAAGGTGTAAATAAGGTTCAAGAGGGCAATGTACATACACACGGCAGGACTTTTTCAGCCAACTTTCACCAAATCACTTGGTTTTTCTGCTCTTTACCGCCACCTTTGGTCAACTTCTGTATTGTTGTCTGATCTTTTGCATTGGTTCTGCATTGGTTTGTACAAAATTCCGTTGGTTTTGTGTACACACGGTCGGACTTTGGTCCATCGGACTTTTGTTGGCAGAAAGTTGGTCCGTTCGCACAGCCAACAAAAGTCCGATGAAACCTGGAAAAAGTTGGTCCGATGGAGCGTACACACGGTCGGATGTTGGTCCAAAACAGCTAATTTGCATGTTGGTTGTCAAAAAGTCCGCTCGTGTGTACGGGCCTTTAAGGCCCGTACACACGATCAGACTTTTTTTGACAACCAACATGCAAATTAGCTGTTTTGGACCAACATCCGACCGTGTGTACGCTCCATCGGACTTTTGTTGGCTGTGCGAACGGACCAACTTTCTGTCAACAAAAGTCCGATGGACCAAAGTCCGACCGTGTGTACACAAAATCAACGGACTTTTGTACAAACCAATGCAAAAGATCAGACAACAATACAGAAGTTGACCAAAGGTGGCGGTAAAGAGCAGAAAAACCAAGTGATTTGGTGAAAGTTGGCTGAAAAAGTCCTGCCGTGTGTATGCAATACCAACTTGGGGCCAACGCCCTTTGGACAAAAATCCACAGAAAAGTTGGTCCACGGTCCGATCGTGTGTATGAGGCTTAATAATAATTATCTAATAACAACAAAGCCTGGGGAATGCCCAGGAAAAAACCAAGCCTACTTACCACCAGCTTGCAGACAACCAAATTAACCTGTCTAACAGTATGCGTTTAAAAACAGGGGTTTAGTCCGCACGCATTTGCAAACGCATGCGTAAGCCACAGAGCCTCGTCAAGGCACCCTGATATCTGTGGTCCTAACACTAAACTAAGAGTGTCCCCACAATGGAGGCACATACATTCTAATGGGTAGATGAGGGCAGGTGGACTGAAGGGGAGCCACCCCTTCTGAAAGGTACAGGAGCAAACAGGAATGGTGGAAAACGTTCATTCAAACAGCACCTGCAGTCTTTTTGGTTTGTAACCCTGATCAGTGTACTCCTGATAGCAGAGGAGTCCTGCTGTCAAAATACAATAGCACAGTTGACCTTCAAAAGACAACTTTTCATTTTTTTGGTGCTAAAGTGAGATCTTTCTTTTGTTTTCCACAACATTTTCATAATCTTATGTTGGGTTATCTTAACTTTTTAAATGTGAAGTTACCGGTGAGTGTTGTGTACACTAGAATACATCAAATACTAATGTCTTCTGTTCACCATCTATTGTAGATTATTTCTTGAGGTGTGTGTGTGTATATGTATGTGTATATGTATATATACATATATATGTATGTATGTGTGTGTGTATATGTATATACACACACATGTATGTGTGTGTGTATGTGTGTGTGTGTATATGTATATATATATATATATATATATATATATATATATATATATATATATATATATATATATATATATATATATATATATATATATATATATATATATCTCTATCTCTTAGTAGACATCCTGGAAAAGTCTTGTTCAGGATTTGCATATCTCACAAGCGCCTATTGAGACCTCTGATCCTCTTTTTCCTCCCAGGTTTTCCACACGTCTCCCTTTCAAATTTAGTCTCACCTGGGACTCCAAGTCAGTGGTCTGCAGCCTGGTGAGGATACAGATCTTCTCAGTCAGATAAAGGTTGGTAAAAACTGTACAGGCGAGGCTGAGAGTCAGTAGACTTGGCCAGCTTGTAGGGACTAGCGATTGTGCTCAGGCGCATTTGGATCAAACCCACCAGGAAGCCAGCACTGCACACGGCCAATCATAGGCAGCCTGTGTATGTGCAGCTGCCGTTCGGGAAATGCCTCACTGCCTATGGTTAGTGGTGTGCAGTGATGGCTTCCTGGCGGGGATAATCCGAACGCCTCCGAGCCCATCACTAGTTAGGACTGCTGATGTGTAGATAGACCTGAGACACAACTAGGTTTAGTTTTGTTGAAATTTCATTTTTCCTCTAAAGCTTTGTACAGCACCTGGAAATAGCACCAGTAAAGTCACCACCACCCTCTCCCGCTACGATTAAAAGTGATCATGCGGGAATCCGTCACAGAGACCACTTTTATCTGAAAGCGGACCGCCCACTGAAGAAGAGGATGATGGGGTTATGGCAGCTAGCTGCTTCCATAACGATATTCCTCTTCAAAGTGCAGACATATAATGACAGCGGGTGGTACGTAAGGGGTTAAAATACACACTCTCCCATTTCAAGATCTTGCTGATCAATTCCAGTTTCCTGAAAGGAGTGGACAGCTGTCAAATAGAATTGTTCTTGCCCTTCAGCTTTAAAACTGATCTCCACCTCTGTCACTTTGACTAGTTCATTTTGGTCAAGCTGTCTGGTCTGTATTAGAGTTTGCACCCACTGTATGAAGCCTTAGCTGTATACAGTATACAGCGCTGTGATCCGGAAGTTGGACATGAACTTCCCTTCCCATTCTGGAACAAAATTGAGTTGAGTGTTTGCACTAAGGAGTAATTCATAGACTGGAGAGATCTCTGACCTGAGGAGTAATTTGTAGACTGGAGCTATCTCTGACCTGAGGAGTAATCCATAGACTGGAGCTATCTCTGACCTGAGGAGTAATCCATAGACTGGAGCTATCTCTGACCTGAGGAGTAATCCATAGACTGGAGCTATCTCTGACCTGAGGAGTAATCCATAGACTGGAGCTATCTCTGACCTGAGGAGTAATCCATAGACTGGAGCTATCTCTGACCTGAGGAGTAATCCATAGACTGGAGAGATCTCTGACCTGAGGAGTAATCCGTAGACTGGAGAGATCTCTGACCTGAGGAGTAATCCGTAGACTGGAGAGATCTCTCACCTGAGGAGTAATCCGTAGACTGGAGAAATCTCTGACCTGAGGAGTAGTCAATAGACTGGAGAGATCTCTGACCTGAGGAGTAATCCATAGACTGGAGAGATCTCTGACCTGAGGAGTAATCCGTAGACTGGAGAGAGCTTTAGGTGGAAGAAGGAAAGGTGGATTCCAACCAGCTGTGCCGGACTCAGAATGAGACATAAGTGGTGTGTGCAGGAAGGCAGGAGGGGGGTGTGAGCCGTATGCAGGGTTGTATTCCATAAGGAAAGCTCTACACAGTGTTCTATATAGGATGAGTTTGGTATGTACTATACTGTCTAAGGAGAGATGCATTGCCTGGACTGGGGATAAGGGGTTTATTTTAATGTAACATATGGGGTGGTTTGTATCAGATCTTGATTGATTATCCTGAAGTGTTTGTGTGTAACTCTACTGAGTACCATCTTGAAGCTAATATTCAAAATCGGGTGGACAGGAATATTTTCCCTGAAAAGGGTCTTCTAGTTTAGTTTAATATACAGGATGCTAGCACTTTTAATATTTATCTGATTTGATCATTTCAGGTGAGGTGGACAAGCCAGCAGCTCTTGGGTGGATTAAGCACATGATGACATTATTGTATTTGTAGAAAAACTGTTTTCACCGTTTATTAATGTCCTTTATTTTCCCCAGATAGGGAGATTGTCAGGAATCCTCCCATGTATTATCTGTACAGGGGGTCCCCGACTTACGAACGCCCGAACTACGAACATCCCCTACTTACGAACGGGGCACTGCGGGGACCCTCCGCCATTTTCCGCCGTATTGCGGCCGTTCTGCGCATGTGCGGCCATACGGAGCCTCGGAAAACTTCGGCAATGTCCGTAATTTGCCGCGCATGTACAGAACGGCATTAGATGGAACATCGGAAATGTCCGTATTTGTCGGTCTGCGCATGCGCGGCCGACTTACGAACATTTCCGACTTCAGAACAGGCAGGCAGTCCCTAACAAGTTCGTAACTCGGAGACCCCCTGTATTCCTCCCCCCTATCATACTGTGTATGCTTAGGCACAGGGAATGCCTCCACCCCTATGATTGTTGTCTGTTTTGACATCTACCCAGAAGGATAGCTCAGGCAGGTGATGGAGTACATTGATCAGTGCAGCAACCATTTGGCTGCAGGTGCTTATCAAATAAAATTTTCTAAAATTCCCATTTGAAAAATTGTTAAACTGATTTCTCTCAAGCCAGAACAGCGATAGATGGATCAAAATTCAGCCATTCTCTGTTTAAATGGTCAAATGTTGATCCATCTATGGCCACCTCCAGTCCACGCCTTATCCTGTGTAGGAATGTACAGAACTGGTCACATTGGTTACTGCATGTCAGAGATTTTTACTGTCCTTTCTCTTTTCCTTTGTCAGAGATGGCATCTGCTGATCTGAGGAAGGAGCTGGAATGTTCCGTCTGTCTGAACATTCATACAGATCCTGTAAACCTGAAATGTGGACACAACTTCTGCCGGGACTGTGTTGGTCGTGTGTTGGATGCACAGGAGAAGTCTGGAGGGTATTCCTGTCCTGAATGCAGAAAAGAGTTCCAGGAGCGGCCTGCACTGCGGAGGAACATAACACTGTGTAACATAGTGGAGAATGTCATGACTACTCAGCCAGATCAGGAGGAGTCCGGGGTCTTCTGTACTTACTGTATTCACACTCCTGTACCTGCTGTGATATCCTGTCTGCTATGTGAAGCTTCTCTGTGTGACAATCACCTGAGAGTCCACAATAAGTCACCAGAACACGTCTTGTGTGACCCCACCACTTCCCTGGAGAACAGGAAATGCTCCGTCCATAAGAAGATCCTGGAGTATTACTGCACGAGGACTCCATCTGTATCTGTGTGTACTGCAGGCTGGATGGAGAACACCAGGGACACCAGGTGGAGACTCTGGGTGAGGCCTCTGAGATAAGGAAGAAGAAACTGAAGAATGTTTTGCAGACACTGGTGACAGAGAGAGAGAAGACGGAGAAGAGAGTCCAGAGCCTGCAGGAACGCAGGAGGAAAGTACAAGGAAAAGCAGATGATGAAACAAAGAGAGTCACCGCCTTGTTCAGAGATCTCAGGAGACGTCTGGAAGACCTGGAGAAGAGAGTCCTGAGTGAGATCTCTGGGCAAGCAGAGTGGGTCTCTCTATCACTGACGCATATGATCCAACATCTGGAAATAAACGAGGAAGAGCTGTCCAGGAAGATGGAGGACATTGAGGAGCTGTGTAACATGATGGATCCACTGACTGTCCTACTGGAATCAGACACAGGTGACTTGTGTGATACTGAGGATGGAGATGATGACAGAGAGAGATATGATAAACTCCTCCATGATGGAGGGGATCTGGATGTGGCGGAGATCTCGCACACATTACACACAGGTTTATTTGATATCATGTCTGGGGTAAATGTACAGAAATGTACAGGCAGAGAGGTCTATCCACATTCCACTACAAAGGGTAAAGTTCTCATCAATGCTGAACCATCCAGGAGATGTCCTGAACCCTCCCCCACCATACAACGCTCACACTGCCAGGCTGGAGGACCAAATATTGGGGCTGTACAGCAGACATTGGGGGTGTCAATGGTTATAGACATATTACTGGATGCGAGCACTGCCGGTAAGGGTCTACATATATCAGATGACCGGAAAACTGCTTCCTCATCATACTCTCCAAATTGCCCCATAGACCCCGAGAGATTTCAGTGTAATCAGGTGATAAGCAATCGGGGTTTCTCCTCAGGACGACATTACTGGGAAGTGGATGTCGGGGGGACAGATCTGTGGAGAGTTGGGATGTGTTACCACAATATATACAGGAGAGGGAAACGGTCTCTGATTGGGGATAATAAGATGTCCTGGGGTTTGAGGAGGGGGAATAATCAGTACTCAGGGGTACATGACGGTTATAGGATCCGATTACCCGGCAATGTCTCCAGTAACAGAGTCAGGATAGATCTGGATTATGAGGCCGGGCGGATCTCCTTCTATGATCTGTGTGACCCGATCCGACACCTCCACACCTTCACCACCACCTTCACTGGGCCCCTCCATGCTGGGTTATATGTAGGGAAAGGTTGTATAAAAATATCTGGAGGGAATCGGATGTGAGAAATCTGCCCAGAGACTGGTGCCATCACAAGGTAGAGAGATTGGGGAAACAATTCAGCCAATAGGAGGAAGCAGTGAACAAGAACCAGCATGGCTGATTTATTTATAAAGCTGTAGGCTCCGGGACCATCGTCCTTCATCCTAAACCTCACTTCTCTACCTAGTGTGTCACTGACCAGGAGCAAGGAGGTCAAATTATTCAGGCTTCACTGGCTGCATGCTTGTCCAAGTCAATGAAACAGAAAGTAGTGTAATGAATACTGAGGATGACGGTCCTGGAGCTTCCACCTTACAGTGGCATCTATAGCCAAAACATTTTTCAATGTATTCTGGAAGGATTAGAACTGTCAGATTTATACTTCTATCTGGAGAGATTCCTCCTCACTTCCTGTCATGCTGATAAGGTTTTACCGGACAGGAAGTTAGAGGAACTTTTCCACAACAACTGGATTAAAATAAAAATAAAATGCTTTTCCTTAGAGAGTAGAGGGGAGGATAAGAACCCCTGTGAGGTTTTTATTTCTGTCTTCATTGCAGTTTTTCCTTCATATCCTGTCCTGGTAAAATGTCAACAGGAAGTAAAGGGAAATCTCTCTATTGGGGCCCTTAGTGATAAAATCCTGACAGGTGTTTCAAACCTTCCGCACTCCATTCAAAACGAGAAGAAATGGTTTTGTACTATTTTTTTTTTGGACACAAAATTGAATAGCCGCAATGATCATTGCTAAATTAGTGTCCTCACTGGTTCTTTTATATTACAAAATATATGTATCTGATTGCTTCTCCCCCTCACTGTGATTGGCTGTAATACAGTAGTTGTTAAGGTTATTACAGACCGTGCTAGTCTTGTTTTTATTGGTTATGTTGCACAGGGGGGCGGAGACTATCTGTCACTATTAATGCTATTTTCTTTCCATAATAAATGTCATCAATTTATTTTGCCCGTGTGTGTGTGTGTGTGTGTGTGTGTGTGTGTGTGTATGGGTGACGGGGGGTATATAGTCTCAGGAAGTGGAAATCATTGCCTCTGTATACAGAAATATTGATCAACGATTACATAGAAATGTAATGATGGAACGGATTGTACGATTACTGGAATCACCATTGAACCCCTTCAGGTCCAGCACTTCTATGATCCATGTTCCATATTTCCTCTCTTGTCATTAAGTAAATCATAAAATAGTTTTCTTTTATCATTATGGAGAAGAGCATTTTCCAAATTTCCTCTATGGTCATTTAGTAAATCATAAAATAACTTTTTCTTTATCAAATGTTTATCATACATCGCTAAGTGCTTTATATGCTAATACTAGGTTCTAAATATTTTAAACCATCTTGGTAGAATTAATTTCTCATTTTTTTTATGGTTGAACTGGATGGACTTGTGTCTTTTTTCGGCCTAGCTAACTATGTAACTACCGTATTTTCCGGCGTATAAGACGACCTTTTACAGTAAAAAAAAATGGGCAAAAAGTGGGGGTCGTCTTATACGCCGGGTATACTAACTGCACAAAATGAAATACATTCTTCTTCCTGTTTAAAAGTAAAATCAAACTTGTATAAAGGGTATCGCCTTCCTATACCAGCCGCCCGCTGGATGATAAGCCCTCCGGAGTGTACGGTAATACTGTATACATACAGTATACACCGCTGAGCCAATTCTGGCGAGCGTTGTATTCTATTAATGAATACAGCGCCTGCTCGGATTGGAGTAACAACCTCTGCCAATCGGAGCAGGCTACATACAGTAGCCTGCTCGGATTGGCTGTGAGAGTCAGAGGCGCGGGCTGATGATGTAACAGCCTCTGCCAATCCGAGCAGGCATTGTATTCAATAATAGAATGCATAGCTCGCTGTGATTGGCTCAGGGCGGTATACTGTATGTATACTGTGTGGGACGTGGGACAGCATGTTACCTGGCGCCAACTTCATTTCTGAAGATACGGTATTACCGCTCAAGGGGGGTCGTCTTATATAGTGAGTACTGCACAAAACCAAATTTTTAAATCGAAAAGTAGGGGGTCGTCTTATATGCCGTGTCGCCTTATACGCCGGCAAATACGGTATGTTGTTTACAATAAATTTGTTCTCCAGTTCCTTGGAATACCTTGTTGTGGAATATAGAGACCGTTGGTCTCCTTGTCCTACAATGAGGTGCTCCGCGTGCAAAATCTGCATGACGACTGTCCAGGATGTGAGATTTTGGTGCACCTTCCATGACTAATGCCGCGTACACATGTTCGGACTTTGTCCGCCGGACAACCTAGTCCGGCGGGACTTCCCCACACACGCCCGGACTTCCGAGTGTGTGACTTGCCCACACACGCCTGGACTTCTCCGGCGGACAATCCGCTGGAAAAAGTCCGCGGGACTTTCTGATGAGCGGCAAGTCCGTTCATTTCAAAAGTCCGGCGGACTAGCCTACTAACGGCGGGATTGTCCGCCGGACTGCCAAGTCCAGCGAACAATTTTAAAACAAAACTTAAAACCTAGTCCGCCGGACTTTTGGTGCCAAAAAGTCCGCCGGTGCCCACACACGAGGGGATTGTCCGATGGACTTGAGTCCAGCGGACAATCCCGCGGGATAGTCCCTTCGTGTGTACGCGGCATTAGGATGTCTTCGGTCATTAACCTCTCTCTACTTTCCAATCTTTACCTATTTACTTTTGTAAACTTTCTTACAAATAAACTTCCAAAACCTTCACCATGCGTAGAGGGTGTTGATTTCCTGATCAATAGTGATGAGCTCAGTGTTCAGTCCAAATGTAATTTCAGACCAAACGTTGGGTGTTGGGAGGTGCATCTGAACACTGAACCTTTGGGGCATTTGGAATGGACAAATGTGAACGCTTCTGGCTGTCAATGGTTGCTAAGGAAGCAGTGAGTTCTTTCACCTGCCACCTCCTTAACCACTGATGTCAGCTGGCCCCTTTAATTATATGGCCGGAAATTCGGGAGTTACATCTTTGCCTAATATTGCCCATGGCCATATTTTTGCAATGTCATCCACCCTTTCAGTTTAATACCGTAGCTGATGGTGGCAGCTCGCGGGCTGTCAGAATTTGTCTTGTGTGAGGAGTCTTTGGGTTTCTTTTTTTCCCGTGAGTCAGTGGGCTATGAGTATTGAGATGGATGTGATGTCTCTTAAGTCCACTAATTATGTGGACCTTTCTGGGTGGGTTAAAAGATATAGATATATATATATATATATATCTATATCTCTATCTCTATCTATATCTATCTATCTATCTCTAATATGTGTGTATGTATGTTTGGGTGAATTTACATACAAATCTTAAACCTCAAAAGACTCACAGTAAATAGTGGCGCTACAAAGTGTATCATATATCTGTGCAAATAATAAAGTGCAGAAATATATAAAATATTATAATAAACTAAACTCTATGTGCAAATCAATAAACACACCTCTAAGTGTCCAGTGATAAATATATAACACAATACAGATTAAATAATTGACAAATAAATCCAATGTGCAAATCAAAAAACAGCGGATAATTTAAAATTAAAAATAAAAAAGCCGCTGAACCAAGCGATATTGGATAAAAGTTCAGTGAAAAATCCCACACATAATCTTTGAAGTGTTAAATCAATTCTTCTGAAATCTTCCACCACACCACAGTGATACGTGTCTCCTCTCCCAAAAGAAACACACTCACCAAATATATATGCCCACACTTTCGTGACAGGCTGCTGTGCATAAAGGTCCCACCAAGGGGGTCAGTTGAATTTCCCACAGATCAATTGTGCAGCAGGATAACACCACATGTGAATGAAAAAAGGTGCTTCCAATAGTGTAAATCAATTAAAACTTTATTGCGAATCACACATACACTCCAAAAGATCCACTCACATTTTCCAAAGTAAAAACCAGCAAAGAGATTAGCAATCAGCACTGCAAGCTCAACTTCAAATGGCACACTTGTCTGTTCTATGGTCACGGCGGACTCGAGGTGTATCATGCACAGCCTGTGTATGTCTCACCCTCTCCTCGCTATCCGGACATCTAATTCAAATCGTCCCGCTCCTTCCTTGGCTCCTTGTGCTATGCTTTCACTATTGATGATAGCCGCTTAGCCACGCCCCCGACATGTTTCGTCATCTACTCGACTTAATCATGGGGTTGGCTAAGCGGCGCGACACTAATCCTTTTATATCCTCCCCCTCTGGTTCCCGAATTGTGTTTACTGCGCATGCACGTTTAAAACTTCCGGATTAAACCTCCTACATATGTTCTATGCTCCCTTACAACACCTATGCTGTCTAACTTGACTAAGTGACTGTGTAAAAAAAAATAAGATGGGTGTACTTACCTATTTTTATTCTGCTCTTGTACCATCACATCATCGGACTTCCCTGCACCCTCCATCAATGGCTGTAGGGGAGAGGAGGGTGCACCAAAGACGGCCATGGCATTGGAGCTTCTAAGTGACATCACTGCTTGCTTCCAGCCCTTCCCAACCATTTGTTGAGCACTCCCTCCTCTCCCCTGCAGGCTTCCACTAGCCGACACAGGGGATCACGTGAAGAGACCAGGGTGGGTTGATAATAGATAAGTATATACTTTTTTTTACACAGGTTAGTCTGTATAGGTGTTGGGGGGGGGGGGAGGGGACATTTTTAAAATTAGTTAGGTTGCGACTGGTTAATAAGGGACTTGCTAAAAGTTTGTATGTCTTCTATGTTAAATCTTCTTTTTTTATGAATGTGTACACTGTATGTCTTAACCCCACTCCCCAAAAAATAAAATAAAAAATAATTGGGCTGTGCCACAACCATAGAATGAGAAAGACCCCCTAGTGGTGAGACTTTACAGGCACTACCACATGGACAAATTGTAGAAAAAATTTAAAATATTTTTTTGAAATATCATAGATAAAAAATACATATATAGCACATAACCATGGATGCAATTTAATATACACAAAAAAGTTGCAAAGGAAATGATAAAACTTCCTTAACCCAACAACGTTTCATGTATGAATTGTTGTCTTCATCAGGGGTTTTCACAGGGAATACAGTATCTATGAAATTTAAGTGCAAAGTAGTCAGCCAAAAAAAATGATATTGCTAAATCAAAGTTGTCAAATTCGGCACTTGGGATAAGAATTAAGGTTGCAGCCTCCCCTAATGAGTTCTCACCAGGAGAACTCTAAATATGTGTAAGAAAAAGAATGGTTGGGGTCAGTGGCGCTACCTGTAGTCCGAAGAGTGATCTATCGGGTCTCTATTTAAATGGCTGTGTGAAACGGAATACTCAATAGGATCATATGGTTAAAGAAATTCACAATGGTGTAAATTAACTACTAACACCCTAACCGTGACCTACGTTTAAAGATTAGTAGTATGTAAAATCCACCTGTGTAAGGACAGACCCTCTAATGCAGGATTCTAGGAGGGTGAGTTTATAATCATCAGTGATAAAGGGTGTAAGTGATGCACCAAATAAAGTGTAAAACTAACATTGAACAGAATCAATATTTGATGGTAATTGGGGGATCCACACACCTCAGATTACTTATAAAACTAGTAAGTGATGATGCAAGGTAAGTACGTTGATCAGTGACAGATTAGTGAAGTTAATAGTCCAAAACATATAACATATGTGAAAAGTGTAATATTTAGCAGTACACAGTCCATGTGATGTTTCTGCGAATTGTCCAAAAACAGGCAAATTGCATTAAAAATGCACAAAAGAAAAAAAAATGCACTAAAAAAATGCACAATGAAATCAAAACAAAAAAAAACAGTAGTTCCAATGTGAATGGTGTTCGTGATGGCAAGTCTTCAATAATTTTTTACATCTAGCTTCTGTCCTTCGTGTTCATGTTTTTTTGAATGCTTTTGAAAAACTCAACAGGCTTGTCTTTTAATGAAGGGTGTCTGGTCTCCATGTGGCGAAGCAGTTTTGAAGGTTTCATGGCTTCATTGGATAGCCGCTCACCACATATTATACAAAGCGGGTTTGGAGAATGTGAATCACCTGATGCAATGAACCCGTAATTTAAATAGGACTCTTGGTATTTTCTTTTAAATGCTGCTTTCTTTTTCTTTGCAGTCTTAGAAGAGTCTTCTGTTGTCTCATCATTGGGTCTTTCCCCCTTTTCAAAAAAGCTCTGCAGTGACGTTTGTTTTTTACTCATTTTGGCTAGTTGGCAAAGCCTGTCACCAGATGTGGATTGCCACTTTTCTGCCCCCAGATGTGGATTGTCACTGTCACCAAAGCGTAACAGATTGTCACTAACTGGTTTTATTATAAAAATCCCAGTATAAAAGTATTAGATGTCCCAGTATAGAAATAATATTAGATGTCCCAGTGTATAAATAATATTAGATGTCCCAGTGTAGAAATAATATTAGATGTCCCAGTATAGAAATAATATTAGATGTCCCAGTATAGAAATAATATTAGATGTCCCGGTATATAGAAATAATATTAGATGTCCCAGTAAAGAAATAATATTAGATATCCCATGATAGAAATAATATTAGATGTCCCATAATAGAAATATTAGATGTCCCATGATAGAAATAATATTAGATGTCCCATGATCGAAATAATATTAGATGTCCCATGATAGAAATATTAGATGTCCCATGATCGAAATAATATTAGATGTCCCAGTGTAGAAATAATATTAGATGTCCCATGATAGCAATAATATTAAATGTCCCATTATAAAAATATTAGCAGTGCAGAGTGCACTGTACTTACAGTTTCAGCATGGGAGAGTGAGGGGAGGAGCCGTTGGAGACTGCGGGAAAGTATTCAGCGAGGGTGGGCGGGGAGAGATGAGGTCATTCTCTCTCTCTCTCCCTCATCAGCCGGCCTCGCCGCTGTGTAGCGTAGCCTTACACAGCGTGTTACAGCGGGACAGCGGCGCGCCCGTGCGTAGCGCAGAGAGATGATGTCATCTCTCTGCTCGGGCAGCTGCACCGCTGACAGTTTTCTCTGTGCCCCGGCTATAGAAGCGGAACGGCCCTAATAGTGTCCTTCACGTTGCGGCCCAGCTAGAGAGGCGGTGCGGCCCGGCTTTGGGCCGCGGCCCGGGGGTTGACGACCTCTGCTCTAAATGGGTCTTGTATTACTTTACCGTTAACACCTTTATGCAGAACCTCAAGGAACAACATTTCCGCCATCTGTCGTTGCTCATTGGACACCATTTTAAGTTTTTGTTGGCTACAACAATTGCAAAGCCATCCAAGTCATCAGGTTTTCCCTGTAACGGAAAAAAATGAAAATAATTATCATCAAGTATCACCCTACTATAAAGACTTGGGTAAGGAAGGGTAAATAGTAAAGAAATACAACGAAAACTCTTCAACTACCCAAACATAAACCATTCACCTAAATTTTATATTTAAATTGGATAGAATTAGGTGTGTTCCTCTGAATCATCAGGATTAATGCATATAGAAAATAATATTTGGAGAAAAAGAAAGGGCCAATAGCCCGGAAAGGATTCTTCAAAGAGGAACAACAAATGTTTTTTTTTTAGCATAAATAATAATTACTTTATCATAAATAATTCCACCATATAGAAAAAGAAGAGATACCTCCACCACATAATATAAACTGATAACGTTATCAGAACACGGATAGCAACACCAACCTCACATTCATTCAATCCAATCAAATAGATGGCAGTTTTCGTCCGAATTTCAGGTATTTTCGTTATCGTTTTAACAAAGTCCGAAAAACGAAAGATCCGACATAAAGAAATGCTTTATTTTCATTTTCGTTGTGACAACAGTTCGATATAGATAGGAGATTCGACGCTGACAATAACAATCTGTGTCCATTGAACCTGTGGTCGAATGTGCCTAACCTTAACTCTATTAGTCCAAGTTTATTCTACGTAGAGAGGAAAGATTTGACGTAGAGAGGAAAGATTTGACGTTGAGAGGAAAGATTTGACGTAGAGAGGAAAGATTTGACGTAGAGAGGAAAGATTTGACGTAGAGAGGAAAGATTTGACGTAGAGAGGAAAGATTTGACGTAGAGAGGAAAGATTTGACGTAGAGAGGAAAGATTTGACGTAGAGAGGAAAGATTTGACGTAGAGAGGAAAGATTTGACGTAGAGAGGAAAGATTTGACAGAGAGGAAAGATTTGACGTAGAGAGGAAAGATTTGACGTAGAGAGGAAAGATTTGACGTAGAGAGGAAAGATTATCAAAAGAAAGGCCTGGTGCACATGGCACAGCCAGTACTCCTTGGGATGTTTAGATATTATTGCACAATAATATGTTTATTAAACAGACATGTCAAACATTGTAAAAATAGTTTTTTTTGTACAAAAATGCAAGAACATCAGACATAGACAATGTTGTCACATGTACATATAAGATGCAGAAATATGAGAAGGAACTTATCACATGTGATGAACATAGGATGACGCCGACATGTTTCGGACTATTCGGTCCTTTTTCATAGGCGATTTATAATCCCCATATTTTTTGATAATGTTTTTTGAAAATGTCTGTCTAGGTGCTTTTAAATAGCCTTGCTGGAGGTAAATGTCAGTTTTGCATGTGTGCGCTGTAATATGTTTGTTCTGTTGTATGGTCTTATGGCAGCACCATCTTAATGCATTCTTTAGGGTGTGCCCCCCAAATATCTTTTTTGTCTATTTGTATGGATTTTGACCAAATCCTTTTGGGTGGAGCACCCCACTCAGTAAGTACCTCAATTAGTGACCACCTGTGTCATGGGTGGAGACCTCATGTTCTCCCATATAGAGGAGTACAGCTCCCTTGGTTCAGAGAAGCAGGATCTCCCGATCTATGGATAGTGTTGGACCCACTAATCATGGGGTACTTTGTCGCAGTAAGTGGGCTTAAGCACCATATAGCAATATGGTGTGACCAAATCCCCATATTTTTTTGATAATGTCTGTCTAGGTGCTTTTAAATAGCCTTGCTGGAGGTAAATGTCAGTTTTGCATGTGTGCGCTGTAATATGTTTGTTCTGTTGTATGGTCTTATGGCAGCACCATCTTAATGCATTCTTTAGGGTGTGCCCCCCCAAATATCTTTTTTGTTTATAATCCTCTCAAGCACATCCAATTTATGGACAAATGAATGTCACCATGAGTAATAAAAAATCACAAAGTCATAGAGTACAATGATGGAAAGCTGAATGCATTGATAGTAAATAAACAAAGATATTGGGTATACTCCCGTATCAGGAATCCCTCTGAGGTCAGCACCAAGGATTTAAAAAGTGCTAAAAAGCATGTAGATAGATAGGCAGTTGTGAGTACTGTGTGTGGTGTGCCATTAAAAGCACAGCAGAGCTCTAAGCAAGTAGCCGGACCTGCTGTATTTTGCAGGACCTCCACTGGACAGGTGATCCACCTGTGTCAGTATAACAATGAAACATCTATTGAGGAATAGTAAATATAGAAAAATAGAGATTAGAGCCGAGAAGTGCTCACACAGTAATAAACTGAGTACTGAGAAGTAATAAAGATAGATGTTTACCTGGATGGGCAAAAGTAGAGAGCGTACATGCACGGCCTGAGTCTCACAGCGTACTAGACGCCATGGATACAGGCTACAAATAGCTATGGGGGTAAGTAGTATCAAATGTGAATAGGCGCCAAAGGCAGCCTTCACAGCTGAAGCCGGTGAGACGGACCGCTGCGCCGCTGGCTGCAGATGGTCCGTCTGTGGAGATCCCTGGCGAGGTGGCGCTGGGCGGGGCCCCCGCCCAAATTGGGCGGGACCACGTCCAGCGACACCGTGTCATTGGCGCTCCGTGAAGGCCCCTCCCAGGGAAATGAGCGCAGTAACGTACTGAGCCCAAGGGCAGGAAGTCCACATGATCCACAGATGGTGGAAAACGGATCTGTGGGTCTCCCGCGTGCCGGGCAACATCAGCGTCCAACCCAATGCATGAGCTAAAAATGTCTCAGGCTGCAGTGTAGACAAACAGCCCATGTATGCAAAAGCAAAAAAAAATATTATATATGTATATAGTATTATCCTGGTGGTGAACTGAGGGGATCACTGAGACATGATGTGGGAAACAAGTCTGAAATTACAAAAAATACAGTAGTAATGGGGATAACAATGAACATATACAAGTCATATTACAAATTATTGATATACAAGATTACAAAATATCGAAGATAGTAGATCTTTATATTGAGGGCAAAAATTGATATAGCATACTACTGAGTATAGATAAACAACCTATCAAAGCTACACCAAGTCAGGGATTTTCCAAATTAAATATGACACTAAACAGATAGTTTGAAATTTTATAGGTCAAGTTCACAAACACCGGATTGAAAACCCTCAAGGCAGGGTTTAAAATTGAATGCCTCATTAAGGCCTGGAGGTGAGGTTGTGTTGAGGTTGAAAATCCACCTCAATTCACTTTGTAATAATGCCTTATTATAATCGCCTCCTCTGGTACTGGGAGGAATATGATCAAGGGCCCTGAACAACACTCTAGGTGTGTGATCAGGGTGTACAATGTCCCAGTGGCGTCCAATAGGTAGATCTGAGTCTTTTTTACTAATGCTAACTACATGACGGTAAATTTGTTGCCAAAATGGCAGCTTGGTTTTTCCCACATAGAAGCAGCCAAACTCACATTGTAGGAGGTATACAATGCTGACAGTTGACATAGTGATGTGGACGAAAACACTGCCCATTAGGTAGCATGAATAATAAATGTCCCAGTTAAAATGTGTTTCAATTGGAACAGTAGCGCTCGCTCAACCTCTAAACTAATCTCCAAAAGTAGCCTGCATGAGCAAATTACCATGTAAAGAAAGAAATATATGTAAATATATATATATATAGCTGTGTACACAATAAACAATAATTATTCAAATGCCACCTCGTGAAACGTGAATGAAAATAGTGGCGCAAACTATATTGGCACCAAAAAAATATTAATGATCAATACCTATATCCAATAATCAATGTGATATAAATATAAAGACCGTGAGTAAATGAAATAATGACACATACATTTGTACAACAAAATAATGTGAAAAAAATATAAAAAAAATAATCAAATATAGTCCATATAAATGTGCCTCATCAAAATATCCCTTAATTTTATTTATTCATTCATGATATATTATCTTTATGTAGAAGCTGCAAGTTAGTTAGGCATCTCTTAATATTTTTCCTTTGGCGCAGTGGTGGATATCTGAATTGGGGCGGTATTTCAGATTCCAGTGTTTTCATTAGGTAGCATGACGTTCTTGGCAGTGTTCATGTATTTGCAATACCCACAGTTGCCACAAGGGAAGGTGCCTAAAAGTTTGGCAGCATTAGGAGTAGCTGCCGAGTATTCACTCTTGACCAGTTTGTCGCGGAGGGAAGGTGCCCTCCTATATGTAAGTAGTGGCTGTGGGGGTACAAATAATGCGAGGGAATGATCTGTGGTAAGTATGTGCCAGTAATGGGAAAGTATGTCTTTAATCTGTTGGTATTGTTGACAGTATGTGGTGATAATTCTCAAAGGAGGATGTTGGTCCTTCCTTCTTTTTCTTTGAGAACAAAAGATCCTGTCTGGACTTAGTTTTTACCTTTTTTATATGCATTTTTTAAGCACCCTATTAGCATAACCCCGAGCCCGGAGTCTGTCTCTCAATGTGTCAAAGGAAGCATCTGTAGAACAGTTCCATCGAGCTCTAAGGTATTGAGCAAACGGAATGGAGTTGAGTAAAGGTTTAGGGTGGAAACTAGATGCAGCTAAGATGGTATTGCCAGCTGTAGGCTTTCTATATAATTGACTCTGCAACTGTCCATCACTGGTCCAAAAAGGAGATGCTGGTGGCGCTATGTGTCATGGTAAACTTTAAATTGACTTTGTTCATTGAATTGATGTAGTCAAGAAATTGATTAAGCACTTCCAAAGGACCATTCCAAAAAAGCAAGATATCGTCAATATAGCGGCGCCATTACGCTATATGACGATTGTAGCAAATCGCATTATCGTCCAAAAAGAATAAACGTTCCTACTCCCCCAGGTACAGATTTGCGTATACTACCTGGAGGTAGTGGGAACCATTAAATGAGAAAACAAAAAATGATGTGTAAGAATGAATTCAAGAGCATCAACAATAAAATTGGATAGCTGTGGGGAATATAACTGTGAGGTCGATAGGATGTGACGAATAGTTGAGAGACCTAATGAGTGTGGAATGGATCTGTACCAAAATAGTGTTGCCATCGACGTGGAGGCCGTCCAGGGTCTGCAACAGATGGGAAGTGTCACGAATGTACTAAGAGTTGCAATAATGTGTCGATATATTTACTGAGGTTGTCAGTCAAACTACCTCGACCAGAGACAATGGGTCTGCCATGTGGTTTGGTGATGCTTTTATGCACCTTGGGCAGTGCATAGAACGTGGCCTCATGAGGGAAAGCAGTCCTGATAAAGTCTAGGTTGGTCCACGACACACCCATTAAAGGCATAGTCGACTAATAGATAGAATTTTTGAGTAAAACCCTTCACTGAAGAACCTGGAATTGGTTGGTACCATTCCAGATTAGTCAGGATATCCTGGCACATTGTTTCATAATCCGATCTGTTTTGGATCACTATGTTACCCCCCTTGTCAGCTGGTTTAATGATTATGGAGGGATTGGCTTTTGCAAAGCGAGATGTTCATTATATGTAAAGTTTTGTGTACCCTGACACATGGGTTTCAAATTACGCAATTCACGGGTTACTAATTTGAGAAATAGTGCAGCATTGGGATTAGTGCCAGGAGGTGGATAACAACTAGATTTTTTCTTCATGGATGTGTCGGACTGGACAGGAGTGGGAGGGCAAATTAGATCACTGTCCACTTCAGCAAGGATGTTATCTAGGTCTATAGTGTCAATAAAATCGACACAATCGCTTTCTTCCAGAAGGTCAGTCAGATCTTGGATTGCGGTAACCTCAGTAGATATATGCAGGAGTGAATCTGTGAATGGTGTTTTAGTGTACATACATTGTAATAATAGTTTGAGGATCAATAAATGTATATCCTTAATCACAACAAATTTGTCAATTTGTGAAACAGGGCAAAAGGTAAGACCCTTTTCTAATACTGCAATTCGTGAGGGAATAAAGAGTAACTAGACAGATTAATGAGATTAAGTGAATGTGAGGTTACCGTGATTACCGTTATTGTTTCTTGGATTTGGGAGTGTGAGTTTTGGTGTGTTCCTGCTGAATCTTTTGGGAAGCCCGCATTTTGTCTAAACAATCACTTTGGTAAGAAGAGGTGGCTAATGAGTTAGATCTGATTAGTGTATGGTGCTGAGAGTGGTCCTCCATAGGAGCAAATTGAGACTGCTCCATATTGGATGAACTAGCTGCCCTTTCCACATCTGAAGTGTCCTCACCTGAAGTAGTTTTTGCTTGGCCACGTTTTTGTCGTTGTGTGCCGTACTTGGGGGCCTGTTTGTTGATGGGATAAGGTAGGGTGTTATCCCTGTGTTCTGAGGAGTAAGGTGTCAGTGGCTTAGGTGCAATACGCGCAAGGCCCATAGGGCGTGTTGCGCGATGTGCATCCAGCCATTTGTATGCACGTTCCTCGTGTAATGCTTTTTTATCTCTGAAAAACTTTTTTGTCTTTCTGAGAAAGAGTGTCCTTGTTGGATTTGTCAAATCTATCTTTGAGTTGTTTGTCAAGTACATTGTATAATGGATGATTTTTGGACTTAATCAGCTGTGTATTGATTATGTCCAATTAGGTATCTAAAGCAGTCATTTGGAGTTGGTATTCTTGGATAAGTAGTTTCATAAGGGTCAACCGAACGTTGTTTAACCGATTCCCGACCACCTCATGTAGATATACGTCTACAGAATGGCACGGGCAGGCAAAACCACGTACCTGCACGTCCCCTTTAAGTTGCCTGCCCGTGGGTCCTGCGCGCGCCGCCAGCGGCGCGCTCGCGACCCGGTCGGGAGCTCCGTGACCCCGGCCGCGGGACCAGCGGACCCGATCGGCGCTGGTGTCCCGCGAACGGGTTACGGAGCTGAAGAACGGGGAGAGGTCTGTGTAAACAAACCTCTCCCCGCTTTTCCAACTCTGCCTGTCATTTATTGGCTGTTCCCGGTCATCGGGAAAGCCGATCAATGACGTCAGCCCCACCCCCTTATGTAAAAAAAACACACACACGTCAGAGCCCATAACCCCTCCCCTCCCCCTAGTGGTTAACTCTTTCACTGCAACTGTCATTTATACAGGAATCAATGCATTTAAATAGCATTGATTGCTGTATAAATGACAATGGTCCCAAAAATGTGTCAAAAATGTCCGATGTGTCCGCCATAATGTCGCAGTCACAATAAAAATCGCTGATCGCCACCATTACTAGTAAAAAAAAAAAATATTAATAAAAATGCTATAAAACTATCCCCTATTTTGTAAACGCTATAACTTTTGCGCAAACCAGTCAATCTAATTGCGATTTTTTTTTTTTTACCAAAACTATGTAGAAGAATACGTATCGGCCTAAACTGAGGAAAAAAAAAATTTTTTATATATTTTTTGGGGATATTTATTATAGCAAAAAGCAAACATATTGAATTTTTTTCAAAATTGTCGCTCTATTTTTGTTTATAGCTCAAAAAATAAAAACCGCAGGGGCGATCAAATACCACCAAAAGACAGCTCTATTTGTGGGAAAAAAGGACGCCAATTTTGTTTTGGAGCCACGTCGCACGACCGCGCAATTGTCAGTTAAAGCGACGCAGTGCCGAATCGCAAAAAGGGGCCTGGTCCTTTGGCTGCCAATTGGTCCGGGGCTGAAGTGGTTAAGAACATTCTCCCAAGATATCTTAAACTCGGGTCTGATGTTCTCGAAGGTTGGAAAAATCTGGACCCGTAATCCAAATGGATTAATTTTATTGGCCAAGTATTCCTTAAATGACTTAATAAAGAATTTAAATAGTGCTACTGTATAATAAGAAATGTTTGTGGTACCGTCGTCCTAGATTTTTGAAAAAAATGAAATGGCAGAGAGAGTGCAGCAACTGTGGACTTTCATGGTACAAATGAAAGTCCACAGTTGCCGCACTCTCTCTGCCATTTCATTTTTGACTTCATAAAGAAGCTTTTTTCTGAACAATATGTGTTAAATTCAAAAAAGTGAATCTAAGTTCAGACTCAATATATTCATTAGATTCAAATTGACTTGCGGTATGATTCATGCGACTTTCCCACTCCATCACCCAAAAAAGATGCCATGGCAGATTTTAAAGGTAGGAGGTATATAGTACATAGTTTATATATTTCTATCAATGAAACACTTAGTGCTCAATATAGAATATGTAAAAAATATTCATGTGAAAAAAGTACAGGTTAGTAAGTAACAAACTGTCATATCATGCCATAGGGGATTCATTGGAATTAACCAAAATTGAAAAACAAAATATTTTAGGCATGAAGTGGCGTTGTGTAAAGAGGCCGGTCTATCTAATCCCTGTATAGAATATCAAAATTAAGGCCTGGTGCACATGGCACAGCCAGTACCCCTTGGGATGTTTAGATAGATAAACCAGTCAGTATTGCACAATAATATGTTTATTAAACAGACAAATGTCAAACATTGTAAAAAAAAAAGTTTTTTTGTACAAAAATGCAAGAACATCAGACATAGACAATGTTGTCACATGTACATATAAGGTGCAGAAATATGAGAAGGAACGTATCACATGTGATGAACATAGGATGACACCGACATGTTTCGGACTATTCGGTCCTTTTTCATAGGCAATTTATAATCCTCTCAAGCACATCTAATTTATGGACAAATTAATGTCACCATGAGTAATAAAAAAAAAATCACAAAGTCATAGAGTACAATGATGGAAAGCTGAATGCATTGATAGTAAATAAACAAAGATATTGGGTATACTCGCGTATCAGGAATCCCTCTGAGGTCAGCACCAAGGATTTAAAAAGTGCTAAAAAGCATGTAGATAGGCAGTTGTGAGTACGGTGTGTGGTGTGCGATTGCTGGTGGAATTGCAGCTAAACTATACAGAGTCAGACAGTTTAGCTGCTCCGTCGAATCTTCTTTGAACATTCGACAGTTGTTGGATATAGAGCCGAATGTTTTGAAAATATTTTGGAGGTTGGGGATAGAGATGTGAGGTTGTGTGATGAAGAATAATAGGTTATCTGCATAGGCTGTGGTTTTATATTCTCTATTGTGAATGTGTAGACCTTGAATTGCTGGGGATAGTTTTACGGTTCTAATAAGGGGTTCTAATGTTAGTATAAAAAGAATTAGGGATAGTGGGCTGCCCTGACGAGTACCATTTTGTATATGTAATGGTTCTGAGAAAAAGTTGTTGACTTCAATTTTTGCTTGTGGTTTTTGGTAAAGTGCTTTTATCCAATTTAGCATGTTTGTGCCTAATCCTATATGTGAACAAGTAGTCATCATATAGTCCCAGGAGACCCTATCGAAGGCCTTCTCTGCATCTGTTGACAGCAGAAGGCCTTCGGCTTTCATCTCCCTGGAGTAATGGATGAGGTTTAAGGATTTTGTTATGTTGTCTCTAGCTTCCCTTCCTGGCATGAAGCCAACTTGTTCTGGACCTATTATTTTTCATTCTGTTGGCTATTATTTTTGCTAGAAGCTTGATGTCTATGTTTAGGAGGGAGATTGGTCTAAAATTGGTGCAATCTGTGTGGTCTTTATCTGGTTTGGGGGCGACCGCTATATGTGCCATTAGGAGTGTGTTGGAATCATTATTGTTCTTTGCTAGATGATTAAATGCTCTCGAGGGGTTTAGAAAAAATTTGTGTGTAAACTTTATAATATTGGGATGTAAATCCAGAATTTACAATAATGGAAGTCTGAGCTGAACTACAGATTCAGACAAACTAATTTTTTATTTATAGCGTCTGTATTGAAAATACCAGCGCTACAGGTGGTTGGTCCCTTTTTGTGGTGACAGCTTCCCTTCTACCTCCGACCACTGACAGGTTCTCCAGCCGGCAGGACAGTCACTTCTGGTTGGACTGCAAGCCGCGATCCCAACCCTGCTCTCTCACTTCTGGATAGGCCCTCACACAGCCTAGCAGCCAGATGCCCCCGGGATAGGCCCAATCTCTGGCCTAGCAGCCCGGGGCATACAACACACGTCTCCCCAGACAGCTGTCCAGGTGGCACAGAACATAGATCACCTGACTCCACCCAACTATATAGGTGCTCCCAGCAGGCCAAGGGATTCATAAAAATCCCTGCCCATTGGCTGAGATACCCCATATACCCATAACCTGACCTTGGGTTTCCCTTCTTATATCTAGTATCACCAAGTACCTGGCTAACTAGTGGTAAAAGAGAAAAGTGCAACAAGGCCAAACTTTAGGGAGAAATCAATAGCTCTCCATCAATCAACCAGGATAACTACTCCTGGTAAGTAAATTTGTGAGCTTCTCCCTGCCCAAACTACAGGGTGCTACACACAGTTAGCCGTCAAGACAATTTTTTATTTTATTGGTGCTAAAGTGAGATTATTCTTTATTTTCCACAATCTTATGTTCGCTTCATCTTATCCTTTCATTTGGAAGGTACTGGTGAGGGTAGAGGACACCAGAACATTGAGTGCCAATTTCAGGACTAAGATGTCTATTTACCGTCTATTGTAGATTCTTTATTTCTTGAGGAGTGTGTGTATATGTTTTTTTTATTTTTTTATTTATTGTGCATATAGTAGCAGGCAGCCTGCAAAGATCCTGTTCGGGATTTACACATCTCCCAGTCGCCTTTTGAGACCTCTGTCTATTCCGGGTTTTCCACCTCTCCCTTTTCAGTTTAGTCTCACCTGGCACACCCAGTCAGTTCTCTACAGCCTGGAGAGGAAACAGGTCTTCTGTGTTAGAGATAAAGGTTGGTAAAAATGTGTATGCTGAGGCTGACTTGTCAGTAGGCCTGGTGAGCCTGTTAGGATTGCTGATGTGTAGATAGAGCTGAGGCACGGTTAGGTTTAGTTTTGTTGAAAGTTTAATTTCTACTCGAAAGCATTGTACAGCAGCTGGAAATAGCAGTAGGAAGGTCACCATGGTTTTCCATAGATGGCAAACCATGGTGATAGATTTATCAAAATGAAGCCAGTCCCCATTCAATGGCCACAATTTGACACATCTATGGCCAGCTTCACTCTCAGCCTCACCCATCTATGGCCAGCTTCACTCTCTGCCTCACCCTGTGTAGGATTGTACAGAACCGGTCACTGAGTTGTAGAGACTTTACTGTCATTTCTCTCTTCTTTTTTTGTCAGGAATGGCATCTGCTGATCTGAGTAAGGAGCTGGAATGTTCCGTCTGTCTGAACATTTATACAGATCCTGTAACCCTGAAATGTGGACACAGCTTCTGCCGGGACTGTATTGATCGTGTGTTGGATGCACACAAGGGGTCTGGAGGTTATCCCTGTCCTGAATGCAGAGAAGCGTTCCAGGATCGGCCTGCACTGCGGAGGAACATAACACTGCGTAACATAGTGGAGAATTTCCTGTCTGCTCAGTCAGATCAGGAGGAGTCCGGGGTCTTCTGTACTCACTGTATTCACACTCCTGTACCTGCTGTAAAATCCTGTCTGCATTGTGAAGCTTCTCTGTGTGACAATCATCTGAGAGTCCACAGCAAGTCACCAGAACACGTCTTATGTGACCCCACCACTTCCCTGGAGAACAGGAAATGCTCCGTCCATAAGAAGATCCTGGAGTATTTCTGCACTGAGGACTTGGTCTGTATCTGTGTGTCTTGCCGGTTGGATAGAGAACATTGGGGACACCAAGTGGAGACTCTGGATGAGGCCTCTGAGATGAAGAAGAAGAAACTGAGAAATGTTCTGCAGAAACTGATGATGGAGAGAGAGGAGACGGAGAAAAGAGTCCAGAGTCTGCTGGAACACAGGAGGAAAGTACAAGGAAAAGCAGACGATGAAACGGAGAGACTCACATCCCTGTTCAGAGACCTCAGGAGACGTCTGGAAGACCTGGAGAAGAAAGTCCTTAGTGAGATCTCTGGGCAGGCAGAGCGGGTCTCTATATCATTGTCTGATATGATCCAGCAGCTGGAAATAAAGAAGGAGGAGCTGTCTAGGAAGATGGGTGACATTGAGAAGCTGTGTAATATGACGGATCCACTGACTGTCCTACAGGAATCAGACACAGGTGACTTGTGTGATACTGAGGATGGAGATGATGACAGAGAGAGACATGATAGACTCCTCCACGATGGAGGGGATCTGGATTCGGCAGGGATCTCACACACGTTACACGCAGGTTTATCTGATATCATGTCTGGGGCAAATCTACAGAAATGCACAGGCACACATGTCTATCCACATTCTACTACAAAGGGCAAAGTTCATACTGAACTATCCAGGCCATGTCGCCAGCCTTCCCCCACTTTATATCTCCAGGATGGAGGACCAAATATTGGGGCTGTACAGAAAACATGGGGGTTGTTGGGGGTTACAGACATATTACTGGATGTGAGCACAGCTGGTAATAATCTACATATATCAGATGACAGGAAAACTGCAACCTTCTCATCGCATCAGAATCGCCCAAAAACACCAGAGCGATTTCGGTGTCCTCAGGTGATAAGCAGTCAGAGTTTCTCCTCAGGGAGACATTACTGGGAAGTGGATGTGGGGGGGTCATTGTGCTGGATAGTTGGCATGTGTTACCCCCGTATAGACAGAAGAGGATATCAGTCAGTGATTGGATATAATAAGAAGTCCTGGGGTTTGGAGAAGAGGTTGTGGGATAGTCAGTACT
Source organism: Lithobates sylvaticus (assembly GCA_028564925.1). Lineage (NCBI taxonomy): Eukaryota > Metazoa > Chordata > Amphibia > Anura > Ranidae > Lithobates > Lithobates sylvaticus. The sequence goes on along the minus strand of CM053026.1, from coordinate 770,095,254 downwards.
TAGTGAGACATGACAGGAAGAATATCCCATTACCCGGAAATGTCTCCAGTAACAGAGTCCGGATAGATCTGGATTATGAGGCCGGGCGGATCTCCTTTTACGAATTGTGTGACCCGGTCCGACATCTCCACACCTTCACCACCACCTTCACTGAGCCCCTCCATGCTGGGTTAGGTGTAGGGAGAGGCCATATCAAGATTATTTGGGGGGAATCAGATATGAGAAATCCGCCCAGAAACTGGTGACATCACGGTGTGGAGAATCTGATTGGTGCAATATTTGGACAATAAGAGGACCAGCAGACGATTACTGAGTAAGACTCTGAGGTCGTCTTTTTCATTCTAAACCTCACTTGACTACACTTTTTTTACTTTTGGATTCAGTGGAGGAGGCTTAGACCTTCTGTCTGTTTTTATTGCCATTCAGGGCTCTATTAGAGGGATTTTCACTCACCTTTCCAGCTGACAATGATTTACTAGACAGGAAGTGAGGGGAACTCTCCGACAACACAGACAGAAATAAAAACGTTTCTCCCTTTAATACAGTAGAGGAAGGATTAGAACCCCTGTAAGATTTCAATTATTGTCTGTGTTCTTGTTTTAGATTTTCTTTAATTTCCTGTAGGGTAAAATGTTGTCTCCATTGAGGGGAATCTCTCTAATGGAGCTCTGGATTGCAGTAATAATGATGTCGGGGGTTCTAATCCTCCTCAACGCCAACTAAGAAATTAGTTTTGTCTATACACACACTTTAATACACACAATGATAATTGCTCCTCCCCCACCTGTGATTGGGTGTAATAATTGTCTCAATAATACAGCCAGGGATAGTTGTTGTTTCTTTTTTTTTTTTCCCTATTTGGTTATGTACAGGGGGTTGGGATTATTGTTTGTCACTATCAATGTTCTTTTCTTTCAATAATAAATGTGTAAATGATGAACAGATGTGAGAGATCAGAGATTATTCTGGCCATGCCCTGTGTGTGGACATGTGACGGGGGGTATACAGTCTCCAGAAGTAATCCTCGGCTATGTACAGTATATGGGGAATATCGATCAATAATTGTATATAGATATAATGATGGGAAGGGTTGGGCCTCTATAATCCTTTTAAAAGAAGATGATAATTGTTTATATTTCCTCCCATGGTCAATCATTTGATGAAGGAAAGTAGTTGTTATATGCTTTATTGATGATTAAATGAACCTACTAAGCAGTTTCCTTATATAATACCAGGATAGCTTACTAGAATGGACTTGGAGAAATATGTTGCTACAACAAATTGTTGTTCTCTGGATCCTTGGAATGTCCTGTGGAATTTAGAAAGAGTTGATCTCCTTGAAAAAAGCCATATAAGTACCTGAAATAAATAATTCATTATGCTTTGATAAACCCTAAAACTACTTGTTGAATTGAGCTTGCTCGCCAAACAAATCGTTTGCTCACTGGTCAGTTTTAAGGCCCGTACACACGATCGGACTTTTTGACAACCGACATGCAAATTAGCTGGTTTGGACCAACATCCGACCGTGTGTACGCTCCATCGGACCAACTTTTTCCAGGTTTCATCGGACTTTTGTTGGCTGTGCGAACGGACCAACTTTCTGCCAACAAAAGTCTGATGGACCGTGTGTACACAAAACCAACAGACTTTTGTCCAAAGTACAAACACGCATGCTCCGAACCAATGCAAAAGATTAGACAACAATATAGAAGTTGACCAAAGGTGGCGCTGGAGTATTCGAACGTCCTCTTTTGAAGTGTCGTCAGTACGTTGAAACGTCACTACGTTCGTGTTGGTTGCCTAAAAAGTCCGACCGTGTGTATGCAATACCAACTTGGGGCCAACGCCCTTTGGACAAAAATCCACGGGAAAGTTGGTCCACGGTCCGATCGTGTGTATGAGGCTTTAGGCTGAGTATTGTTCTTGTATATTGATTGGTAAACAGGTTTCACATTCATTCAAGTCTGAGAAGCATTAGTCATTTACATTTGTGGCATTGGATGACAAAAGCCTTGTCCATCTATCTAATTTCTATATAAAACCTTTGAGTTCCTTCAGTGGCGGCTGGTGTGTTTTTTTGTTCGGGGGGCAGCAAACAACCAAACCCCGCCCCCCGCTGTGTGCCGGTTGATCCAACAGCACTTACCCATCCAGGTGGCGGGAATCTAAGGAGCGGTGGGGGTAGGGCATCCGAGGAGCTGCGGGAATTGGGGGGAACCAAGCAGCAGTCAGCGGCTTTTCTGCTCCTCACTTCTACCATGCGTCTCCTCCCATCCTCCTAGGCAACCAATAGGAACGCCTGTCCTTTCAGCCAATCGGGTGACAAGTATCAGACACGCTTCCTGATTGGTCGGGAGAAGGATCAGTGTTGCAACAGTGCATATACAGCGGCTGGTCAGCAAGTGGCTAAATATTGTTTCTGGGGGGGATTTTAGTCTGCCTGTAAAGTGGTGCATTTGTATGATGTATAGAACCTGCTGCAGCAAAAGTGAAATCTCCAAAGGGAAAATGTCATTTAACCACTTCCCGCCCGCCATATAGCAAAATGACAGCCAAAAAGTGTTTTTCTTTTCCTGACTGGGCGTCATATGACATCCAGCAGGATAAGATGCGATTGCACACAGCACGGCGATCGGTGATCTGTCAGTCTGACACACCGCATCTTTGATCATGGTAAAGAGCCTATAATGTATTCTCTTTACACTGTGATCAGCTGTGAATGGACACAGCTGATCACTTGGTAAACAGGAAAAGCTGCAACAGGCTGCTCTCCTGACGGGGGGGGGGGTTGATTGATTATCAGTGCAAACCCATCGAGGATACCCACCCATGGCCACCAGGTAAGCCCACTACAGCCCACCAGGGATGCCAATCAGTGCCCGCCCGTGCCTCCTGATCAGTGCTGCTTATCAGTGCTGCATTTGATGGCCTCATCAGTGCCATCCAGTACTGCCTCATCGATGCTCATCAGTGAAGAAAAAAAAAAAATAACTTGCAAAACTTTGTAAATTACTAACAAAGAAAAACTTATTTTTTTCAAAATTTTCGGTATTTTTATTTGTAGCTCAAAAAATAAACACCCTAACAAATACCACCAAAAAAAAAGCTCTACTTGTGGGGGAAAAAATGATACAGATTTTGTTTGGGTACAGTGTCGCATGACCGTGCAATTGTCATTCAAACTGTGATAGTGCTGAAAGTTGGTCCGGGCACGAAGGTGTATAAGTGCTCGGTATTGAAGTGGTTAAACTTGCTTGTGGCTGTAATGTATTGCCGACTCCTGGCAATACAGATTTAAAAAAAAAATGGCGTGGAATACCCCCCCCCCCCCCCCATACCAGATTTAAAAAAAAAAAAAAACTGTGTTGGGTCCCCCCATGCATACCAGGCCCTTTGGGTCTGGTATGGATTTTAAAGGAAATCCCATGCCAAGATTTAAAAAAAAAAATCTATATATCTGTACCTGACCTTGATCCGATCATGCAGCCTAGTAGACAAGAAAAGAAAGGGGATAAGCGAGCGCCTCTCCCTCCTGAACCATATTAGGCCACATACCCTCAACAAAGCATCTTGTCCCCATGTTGATGAGGACAAGGGCCTTATTCCCACAACCCTTTCCCGGTGAATGTGAGGGTGCGGTCAGGGGGCTTATCAGAATATGGAAGCTCCCTTTTAACAAGCGGGTCCCCAGATACCAACCCCCCCCCCCATTCTATTTGAATGAGTATGGGGTAAAGAAAAGTGTCAAAAATAAAACACAGTAAACAAGGTTTTTAAAGTATTTTATTAAGGCAGATCTTCCGACTTCTTCCCTATTCTGGTGATCCTGACCCCCCCCTCTTCCCCCATGTGAATGTGATTTAATAAAGGACTTGTCAATATCCCACGATGTAGATCCATTGTCAATCACGATGCCCGCCACATCTGAAAAAACAAAAAACCTGATGCTTACGCGCCGATGGCCCGCCGTCTGCAGACCTCCACAACCACTGGGCAATGGATGTAGAGAAAGAGGCCCTTGTCATCATCAACATGGGGACAAGGTGCTTCGGGGGGGCACCCCAAAGCACCCTCTCCATGTTGAGGGCAAGCAGCCTGGTAAGGTTCGGGGGGGGGGGGGCGCTCGCTTGGCGCTTTGCCAAATTGTAAAAAAAAAAAAAAAAAGTTGTGAAATCCCTCCAAAATCCATAGCAGACCATTTTCCAAGCGAGCGCCCCCCCCCCCCCCCCCCCCCCCCCCCCCGAACCTTACCAGGCTGCTTGCCCTCAACATGGACCTTAAAATCCAACCAGACCCAAGGACCTTGTACGGATTTTGGAAGGGACCCAACATAATTTTTTTTTTTTTGGCATGGAGTTCCCCTTAAAATCTATACCATATCCAAAAAGCTTGGTATGGGTTTTGGGGGGGGGGGGCAGGCCATTTTTTTATCTCTTAATTCTGTCATGGGGTTCCCCTTAAAGTCCATACCAGACCCAAAGGGTACAATTTTTTTTTTTTTTTTTTTTATTCAGCTCTCAGTGGGGGGAGCCTTAAGAACCTATTGAGTGCGCTCGGTGGGCGAACATCCCGCTAAGTGCCCAGAATGTTTGGGTGTTAGGCAAGTACCTGTATGGGCAATGTTCAGGCACCACCATGAATGGGCGAATGGTTGGCCTGAACATTGTAATCCCTCAGTTACTCTTGCTGGGCGCAGGAACAGGCCCTGCTGTTAAAAAAAAAATTCAAATTAAATTACATGCACCTGTCAAAAAGGTGCAGCAAAATTGGACCTTTTGGGTGTTGGTGGTGCCTCAACACTGTAACCCCTCACAATTACTCCTGCTTGGTGCAGGAATGGGCCCTGCTGTTAAAAAATTGAAAAAAAAAATGAAATTGCATACAGGTGCAGAAAAATTGGGCCTTTGGTGTTGCCCTAAACCAAAAACATTGTTGGAAGCTAGCATAATCAAGATTTGGGAATAGGGTAGGCAGCATAGACAGTCTTCAAGGGATCCCAAATCCCTAGCAAATTCAATCAGTTACATCAGCATCATGGGGCTTGAAAGCTGCTGTTGATCCAGGACTGATTCATTTTGATAAATATCAGCCGGTCAATGGAGTATGTGGACAGACGCACTCTTTTATCCATCACAAAACCTCCAGCAGCACTGAATGTCAATTCCAAAAGCAAGCTGGTTGCAGGACAGGCCAGTAGCTCTATTTGCATGTTGAGCAAGTTCTGGCCAGTGGTCCATCCTCAAGGCCCAGTAACCCAGTGGATGCTCAGTTGGAAAGGTCTCCAAGTCTACTCTTAGATAATCCTGCACTATATGATGCAGACGCTGCCGATCTTTGCTGGAACCTAACAGCCCTGGGTGCTGAGAACGAAAGAATTGTTTAACCACTTCGCATCCGGCCGTAGCCGAATGACGGCCACAGCGCGGATGCCAAATCCCGGGAGGCCGTCATATGACGGCCTCCCCTTTCCTCGCTCCCCGAGCGCGCTCACGAGCGCGCATCGGGGAAATTCTGTGTTGGCCGTGTCCCTTGGACACAGCCAATCACAGATCGCTGTAAACGGCCAATCACAGCGGCCGTTTACAGCGCGATCCCCCCGGCCAATGAGCGATGATCTCAAATGTAAACATATGAGATCGTCTCTCATTGCCGGCTCTCTCTCCTCACACAGAGACAGCGTGTGAGGAGAGAGAGGATCTGTGAAAGTAAGAATCACCACCCAGTACAGTGCCCCAGTATTACAGTGCCCCACCAGTGCCGATCAGTGCCCCACCTGTGCCTATCAGTGCCCACCTGTGCCTATCAGTGCCCACCTGTGCCGATCAGTGCCCACCTGTGCCGATCAGTGTCCACCTTTGCCGATCAGTGTCCACCTTTGCCGATCAGTGCCCACCTGTGCCGATCAGTGTCCATCTGCACATCTTCACAATCAGTACCCGACTGTGCCACCTCATCAGTACCCGCCTGTGCCACCTCATCAGTGCCCGCCTGTGCCGCCTCATCAGTGCCCACCTGTGACGCCTCATCAGTGCCCGCCTGTGACGCCTCATCAGTGTCCGCCTGTGACGTCTCATCAGTGTCCGCCTGTGACGCCTCATCAGTGTCCGCCTGTGACGCCTCATCAGTGTGCATTTGTTCCACTTCATTAGTGCACATCTGGGCCACCTCAGTGCCCATCTGTGCCACCTCAGTAACCCATCTGTGCCACCTCAGTAACCCATCTGTGCCACCTCAGTAACCCATCTGTGCCACCTCAGTGTCCATCAGTGCAGGCTTAGTACACACCTGTGTAGTCGCACCAGCAACCAGCAGCATGTCCAAAAGGGTCTATTCCGCAGAGGAGGCGTTCCAAATCCTTTCCCAGGCCGACGAGAGCAACGGGGAGCTCTCTTCAGATTCCTCTTCATATATCGATTCTGAGACTGACATAACTTACGAGCCAGTCCTCAGTAGCGAAACATCGAGTGACTCGGAGGAGGAAGAGATTCGGCCGGCCAAACGAAGGCGTTCTGAGGAAGCAGTGCCATCCACCAGCACCGCAGTGCCATCTACAAGCACTGCAGTACCTCGGCAAGAAAGGCCAAGGACCCATGCCAGCCTTCCCTATGCCCTTCAAAACCCCTTGTGGCTTCCTCCTAATTAAGGAGAAGCCAACATTCCCCCTTTCACTGCCCAGCCAGGAGTCCAGGTGGACACACAGAATTTTACCCCAATAGATTTTTTTAATTTAATTTTTACGGAGGACATGTTAGGATCAATTGTGGCCCAGTGCAATCTTTATGCCCAGCAATTTATTTTTCAAAACCCAACCTCATATTATGCCCCTCCCTATGAATGGAGAGACCTAACGGTGGAGGAGTTCAAGGTTTTTTTAGGCCTCACATTCAACATGGGACTCACCAAAAAAAACACCTTGATGTCCTATTGGTCAACCCAGCCCCTCCAACACATGCCAGTCTTCTCCAAGGTTATGTCCCGAAACAGGTACCTCATGATACAGAGGTTCCTTCATTTTAACGACAATTCCCAGTGCCCTCCCCGAAATGACCCAAATTATGACAGGCTTTTCAAAAGTCGCCCACTTTTAAATTATTTTTCCCAAGTATTTCCCCAGCTCTTTCCCCCGGACCAACACATATGTGTGGATGAGTCCCTTATTAAATTTAGTGGCAGGCTCAAAATAAAACAATTCATTCCCAGCAAAAGGGCCCGCTATGGGGTGAAGGTGTACAAATTGTGCGACCGAGTCACAGGGTACATGTATGCCTTCAAAGTCTACGAAGGGAAGGACACCCAGCTGCAGCCCCCTAATTGCCCGGACTACTTGGGATCAAGCGGAAAAATTGTTTGGGACCTCATATATCCCCTACTGGAAAAAGGCTACAATTTATATGTAGATAACTTCTACACATCCCTGCCCCTGTTCCACAACCTCCACCGGATGAAGACACCAGCATGTGGCACCGTTAAAAGAAACCGGAAGGGCTTTCCTCAAAGTCTCGTGCATCAAAAATTGAAAAAAGGAGAAGCGGCAAGCCTGAGAAACAAAGAGATTTTGGCAGTGAAGTGGAGGGACAAAAGGGATGTCTACATGCTGTCTTCAATCCACAATAACACCTTTGTAGAAATCCCCAGAAGAAATGGCCCCATAAACAAACCCAAATGTATTTACGATTACAATTTGTATATGGGGGGAGTCGACTTCAACGACCAAATGATGGAACCATATCTTGCTACACAACGGACATACCATTGGTACAAGAAAGTTGCAATATATTTTTTTCAATTGGCAATATATAATTCGTATGTCATTTACCGGAACTCCACCCAAAACCCCAAACCCTTCCTTGGCTACCAGGAGGAAGTTTTCACTGTCCTTGTATTCCCGAGCGGCCCACCAGAAAATATGCAATCCGATGTTGTTAGTCGACTCTCCCACTGCCACTTTCCTGATAAAATCCCTCCCAAACCAACAGGCCAACGCCGTCAAAAAAAATGTAAGGTGTGTACCAAAGCAGGAATCAGAAGAGACACATCCTATCATTGTGCAGATTGTCCTTCCCAACCAGGCCTCTGCATAGGTGACTGTTTTCGCCGTTACCATACTTCAATAAATTATTAGTGAAGTATGGTAAACGTAATCTTCAGTTCCTGCCCTACACACCTTCACACCCCTTATGCCACTGCCTGCTCTGTAACTGACCCTGGCTTGTTATACGACCACGCTTCTGCCTAACGATTCTTTACCTACCTCTGCCTGATCTGGAACTGACCCTGGCTTGTTATACGACCATGCTTCTGCCTAACGATTCTGTAAATACCTTTGCCTGATCTGGAACTGACCTTGGACTGTTTGACCATGATATTTGCCTGCCTCTTGGACTGATCTTGTACCCTGCTACTGGACTAGTGGGATTCAACAATAAACAAAAAGCCGCGCTAGGTGAATGAATATGAATTAAGTGAACATGAGTGATCACAAAAATAACTGTATCAAAATAACATCAAAAAAGTGCAATTTTTGTGTAACTACGCGTGACACATAAAACATTAAACCTAATTAATGATGTAAACCATAAAGTCCTTGGACAATAGCAAGCCCAAAAATTATAACACCAATGAGTGTCCAAAAAGATGAAAGTAATCTGACAATATGATGTTCAGCTAGTGCCACCAGACTTGGAATTGATTTCACCAATATGTGTGATCCACCACCACTCTAAACTTGCAATGGTTTTTATATTAAAAAAACAAATAAAATATCTACTTACACAAACATATGTGCATCAGACAGGGAATCGAATAAAAAACGCCGGCCGGCTAGCAGCAAACACCCGCTCACAACGCGGAACGCACTGACGTCATCGCGTTCCGCGTTGTGAGCGGGTGTTTGCTGTTAGCCGGCCGGCGTTTTTTATTCGATTCCCTGTCTGATGCACATATGTTTGTGTAAGTAGATATTTTATTTGTTTTTTTTAATAAAACCATCAGTTTTACACTATGGGAGTATCCCTTCTTCCTTTGTGATTTCATGCTGAGGCTGTTGGTTTTTCGATCTGCATTCCTGGATGAGTCCCGCATACAGATCTGGTCCGATAGGAAAAAAAATTTTGCCCCAAGCTTCCAACTGGAGACTATCTATACCTGGCGAAGTCCTGATCCTGTGGTGAGGTCCTCTAGCCCAGAGTACATCCAGTACCATCTTCATACAGGCTTGGTCAAAGCTTGCCTCCGGTAAGCCTAATGGTAGAGTGGTGGTGGATCACACATATTGGTGAAATCAATTCCAAGTCTGGTGGCACTAGCTGAACATCATATTGTCAGATTACTTTCATCTTTTTGGACACTCATTGGTGTTATAATTTTTGGGCTTGCTATTGTCCAAGGACTTTATGGTTTACATTACTAATTAGGTTTAATGCTTTATGTGTCACGCGTAGTTACACAAAAATGGCACTTTTTTGATGTTATTTTGATACAGTTATTTTTGTGATCACTCATGTTCACTTAATTCATATTCATTCACCTAGCGCGGCTTTTTGTTTATTGTTGTCTGGTAATGTGCATATCTCACATTTTTTTAGCTGCTGCTTATTCCATTATAAATTTAATTTTTTCACTTTTGTCAGCACGACATATATTTTATATATCTTTTTAGGTCTTAGCGCGGTGTTACTTCTAAATTTAGTGGGATTCAACACAGGGGTCTCACATATGTGAGGGGCTCCAGAAATGTTTTTCTGGATGAAGAATGAAAAAGGGGACACAATATGGGTCCACTTTCCTGAGATTGTGGACTCCCCCTCCCCCCCTTTTCTTTTTGTGAGGTAAAATAGCATTTATTTCAGTGTCAGTTTAATATGTTGCTGTCCCTTTAAGGTAGAGAGAGTGGTAGTCAGGAAGAGCCAATCAGGGAGTAAGGAATGTTCTGGAAGTCTGTGGAGGCTATATAAGGATATCAGGAAAGGGGCTTGCCCTCTTTCCCTTTGGATCAGCAAAAGATTGGAGCTCCTACCTGTCCTGCTATGGAGTCACTACTACATCAGCTGATTGAGAAAGCCGGCAGTGCAGGAGGAGAGGCATGGCTTCGCCGCTGCCTGGCGTCTGCCAATGAAGAGGAGGAGCCCTGTGTCAGGGCTGAAGGCGGAGGCTCTGCGGTAGGCGGCGAACAGGCGGACCCTAATGGCGTGGGGCGGTATGAAGGAGAGCCCGCCTTGCGTATGAGAACTAGGAGGAGCATTCCTCCCGAACGTTTTCGCCAGGTTGCGGTCGCAACCGAAGAAGAAAGCACGCCTCAGGAACGTTCGGATGCCGGCCGGTCGGTTCGGGGCCGCCGAGGGCCCAAGAAGAGGAGGTCCTGTTCCCAGTCTCCAGCGGGCAGAAACGGTCGGATGTGCATAGCCCAGCAGCCCACCAGTGAAGCCAGGGGAAGACAGTCGACGCCGCAGCATCCATGGCAGCAGACATCTGAAACAGTGCAGCATGACTCTCAGCGCCCTGAGGTGTCTTATCAGTCCCAGGTTGGGCAGCAGTTTCAAGTCCCAGACCCTGCAGTGCTGCTGGAGGGAGACAGACAGCCTCCAGCAGCTGGTGAGTTGAACCAATTATCTATTTTAAATGGTTTAATAGGATCTTTGTCTTCTTTAGTTCAATCTTTGTCTCAGGTGCCTGTACCTGTTTCTTCCTCTATGGCAGCTCTGCCATTTAACTCTCCTGCTGCTGTGCTATCTCCTTCCCCTGTCAGTCTGGCTGTGCATGATAGGAATGTTAATGTGGGATTGCAGAATGACATTATTTGCCCTGAGTCACTGTACACGGCTGCACCTGTTAAACTAAATATACCAGAGACATGCATGAAAGGGGTAATGCCTTGTGAGATGTCACCTTTGGGTTGTCATTTGAGCGCAGCGATTAAAGATAAAATATGGAAGGGGGAATATATAGAAATCCTTTCCCTTTTGCCTTCACATAAGGATTTTGTGTCTAGAACAGAAAGAAAGGGGGAGGAGAAGGGTGAGGAGGATAGACGCAGATCGTTTCCTCGGTCATTTAATAATTGGCTGCAGGCTTTTTGTATTTATGCTGGTATATTGGCTGACAAGCATCCTGAAATGTGTGGAGGCCTTTTCCAGCATCTGGACCATATTTTAGAGGCCTATAAGAACTTTGGGGGCCTGGGATGGTTCTATTACGACGAATCTTTTCGTCAAAAATTGTCTATACACCCATCGTTAAAATGGGGAATGAAGGACGTGGGTTTGTGGCTCAATTTAATTCTGCCTCAGAGGATAGCGGCACCTAAACCTTCCATGGCTAACCCTCAAAATCCTGCTTTCAGAAGAGGATGCTGTTTTGCATTTAATGAAAGTCAGTGCCGTTGGAATGCGACCTGTAAATATAGGCATGAATGTTCTATTTGTGCGGGTGCGCATCCAGCAGCTAAATGTTTCAAAAATAAAGCTAATGTCAGTCAAAGTCCTGCGCAGAGGGATATTTTTCCAAAAAGCCTGCACTCCAGTGAGGCTGGAAAAAATGCGCCCATGGCTGGACAGATACCCAGACAGGGAGAAGGCATATTTCCTCACTGAAGGCTTTTCCAAAGGTTTTCCTTTGCCTGCTTTTTCAGGGTCTGGTTGTACAGTTATGAGGAATTTAAAGTCGGTCGATTTTTTTCCCCAGGTGGTAAGGGATAAATTGTGCAAGGAACTTGCAGAGGGGCGTATTGAGGGGCCTTTTAAGCAGCCGCCTTTCCCTAATTTTCGGATTTCTCCATTGGGGGTAGTCCCTAAGCGCGAACCCAATGCGTTCCGCATAATACACCATCTGTCATTTCCGAAGGGAGATTCTTTAAACGATGACATCGATGCAAGCTTATGCTCAGTTTCTTATGCAACTTTTGACGACGCGGTTAAAAAAATCGGGTCGTGCGGTCAGGGGGCTTTATTGGCAAAAGCTGATATACAATCGGCTTTTCGCCTTTTACCTATCGCTCCAGAAGCATTCAATTCATTGGGGTTTTTCTTTGAGGAGCATTATTTTTTTGATAAGTGTCTCCCTATGGGGTGTTCATTATCATGCGCATATTTTGAGGCATTCGCTACTTTTCTTCATTGGACTTTAGACGAGCGGTCGGGTTCGGACAGCGTTATTCATTATTTAGATGATTTTTTATTTATCGGTCCGGCGGACTCCATGCGTTGCGCTGATTTGTTAATGGATTTTCAGGCACTGGCGGTTGAGTTTGGTATTCCGCTAGCGGCTGAAAAGACATGTATGCCCAGCATGGTCTTAGAGTTTTTGGGCATCGAAATTGACACCCATAGAATGGAATTTCGTTTGCCCGAGGTAAAGCTGCGCAAATTAAAATGGCTGATCGCTGGGGTTCTCCAGAAGAAAAAAATCCGGTTGAAAGAGATGCAATCTCTCCTGGGTATTTTGGCGTTTGCGTGTCGTATTATGCCAGTGGGCAGAATTTTTTCGCGTCGCCTCTATTTATCCATCTCGGGCTACAAGTCCCCTAGGGCCCACATTCGCATGACAATGCCTCTTAAGGAGGATTTGTTAATTTGGGCAAATTTCCTTGATTGTTACAACGGGCGGTCGTTTTTTCAATCTGAATTCATTTTTGCCCCTGATCTCAGGTTGTTTACTGATGCAGCGGGCTCCCAAGGTTTTGGGGCCATTTGGCACACACACTGGTGTTGTTCCAATTGGCCTAATGCCTGGGTACAATTAGGCGCAACTAAGAACATCGTTTTGTTGGAGTTATTTCCAATTTTAGTGGCTTTGGAGTTATGGGGGTCAGATTTAGCAAACAAGCGTATCCTGGTGGAAACGGATAATAAAGGCGTACTTTATGCAGTAAATTGTCTCTCCTCCAGCTCTGTGTGGGTGATTAAAGTACTGCGCCAGGTGGTTTTTAGATGCCTCAAATTCAACATTTGGCTGAAAGCTAAATATACGCCCGGAATATTGAATAATATAGCCGATTCTCTGTCTCGCTTTCAGATGGACCGTTTCAGGCTGTTACTTCCAGAGGCAGACCGGGATGGCATCCCATGCCCAGACCATTTGTGGGAAGTGATCTCAATATAGTGTCAGAAGCTATTCAGGGTTCCTTGGCCCCCAAGACTTGGGCCAGTTACTCAGCAGCATGGAAGAGCTGGTTGTCATTTGCTAACAATGAAAGTTTTTCGTTTAATAGGCCGTCAGAGGAGTTGATTTTGGCTTTTTTGGCAGGCCTTATGCGCCAGCGGTATTCATATAGTTATATAGCGAAAACGCTGGCCGGCATTTCCTTTTTCTTTAAATTGTTTGGCTTACAGCATTGTTCTTATTATTTTTCGGTTAAACAGGCACTAAAGGGATACAGGCGGTCAACATTTGAGGCTGATGCCAGACGACCAATCTCACTTGACATCCTTGGTGGCCTTTGTAGAAGTACCGAAGTCATTTGCTTCTCAGCATATGAGGCCTTGCTATTTAGAACGTCATTTGCGCTTGCATTTTTTGGCGCATTCCGCATTTCGGAGCTGGTTCCCCCGAATAAGCGGGGAGGCTCTGGAATTAGGTTGGAACAATTGGTAATGGACAGCGAGGGAGTGCATATTAGGTTACATCATTCCAAAACAGATCAATGTGGCAGGGGTAGTTGGGTCCACTTGCGGGAGCAGGGGGACTTATTTGTGTGTCCAGTAGCGGCCGTCAGGCAATTCCTGGTAATTAGGCCATCTGTGTCGGGTAATTTTCTTATTCATAAGGATGGGATCCCTTTAACGAAATACCAGTTCGATGTAGTCTTCCATAGATGCCTGACGCATTTAGGCTTGAGAGGGTTCAAGTTTTCATCGCACTCATTTAGGATAGGTGCAGCTTCCGAAGCATCTCGCTTAGGGGTCCCGGAGTCTGATATTAAAGAAATGGGGAGGTGGAGGTCCCAATGTTATAAGTTATATGTTCGTCCTAATTTGTTTATCTAATTTCAGGTACCCAGCACACGGTATGGATCCTGGGACACTCGTTTATATATTGGGCACAAAAAAGAGCGGCTCAACGCAGTTACTCATTGAATCTGTCTCTGCAGCCAGAATCATTTCAGTTATTTTGGAAGGGTGTGAGAGGACTTCAGTGGTATCAACTTTATTTTCAGTTATCTAGGTTATGTCAGATGTGGCCCCCGCCTTCCATAGTGATTATTCATGTAGGGGGGAATGACATAGGTAACCTTAGAACGTTGGATTTGTTATTTATGATAAAAAGGGACCTCCTTCGTTTTAGTATCACGTTCCCCAGGTACAGTGTTCATATTTTCTGAAATAGTTCCTCGTTTTTCTTGGCTCTCCTCTGGCCAGAGGAGGGTTATGGAAAAGATGAGGAAAAGGGTTAACAAGGCGATGGAGAAATTCATGCCTCAAATTGGGCGGTTTATCTTACCGTCATGTAGATCTCGAGGGTGGTTTCCCAGGGCTATATAGGCCTGATGGGGTTCATTTATCAGAAGTGGGGCTGGATATATTTAACCTTGGTTTGCAAAATAGCATTGAGAAATGCAGTGGCCGCGGTGGTGGGGGTGGGCCGTCCTTGTTACTCAAGCCCGGCTTGTGGGGACGGTTAATTATATTTATAATGGTGGTACTGCTCGAGTTCTAAAAACTGAGCAGATAGAATTCTGTGTTGGTTGAATTGATGATTTGAATAAAAGAGTTATATTAATATGTTTTAAAACCAATAAAGGTGCCGCGGCCAATTTAGTAAATGTATATTTTTGAGCAGGTATACACATAATACTTTTACTTATCTTTAGTTGTGGTGTCCTCTTTCCTGCTGGTCACGTCCTTACTATCTCTTCCGTGTTTGCATGAGGATAGAAGACAGATAAAAAACCATTGCGCAATATAGTTATACTTTGAATGGTGTGCATGTGTTGTGGCTGAAGCCCATCTACTTACACAGCACCCTACGAACGAAGCGCGGTGGTTAGAAATATGTCAGGCACTGTTTGGGCTCCCTGCCCTGCTTGTCTCAGTAGTGTTGCTTAGCTCCTCCTCCCTAACACCTGTCTACACACTCAGTGCACGGATTTTAAGGAGGTTTTACACATCACTTGAATAGTATTATTGCACAAGCAATTTTTAATCAGATCTACACGATTTTTAAGGTTGATTGAGAGCGCACCCATTTCACATAATTATTAACATTGTGTGTGTATTTTAAGAACATCATTCATTATTCCCATAAATGGTAACAAAACTACTATACCTGGAACAAGCTGGGCTCCTCCACCTCTTCCAGACTGGAAGGCCCAGGTTGCTCCTCGGAAGCCTCATCAGGGGTGGGCTGCGCGCAAGGAAGCGTGGAAGGAGGAGTTGAGGTTGGCTCCGTGACATCAGCCTGGTCCTTCAGAAAATGGAGACTCTGATAGTACCAGAGCTTGGGGACATAGACCTCATCTGCTGAAGTTGCAGTTTCCTCAGACTTCACGACCTTCTTCCGCTCCCTGATATACGCACTCCTCAGGCTGCCAATTTTTTTTCTAATATCATCAACAGTTGCCGTGGGGAACCTTGGCTTGACAAATTCCACAAGTTCCTCCAGGGCTGCGTGCCTCTTTGGTTTGTTGGTGTAATGTGGGTGTATACCCTGCCACAATATGGGAAAATCCCTGTATTTGGCAATGAAGAGGGGGAGAAAACTCATGTCGTTGAATCCCTTCATATCAATCTCTGCAAGACACAACAACACACCAAACCCTATAAATTATGTCAGGCTAAACTCTCCTAATCTTCTCCATAAAGAAGCCTCAAGTTCAAATCAGTCTAGGCTAGTTATGTACCAACGTTAAATTGTACCTTCGTTTGTAGTGATCGTCTCGTGTGAGTTTTCTCTCCCCTCGTCTCCCAGATCGTGGCTACGACACAGGCGTGTGACGTTTTATATACACTGCGCATGCTTCAAACTCCGCCCGCCCCTGACGATCTTTCTCGTCTATTCCCCACCCCTTCTCTTTACGGCGTAGTGGGGAGAGCACATGGCGGGGACACAGCAGGTGCGCCACAAATATCCCACCAACGAGGAGGAGGACGAGGAAAGTCCGGAGGCAGAAACGTCCCGATCCCGGAGCCTGAAATTCAAGGCCTCCAATATGTCATTTGGAGAAATGTTGGAGATGGTGGACATATTAAAGAGGAGCGACTATGATGGGAAGTATGGGCCTTACCTCAACCCCATGTCCGCAAGGCCAAGATCATGTCTAAAGTTGTGAGAAGGCTGTACAATAATTTTGGGGTACAACGATCCAAGGAGCAACTCAGGAAACGCTGGTCAGACCTGAAACTGAGGGAGGCCGATCAGTATAGAAAGATCAAGAGAATTCTTCAAAAAAGTAAGTAGTTGTGTTTTGTGTTTGATTTCTTGCTTGCATACTGCTCCATTGTGTTTTGATTTTTACCAAGTTGTACATTCCAAAATGGCCACTTTCAGGTTCGTCTGTGCATTCGATCGTACTCAGCCTCGATCTTTCTGCCACTGTCATGGTCGTGTGTGTGTGCATTCGATCGTACGCAACCTCGATCGTTCGGCCACTTATAATACGATATTTGGTGTTTTTTTGGGGGAAAGGAAGTTTGTTCTCACTAGAAATGTCATCAAGAATGTAAAGCCAATTTATTCAATGTAAAGGAGAGGTCACTCAGTAGCTGTTTACCCATCTGGACTCTAGAGCACTAGTGCTGGGACACCCAAACCCCCTTTTTATTATGCTTTTCCACACATGTGCTCCAGTGGATACTAGAGGGGGGTCTCCATCACACAAACTTCTACCAAAAAGCTAGTCAGTTTAGCACCTTTACAAAGTGACTTCATTCATGTAGTTGACATTTGTAACTGGCCAAACTAAAATAGTGTCCGTCACTTTCAAGCAATGTTTGTCATTTCCTATTTCTGCCCTCAATAGCTTGTGTTGCTAAATCTTCCTTTTGGACATTCTCATAGGGGAGCGAAAACTTGGGCCGTCTGAGAAACCCCCAAACCAACACCTCCCAAAAAAGGGGAAAGAGCAGAAGCAGAGGAGGAGGAGGAGGAGGAAGGAGAGATCATCGAACTTGGAGAAATTGTCACCACAACAGGTGAGTGTGGGAGAACACAGCTACTGGTAAGCTAATCCATGTATGGCTGCCTCATTTCCAACACCCCATTTTTGTTTGTTTGTGGTTTTTAGGTGACGTGGATGTTGTGGAAGAAAAATCGCACTTTACCACAGAGAGTGCCCACGTACTCATCGGAGAGATAATGGTCTGCAATCGAGATCTAGATTACATAAAGCAAAACATCAATGATGTTCAACAAAAATTGAAGAACATCATTGATGTTTTAGGAAAAATATGAAAACGCACCAAGTAATTAACACACATTTGTGCCAGCTTCTGAACACATTTGCAACTTAAAAACTGTGTGAAATTTGGAACATGCACACATTGTGTCCACATGTGCTAGCTCCCACCATGGTGGATGAATGCCAACGTTTTTTTGGGGGTGCAAACACTTTACGAACTACGAAAGTGGTTGTGGTGAAGGGGTTGCACCCCCAAAAAACCTCCATTCATCCCCATGATGGAAATGGCATCTTTTGAAGCTTCTAGGCATGTGTTTTCCCATCTAATGACCATTTTCCGACCCAAATTGTGTGCATGTTCCAAATTTACACTTTTCGTGGGTGACCCCCCCATGTGATGAAGGCAAGATCAAACACACTTTGAACATATAGTCATGTCTGATCTTGTCTTCACTTTACAAAGTTGAACTTTCAAAGTTCCTAGGTTCTGTTTTGCTCCATGCCTGGTTTTACCAATTGCGGAATGTTTGTAAACAATGTTGTAAATAACCAAGATGTTGTCAGTTTTGGCGTGAAGATTGTAAACGCACTTGTGCATGTTTTCCTAGTAAACTTTTATTTTTCTAAATGTGTGGCTTCCTTATTTAAAAAACACAATGCATTATGTATGTAAAATGAAAAGGATATGGGGGGCAATGGGTGTTATTTACTAAAGGCAAATCCACTTTGCACTCCAATTTTCTTTCCCTGGGACCTTTTTCAATGCACTTGTAGAGCATAGCGGATTTGACTTATGTAAATGACACCCACAGTGCTTTGTACGAAAACACGGAGCACAGCATTTTGGAGAATACACACGTCAGACCTGGTGATGAAAAGGAGTATTTTGGGTGTCAGTTATGCAGTACAAACCTTCTCTAGACCAAAGATTAGGTAGCAAACACACAACATGAGAATAATCTTTTTGGGAAGAAGAGACTGTTACCTCCTTTTGCCCAGAAAGTGCATTCCCACTGTCGAAGGCAAAGGGAAAAAATGTCAAAGTAAAATAAGCTAAAAAGAACACTGAAATGACAAGAAATCATAGGTTGGTTAAAATATCAGATTTATTAAAAAATGCCTCTCACACATCGTCAGGCAGAGCAATGGCCCCCCTACCCACAAAGTACTCCATATATTGGTCCCGGACCACACGGGCATTTAGAGGGGGCAAGCCTGGACGTGCCACTCGAAGGGCTGTGAGTTCGGCATTTGGAGGGCCCTCCACATCTGGGCCAACGGGCACCACATAGTTCCTGTTATGTCTTTTGAGGAAGTTGTTCAATATGCAACAGGCAAGAACTATGTGGTTGAGTTTGTATTCCGCCAAGTTAAATGCCGTCAGGAACAGGCGGAAGCGGCTGGCCAGGATGCCAAAAGCGTTTTCCACAACTCTTCTGGCTCTGGACAGCCTGTAGTTGAAGACCCTCTGGTCCGGGGTGAGGGTCCTCATCGGGAACGGCCTCATCACATGGGGAGTCAACGCAAACGCTTCATCTGCGACAAAGACGAAGGGGAGTCCTTCGGCATTCTCCTCTGGAGGTGGCAAGCACAGACTGCCACTTTGGAGACGCCAGTAGAACTCCGTGTGCGTAATGGCCCCACCATCCGATATCCGGCCGTTCATCCCCACGTCCACATACATAAACTCGTATGTTGCCGACACCACCGCCAACATCACTACACTATTAAACCCTTTATAATTATAATAGTAGGACCCCGAGTTGGGCGGTGGGACGATGCGGACGTGTTTCCCATCAATTGCCCCTCCGCAGTTAGGAAAGTCCCAACGGCTGGCAAAGTGGGAGGCCACAGTCTGCCATTCCTGTGGCGTGGAAGGGAACTGTGGAGTGAAACAAGAAAAAAAAATTAGTCACTTTGCACCTAAACATTGCAAGCAGATTAGACAATCAACATCTTGGAACAAGAGCATTGTATAAAATTGGAGGCTGGAAAGTATTTGCACAGAAAAGTAGAGGCTCCCCTTCACAGATTCCTCACCCCCCCATCAATCCCCCCACTTCTGATGGGACATTGGCAATAACTAGGGTTTTGGGGGGGGGGGGTGGACAGCTAACCCTCTGCACTTCATTGATTGGCAAATGGCTCAATAATGTGGGCTAGTTTGGCCAGACCCTCTGTACTTAACACTATTGGCAGGCCACAGGAAAGATCAAATAACATTTCAACCCCCCCCCCCCCCCCCCCAAAAAAAAAAGGCAGGCACAGTGTGACATTATTAAATTACCAAGCAAGCTAATAGGAGGGAAAGAAGACAAAAAAATAGGAAATGGAATGTATGGAGGCAGCCCCTTGCACTACATGCTTTGCTGAATTCATCCCTAAAGATGCGCACTATAAAGAGGTAGGTATATAGTGTGTATGGACCTTGGGAAAGCCAGCAGATAAAGGATTGGTACCATCTGACAGAGCAGTTGGGGGGCTCTACATGAAGTAAAACACACAGCAAACATTTGTGCATATTTTAGGGGGTGTTTTGGGGCAAACAATACTATGCAGCAGACAAAAGACATTGCTTAAGTGACTAGGCCATAGGTGTCTATTGGGCAGAAGAGCATGCTGGGGAGGTAAGTGAAGGGAAAAATGCATGAATGAGAAAAGGGGCACAGCATATTAGAACATATTGCAATCATGGTAATTAGGGAAGGAGGTCAAAAATACAAGACATTAGCAAGCAGAGCATACATAGAAGGGAATAGTAAAGTAGAAATGTTACCTTAATATAGTCCTCCTGCAGGACCTGAATGATGGCAGAACAGGTCTCTGGAATAATGATTCCCAGGGCCTGGGGAGAGATACCTGAAGAGAACTTCAAATCCTGAAGACTTCTCCCTGTCGCCAAGTACCTCAACGTGGCAACAAGCCTCTGCTCCGGAGTAATGGCTTGTCTCATGCAGGTATCCTGCCGGCTGATAAAGGGGGTCAGCAAAGCCAAAAGACGGTGAAAATCGGGGTCCGTCATCCTGAGAAAGTTCCTGAAATCATCAGGATTATTCTCCCGGATCTCACGAAGCAAAGGCATGTGCGAGAACTGGTCACGCTGAAGCAACCAATTCTTGGTCCACATAGTCCTCGTCACTCTGTTCATGGACGGGTCTTGGCTCAAAGCTAAAAGCCCGACACCAATTCCGCGTACAGCACGAACTCGGCGACGAGTACGCACGGGAAACATCGCTCACAAGGTCACAAAAGGTCGGCTGGTCAGAACGGACAAACAGAAAGCACCGATAAACAGCAAGGCCTGAAAGAACGAAGTGAATACCAGCAACGAGCAGACAATAAGCAGTGCAAATCAAAGCGTCCTATATCAAGATATAGGCCGCAATGACCAACAAATGCGAACTGACTACACGCACTAATAAACAGATACGCACGACAAGCACAAACTGAAGAGCAGTAACGATCTGAGTCAGAAAACTGAGAAGCGCGAATCTTAAGTCACCAAACTTCCACTAACTCTCGATAAACACGGGATCAGCAGAAGGAGCCCAACGGGTGCCTGACGTGGTGCTGAACTTCCCTTTTGTAATCTCGTGGTCGACGACTTACGTCACGACGTTCTTCCAGACCGGATATTCCGACAACGTAGTCCGACCGTGTGTACGCAACACCAACATCGGACAAAGTACGTCCGACCTGGTCCGCGGATTGTCCGAGCGTGTGTATGGGGCTTTAGTTGTGCGATCACTCCAAACTTGCAAACTCCATATGTGAAAACAAATAAAAAATGTGCCTCCACATAGCGTGATACTGTGATAAAACTTATTTATTAAAATTCAAACTCACTTACACTTCAATGTTTCAACTTACAAAAACACAAATGTAAAAAAGCCGAATACAGCACACAATCCACTGCAACTCTTGAATAACAGATGGGCCGACAGAGCGCACATATGATCACCAATGGGTGAAACAACTGGGTTGAAAACTGGGTAACAAGTGATCTCACCACCCCTCGCAGCTCTGCTCCTGGTGTGGGTTCTTACTCCAGGAGTCACTTCAGTGAGGTTGCCGGGTAGTGATCTCAAAAAATAGTAGTGGTAAAGGAGACCGCACACAAATTCAAACGATTAAACACAAAGATTGAAATGTTGAGTATCTCAGTGTCCGTGTAGCTACGCCCTTGACATGTTTCGTCGGTATGACTTCTTCAAAAAGGGGAGTTGGCCACACGGACACCGAACGCTTACCTAAATGATGATGAAAACGATCACATGATCGCAATGGACCAATTGCTTGTAAGATCTCAGGTGCGGATGATTCACTTGATCATGCCCCCTTGCTCATCCCATAGGACCAGCTGTGTCCCGTTCATCCGTATCACAGGGCCTGAGGAGTTACTTCCGGGTGGCACTGCTACGTGTACACCCGTAATATGCATTTGCGCATGCGCCGTAAAACGTAAACCGAGTGCGCGCGCATATCCTGCGCGCGACTCTCTATCTCCTGCCCGCGCATGCGCAAAGGAGGGACGCCAGCGTGCATTGACTAGAGCGCATCTACATTGCGCCTTACCTAATATACAGAGTGCGCGCGCCTCTCCTGCGCGCGCCACTCTACCCACCGCCCGCGCATGCGCAGTAAGGGGACGCTGGCGTGCAATGATGCGTGCGCATCTTCCATGGGCCAAAGATCTCCACCTACCTATCGCCGTGACATAGCGGTGATTACTCCGCCGATCACATCTGCGCAGACGGAATCCTGCACAGATGAGGTCCCATATCTCCATCCACCCTAAGGTCAATCTATGTCTGTTTATAAGTGACTCCCCATTGTGATCTTAGTATCCCTGCCTGGACAATTGTGTTCACCGTTGCTGACCAAGTCCCTGCCTGCTGCCTGGACCAGTGCTATCCTCCTGTGTACAACTGCGCTACTACAACCACAGGTAAGCTTTTGTTTACGCTTTGCTCAGCATAATGTATTTTGGGGTGTAATTCTTGGTATGTGCATGCTATGTGTCCCTGGAATACCTGATGGTGTTCCTTGCATTTTGGATCTCTGTATGTGGCCAGACTGTGTAGAAGTCTCATACGCATGGTATCGCTATACTCAGGAGGAGTAGCAGAATGTATTTTGGGGTGTCATTTGTGCTATCTAATAGCTACCTGTTGGAAATATCTTCTAAACTGACAACTTTGTGTAAAAAAAATGCGTTTTTATTTTTTTTTTCCACATTTTCCAAAAACTTCTGGAAAAAAATGTACCATTCAAAAGACTCATTATGCCTCATAGATTATACGTTGGGGTGTTAGCTTTCCAAAATGGGGTCATTTTGTGGGCGTTTCCATTGTCCTGGTGCTCCAGGGCCTTCAAAAGTGTAATAGGTGGTTGAGAAATGTGATGTGTAATTTATGCTCCTAGAACACCTGATGGTGCTCCCTGCATGTTGGGCCACTGTATGTGGCCAGGCAGTAAAAAAGTCCCACACATGTGGTATCGCTATACTCAGGAGGAGTAGCAGAATGTATTTTGGGGTGTCATTTGTGCTATCTAAATGCTACGTGTTGGAAATATCTTATAAACGGACAACTTTGTGTAAAAAAAATGCGTTTTCATTTTTTTTCCACATTTTCCAAAAGCTTCTGAAAAAAAATGAACCATTCAAAAGACTCATTATGCCTCATAGATTATACGTTGGGGTGTTAGCTTTCCAAAATGGGGTCATTTTGTGGGCGTTTCCATTGTCCTGGTGCTCCAGGGCCTTCAAAAGTGTAATAGGTGGTTGAGAAATGTGATGTGTAATTTATGCTCCTAGAACACCTGATGGCGCTCCCTGCATGTTGGGCCACTGCATGTGGCCAGGCAGTGAAAAAGTCCCACACATGTGGTATCGCTATACTCAGGAGGGGTAGCAGAATGTATTTTGGGGTGTCATTTGTGGTATACATATGCTATGTGAGAGAAATAACCTATTACAATGAAAATTTTGTGGGGAAAAAAAAAAATATCTTAATTTTGCAAGGAATTGTGGGGAAATTTACAACTTCAAATAACTTACCATGCCTCTTACTAAATACCTTGAAATGTCTACTTTCCAAAAAGGGGTCATTTGGGGGGTATTTGTACTTTCCTGGCTTGTTAGGGTCTCAAGAAATGAGATAGGCCTCAGTACATCAGATGTGATAATTTTTTTATGATTTGCACCACAGCTTGTAGACTTTCACACAGACCAAATAATTTCCACAAATTTTTGGTTATTTTTACCAAAGATATGTAGCAGTATAAATTGTGGCCAAAATTTTTGAAGAAAAATTAATAATTTGCTAAATTATATCACAGAAACCAAGAAAAATTTGGTTTTTTTTCAAAATTTTCGGTCTTTTTTCATTTATAGCGCAAAAAAAAAAAACCCAGAGGTGATCAAATACCACCAAAAGAAAGCTCCATTTGTGGGAAAAAAAGGACAAAAAATTCATTTGGGTACAGTATTGCATGACTGAGTAATTGTCATTCAAAGTGTGAGAGCACCAAAAGCTGAAAATTGGTCTGGATGGGAGGGGGGTGTTGGTGCCTAGTAGGCAAGTGGTTAAAGGCATCGGTCAGTAGGCTGCCTTCTCCATTGCTCTTCCTTTGACCAAACAAAGCCTGAGAAACATGTTGTCCAGGAAATGGTAACCTCTCAGTGTCTGGAAAGGTGTTACACAAATTTTTCTTCAAGGAATCCTTGAGATGTTTTATCCTCAGCGAAGGCAGGATGAGCTCCGTAACTTTACCCTTGTAACGTGGATTAAAAAGGGTTGTCAATCTGTAATGATCTTTTCTCCTTGATACCACAAATCCTCTGGTTCTTTTGCAGGCTTTGCAGAATCAGGGAGCCCATGCAGTGTAAGTTTGATGAGGCATCAGATTCTGAGTCCTCTGGATCACGAAGGATGACATTGTCAGGAACTACCTACTCACAGCCACGTACAACTTCTGAGGTTTCTGGGGACTGAAAACCATCCCTTGAGGACTGCTGTATGCCATCCTCTACATGCATTCTGACACAATTTTTCTCCTGTGTGTTTTAGTGTAGAGGTCGACTGATATGGGTTTTTCTCTAGCTGACGCCGCACTTTAGAAACTTTAGGCCAATATGATGCCGATTTTTGCATGATTTTTTTTTTTTTTTTTTTCATCTCATAAAATCTAACAGTTAAGTTAAATAATAAAGATGGCATACAGAAAATTGCTTAAATTAAGCATGTATTAAACAGTAAAAGTACACAATCATAGCACATGTATGTAATTTTAGATTTTAAAAAAACAACTATGTATCTGAAAAATATACAAACCCAGGCTTTTGAAAGGAATCAACGTAATCAACAGCAATAGATAATGGCCATTACTGAGGTAAGTTTGTAAACAATACAAAAGTGCAAATTACCTTTTTTTAGTTTTAGGCTTTTAGCTTCAGTTCCAGTCCCTGATTCTCTTCTTCACCCGCATCCATCGCTTAAAAGTTCTCTTAGTACTCCCAGTTTAAGAGCTTTAGGTTGTAGTTCAGGAAATACCGTCTCTCTGCATTTTCTCCTGTGAGCCTGCTCCTCTTCTTGTCATAGATGATCCCAATCTCACTGAATACTCTTTCACTGGGAACAGAAGAGGCAGGTGGACAGAGAAATGTTCTTGCCAGTGGTGCAAGGTGGCACAAGCAGGATGCATTCTGTTTCCACCATTCCAGTGGCAGACCAGTCCCAGACCAGTCCCATCTGTCTGTCTATCAGTGGCTCACGGAGGTACTTTTCCAACTGCTCAGAGATGGAGTGCTCATCACTCTCTTCAGCAGGACTTCCATGAGCCCCCAAAATATTTGCATACATTTTCTTAAGAAGACCAGAGGGACTGGGTTCCTCCTCCTCTTCTACCCTTGTCCTTCATCTCCGCTGGTGGCTCTTTTTTGTTGCTCGGACACAATAGCGTAAAAACAAGTAAAAAAGGCGCAAAACACAATAATTATATATACCTCATACAATAATACCAAATAGTCCAGGGGTGATAACGGTATATGTATGTATACATACTTTTACCCTCAATGGTTTAAGGTGTCTTGGGGTCAGTCAGGGCAGCCTCCCAGGAGAACCCGAGAGCAGGTTCCAATAAGCTAGAAAGAAAAACAAGGAAGGGGGGGGGGGCGCCTCTGAGTATGTATCAAAAAACAATTTATTACAGCAACATTATCCACTCACATGGGGGAACAGGATGTCACATTCAGGTCCTGCATGCTGGGCTGGGAAGACTGTGGAACTGCAGGTCACAGCAAGTCCGGGTCACAGCAACTCCACTTTGGCTTGCCTCTCATCAGGGTATGCTGGAACGGCAGAGCGTGGTGCTGTTTTTTCTTCCAAAGAGTCCAGGTGCAGATAAAAGAAGTCCGGTCTGATAGTGGGAGCAATAGGTCCGTTTTTCAAACAGGGGTTCCGGTGATGAGATGGAGGGGGGTGAAAAGCGCCACTGCTGGGAAAGCACTGTAGTGAATCAAAAGCCATCAGTCTCACCTCTGGGATGTAAAAAGACACGGCCGTGTACAGGGGGGGTGGGGGTGAGAGCGAGGCCTGGGAAGCAAACAAACAGCGCAGTCGCCCGGACACAATAGCGTGCTCTTCTTGCAGCCAAGTTTTTGCTTTGCTCAGTGTGTCCCCTGCAAATACATTACCCTAGTACCAAGGAAGAAGTAGTGTTGCCAGCACCAAACATTTGGTATCCTCCATCTTTGCAGATCATCTCTCCAAGCTTTGCCACATGGTTTCCCTGAGTGTTTTGATGCCCCTTGTGGTGTGACCCTCTGCCTGAAGAGAGGAGTACAAGAGGGTATAGAGAGGTGGCTGTGGAGGAGGGGAGGTATGGGGTACACTACAGAGAGGTGGCCGTGGAAGGGGGAGGTATGTGGTACACTACAGAGAGGTGGCTGTGGAGGAGGGGAGGTATGGGGTACACTACAGAGAGGTGGCTGTGGAGGAGGGGAGGTATGGGGTACACTACAGAGAGGTGGCTGTGGAGGAGGGGAGGTATGGGGTACACTACAGAGAGGTGGCTGTGGAGGAGGGGAGGTATGGGGTACACTACAGAGAGGTGGCTGTGGAGGAGGGGAGGTATGGGGTACACTACAGAGAGGTGGCTGTGGAGGAGGGGGGGGGGGGGGTACACAGAGAGGTGCATAACAAGACAGAACCAGAACAAAGAAGAACTCTGGTTCAAAAAAGATGCCACTCCTAGACCCAATTGCAATATAATGGTCACATAGATGTATATGGGACAGGTGAGTACACTTGGAATGCTATCTATCTTTAGTTCAATAGGGTTGTGAGCGCCAGTCCCACCGTGGTCACTGGACCAATACTGCTGGTTGTGCTGCAAGGACAGAAAGGTTCAAAAATATGCAAATCGGATGGACCAGTCAGCCATGAGTGGCAGATCTGACCATGCTCTGGTTGGAATGTAGCTAGAGCAAGCATATCAGAGAGGTGGATGTGGAGGAGGGAGTGCACTACTGAGAGGTGGCTGTAAAGTGTCTATATATAGCTGATGTTTTTATTATAAATAAATAGTTTGTTTTATATACCTCTTTAAGACTAGTGCTGCATGTGACTTGCCGTCCGCCGCCTCTCTTCTCCCCTCCTCCTGACTGACATCTTTCTCAGCCCTGCCCGGTGCACTTGTCCGATGAGGAGGAGGAGGAGAGAGGCAGCGAGTGACGAGTCTCTATCTTATGAGGTCAGAGCTGTATTGCTGATTTTTTTTATTATAAAACAGAGGGCAGTCATGAGTCTCGGGACACTTATCTGCATTTATATCCGCAGGCCGGGTATAGTGTAGCAGCTGCACTGCTGTGTTAATCCGGCCTAATTTGCATAATAATCGGCCAATGACAATGTCTTAAAAAAGGCCAAATATCGGTCGATAAATCGGTCAACCTATAGTTTAGTGGCCCCGCAGAAATGGTATCTGCATAAAGGGGTCCTTGAGAGGAAAGGAAGCCATCCTCTTCCTCCTGCTGTTCTGCCTCAAATGCCTTATCCATGATTTCATGAAGCGTGTGCTCCAGTGGGAAGACTAGAGGGACAGTGTCACTGATGAAGGCATTGCTGCGCATAACCATCCTTGTGGCCTCCTCAAATGGTGACAGGACAGTGCATGTGTCATTTATCAGCAGCCACTGGCGTGGTGAAAAGAAGCCAAACTCCCCTGATCCTGTACTTGTGCCATTCTCCCAGAGATACTCATTGTTGACCCTCTGCTGTGTGTTCAGTTGCTGCAGCATTGCCAATGTTGAGTTCCACCTGGTGGGCATGTCACAAACGTGGCGGCTGGTGGGCAGTTTGAAATTCCCCTTGAATGCCAGCCAGATGAACACTGGCAATGTATGACCACATACTTTTCTGACCTGCCTTAGAAGAGCTTTTAAACCTGGGTACCTGTTCAAAAAAACGCTACAGCACCAAATTCAGGGCATGTGCCAAGCATAGAACATGGGTCAAGTGTCCCTGTCAGAGGGCGGAGAGAAGGTTGGTGCTATTGGCACATACAGCCATTCCTGGCTCACGCTGCCCTGGTGCCAACCATCTCTGAGCCTGCCCCTGCAGAGCTGACGGAATTTCTGCCCTAGTGTGGCTCCTGTCCCCTAGACAGATCAACTGAAGCACTGCATGGCATATTTTAACCTGACTACTTGCGTAGCCCCTTGCACGCTTAGGGAGCACTGCTGGTTCAGAGGACAATTCAGCAGAAGAGGCCAGAGGCCATAAAGGAAGAAGAAGAAGAGGAGGAGGAGGGGGTGGAGCAGAAAGATGTGGCCGAATCACCACCAGCTTTTTGGAGGCGTGGTGGTGAAACAAGCTCCAGCACTGAACCCTACCTTGCATCCTTCCCAGCTGCCAGCAGAGTTATTCAGTGCAACGTGAAGGAAATTTAACGTCCCTGACCATGCCTGCTGGACCATGTGTCAGTAG
This sequence comes from Lithobates sylvaticus, assembly GCA_028564925.1. Taxonomy (NCBI): domain Eukaryota; kingdom Metazoa; phylum Chordata; class Amphibia; order Anura; family Ranidae; genus Lithobates; species Lithobates sylvaticus. Next base: position 770,066,931 of record CM053026.1, on the reverse strand, counting down.
TAATGTGAACCTTGCTTCTGACCACCCTGTCCAACGAGGCCAAAACATCGCCTTCCACATGATGGTACAGAGCTGTAATGGCCTTATGTGAAAATTAAAATTTTTTTGGAACCTACCATTGTGCTACAGCACATTCTGCGAATTCCCGAAAGGGGTCAGAGTTTACCAGATAAAAAGGCAGCAGTTGTAGAGCTAGCAATTTGGTCAAGCTAGCATTTAGACGCTGAGCATGTGGATGGCTGGAACAGTTTTTTTTTAGGGTTCAGCAACTGAGTTAGCAAAATCTGCCTGGTAAAATCAAGCGTACTGCTAACAGATTGGGTGCAAGTTCCTGTGGCACCCATTGCTATACCATCATCCCCCTCAGTGGAGGTTTTTCAGAAGACTTGTATAGTAGGGGTAGAAATTCCAAATGAGGAGAAGTCTGCATTTTTTTTTTTTATGATGTGGGTCTTTCATGTACTGTTGTCAATGGACTGCATGACAGGTCGTCATGTCTTGTCAAGAAAGTGGTGCCCAAGCGGCTGGTGTTCTGGCCACGCTTGATCTGCTTCAGATACAGATTGCAAACAGCCACACTGCAATCTGCTGCACACGTGTTGAAAAAAGCCCACACCAATGAGCTCCTGTGGAGCTCTGTGGTGTGACGCAATAGGGTGGCTACCCTTAAGCTGGCTCCTGGAGGACATTCTGCCTCGTTGGAGTTGTGACTTTTCCTCCTCTGTTCTCTCAGGCACCCAAGTACAGTCAGTGACCTCATCATACCCTTCCTCTTTGTCACTGGAGCAAACAAGCATTTCATTTGCTCTGCATCCTCCAGCAGCATTTAACTGACACTATGAAACAAAAATTCAGGTGACTGCTCTCTGCATGATGGTGGGGCTACAGAAGGCGTAGCTGTGGACAATGAGCCTGTGGACAAGGCCGCTTTGGAAGCTGCAGTGGAAGGCAAACTAGTATGAGCCTGGGTGACAGAGGATGAGGAGGGCTTAGTTATCCACTCCACCAACTCTTCTGCATGTTGTGGTTCAATAACACAGCCAGCACAGGAAAAAAAGTGTGCCCCACCTGCAGAAGATGCACCATGTCCGACCGTGACCACCACTTTTCACTGTAGACACAGAGGCTGTTTGGCCTCTTTTAGTGGCCTGTGAGACTCTGCCTCTCCTTGTTGGCCTTTTGGACATGATGGGGATTTTTATAACTTTTTATTATAGAGTGTGGGATGGAAATATGGTGAGTGGGTGCAATACTTTTGTGCACTATAAACCATTTTATTATAGTTATTTTCCCTATAAAAAAAAATGGTGCAGCAACTGTTGCTGCAAAAAAAAATAAAAAAAAATAAAAAAAAATAAAACAGTGGTGACGCAGAAGGAAGACCACCAATTTTTTGCTGCTGCTGGAAAAAAAAAAATCCAAACCGCCAAAGTAAAAAAACACTGCTGACACAGAAAGAGAAACACCTGTGGCACAGAAGAGGACAGCAATTATGCCCTAAATATTTTTAGTGCTGCTGCACCAAGAAAAAAAAAAAGAAAATAAGGACGTTACTGCTGACGCAGAAGGAATAACACCTACAACACAGAAGGGGGCGTACTAATAATGCAACAGCAGAACCTGATTCTGTGAAAAAAAATGGGATCAGTGGGGTGACACAGAAGTGTTGTACACACCAACACATCAGTGGCACCACTACACTGACTGAACGCACTATCCACTAACTGCCCTGCCTAATCTCCACAAGGCTGCCGTGTCAGCAGCCTTATAGTGTGTGGGGTGTGGACTTAGCCCCTGAGCCATGATTGGCCAAAGGCACCCTCTCTTTGGCCTATCATGCCTCTCACAGTATATCATGCTGTGATTGGCCAAAGCATACAGGTCAGGTGCATGCCTTTGCCAATCAGTAGCAATTAATGCACTGCGACCTTGCAGTGAATTATGGGGCGCTTGGCCGCAGGCAAACTTCCTGCCAAGCGCCCTGTTTGTTTGTGTGTTCAGCAAACATCCAGCCCATCCCTACCAAAAAGTCAGTTTCGGAACAGTAGTGTGTGTGTGTGTGAGGCCTTAAAGGAGTTGTAAAGTCAGAAGGTTGTTTATCGTAATGCAAAAAACCTGTGTGCAGCAGCCCCCTAATACTTATCTGAGGTCCAGCGATGTTGGCACGAGAAACTTGGCTGTGCGGGACTCTCCCACCTGGATTGGTTCCGACACAGCACCATTGGATACTGCTGCTGTCAAAGTCAGTGAGCCAATGAGGATATAGGGGGTGGGGCCTGAATGTATTCACGGAGCTGTGGCTCGGCTCGGGTGTCCCCATAACAAGCTGCTTGCTGTGGGGGCACTTGGTAGGACAGAGGGGCCAGGAGCACCGAAGAATGACCCAAGAAGAGGAGGATCTGGGCTGCTCTGTGCAAAACCATTACACAGAGCAGGCAAATATAACATGTTTGTTTTTATATATAAAAAAAAAATGAGCCTTTGCAATTACTTTAAGTGTCTAGGAAAGATTTGTGATATAAAAGAAAACTAAAATGAGATATGGAGAGACAATGCTTGTATCTATGTATTGTTTACTAAATTCTCTGTGTGAAGTCATTCCAGATCTTATGTTCTGTGATAATTATATCAGAAAATGTCAATGCACAGATTAAAATAATAAAAAAGGTGAGTTGCCAAAATAGTTGAAAGAACGTACTTGCTGTAGAAAAGCAGATAGACCTGCCCTCCTGTTGTAGGACCTTGCTGACGTTACATGGGATTACCTCCTTGTTATTCATCTTATATCACTAATCATCACCAGCCAGAAAAACTGATAATTCATTCAATTACCAAACACAGCCAGGAAAACAGGCAGCAACACTGCACACCACATAGGAATCACCTTCTTTATTATATTGTGGAGATTTGTGGTGCCTTACCATTACATAGGCATAATAATGTCCCTCTGTGCACCACAATCACAGTGTGTAGGATGTGGTGGACACGCTCATTAGGTCTCAAGATGTTTGGACTGATGTCAAAGGTCTCGGGGATTTGATTTTTTTTTTTTTTTGGAGAAGTATTAGGCAATGTAACGGTTTCCTTAAAAACTTTCAAATATGACACAACAAGGGACCTTTTTATAGCACACATTCCATAATTCAGTCAAGACTTACTTTGCTCAGCTTAAACCACTTCAGCACCGGGCGATTTTACCCCTTCCTTACCAGAGCACTTTTTGCGATTAGGCACTGCGTCGCTTTAGCAATTGCGCGGTCGTGCGATGTGGCACCCAAACAAAATTGACGTCCTTTTTTTGCCCACAAATAGAGCTTTCTTTTGGTGGTATTTGATCACCCCCTGCGGTTTTTATTATTTGCGCTATAAACAAAAGAAGAGCGACAATTTTGAAAAAAAAAAACACGACAGCCTTTATTAACCAATTAAATACACTCTAACCAAAATATATATATATATATAACCATAAACATCACAATATATAACTGTACAAGCCAGTCTGGTGATCTCTGATGGTGAACAAACTTGTTGCCCAACAACAAGGTCACTGCGGTACACATTACACATTTTACCAGGCCTCCATCTGGGAACTCTCGGAGACAACCTTCCGTGGTTGTTCTGTGAACAAACAAGTATTCCCTCCACCGTTCAGGAATACCCAGGAGGGGCAGATACACTATGAGCCCTCCACCCATTTTACGATCACCTCTGATACACCGTCAAAGACCACCAAAACACTGCCAACTTTCGGATCCAATGTGCTGTCATGACCCCTTCCCACGATACTTAAAATACAAAACGAAAGCAGGAACACCCAAAACATCAAAATTAGGGAGGGAGGGTGGGAAAACTGCCTCCTCTGTGTGTTACAATTCTGCAAGTGACCACCTGACTCCACCCCCCCCCCCCTTCCTTCCAAAATTAACCTCACAGACAAACCCCTTCCTGTTCATTTCTCCTAAGTGTAACATTAACCCATTGTAGCCCTGAGTCACCACTGTCATGCCCGGCCCTGCATTCCATTCCCTGCAGCCTTACATTCCGTGCCTCACTTTTCAGCTGCTGCTAAATAACTGGTAAGAAATGTAAATGTAAGCAGAGTTCTCGGGTTTAGTTTTACGTTAAAAATTCTGCTCAGATATTACCTGACATTAGCAGGACTGGAGTACCCCCACTGACAGACACTGGGATATCAATGGATGGGTCCAGAAGCGACGTTGTCTACGGCTTCTATCCTTCTACAAATCCTCAGCAAGATAATAAGCAGGATTGCTTCATCAATCTTTTTCACAACAGGATCCATAATGTAAAAAATCAGAGGAAAACGCATGCAAAAAGTAATGCCTTTTTTTTTTTTTGGGTGGAACTCCACTTAAAGTCCCCAGAAGCCGCACACATTTTGGGGAAGGCTAGGGTCCGTGGTTTGGGGCTCAACTTGACAGCAAGTCTGGAACCAATCCTGTCTTTTTGGGAGTAGAATTTAGCCCCGGTCCACCTGAGGTGCTTTTCTGCCGCTGTAACCTCGTTTTTCCAGAAGCAAAAAAATGCGTTCAGACACTTTGCTTTTCCGCGTTTCAGACGCAAAACGCAGCTAAACCAAATTTTTCTAGTATTTTTTTATGGTTTACCATCATATTTCTGAGTTTTCTAGTCCAAAAAATTGGGTTCCTTTAAAAAGGCTTATGCGGCTAAACGCAGGTGCCTGCGTTTAGCTGGGTTTGCGTTTATAAGCCTTTTTAAAAGGAACACAATTTTTTGGACTAGAAAACTCAGAAATATGATGGTAAAGCATAAAAAATACTAGAAAAATTGGTTTAAAATGTCGTAATTAGTTTAGATAGTTCATAGAGCGTATATACTCACTAATGCATACATGTTTGTGAAATATCCAACGGACATTCACTGTGCCATCAACGGATGGGTCCAATATGGACGAGCTCTGACTCTGGACCTCTCACGCAATTTGCGACGACGTTGCTGCCTCATCAAGAGCGACATCAGGAGCATTTCCTGACATAGATTCAATATGGGATCCATTTCCAAAAAAAACACAGAAAGAGGCAAATGCAAGTGTACAACGGCTCTCTCTGCTGCTTTTTAAAACATGCGTTCAGCAGAGTTTGCATCTGCGTCTCGTGTGCATGGGGCCTTAAGGAGGGCACGGGCCGTGTCTAGTTTTGCCAGCGACTCGGGCGTGGGATTGTGTGCCTTCGCTAGAGTACGAAATTCCTCTGTGTGCTTTAGTGTATCTGCCCTGTGTTCAGCCTTAAGTTTCGATGCCAGCTGGATGAGTTGATGACCGACTTATGTGCCGCCCAGACAGTCGACGGGGAGACTTCATTGGTCTCATTAATAAGAAAATATTTTTTAATGGCTGTCTCCAGTAAGGTGCATTGAATCGGGTCACTCAGGATCGAGTGATCTGACAAGGGGGCGTGCGCCCGCCTGCTATCCGGCCACCATGAGCCAACGTACAACTAGGTGGTTTTGCGCAGGGGAGCCAACCTGCTGCAGTATAACTGCGGCGGCTGGTCCGGAAGTGGTTAATGTTATGTCATGTATATAAACAGTTAAAATGTTTTTCATTGCGCTACTTCTAGTATAATTGTTGTATAGAAATTATACATTTTTAAAATGTATGCACTTAGAATGATGTTATTCTATAAGTCCTTTTTTCTTTGCTTTTTATTTTTTAAAATAAATAAAATATAATGTTTTTTTAATCCACTTTTTTTTTTTTCACAAACTTTTATTAAAATAATATGTATTTTAGTAAGCATAAAACAATGAAAACAGTAAGAATATTAACATTATGATGAAATAAATCAATAACACATTTTATTTGTAATAATTTTATTAAATTGTATTTAAAATACAATAAAAAAATAAATTATACTTAACAACAAATTTTATAATTTTTTATTTTTTTCTTAATAAAATGCCATTTCTGAAGCATCGTAATCATTAGAGTAAAGCAATCCAACATAAGATCCATTGGGATCAGGAAACATGTGTTGCACTGCATTGACTGCACAGGAAGGTATCACCCTTCTGTTTCCCTTTCCAAAAATACCATGAATCCAAGCTATAAATGTTCTATATGCAGTTTTACATAATCTCCTGGAAAAATAAAAACAAAGATATTAAATTTTTTTTTTTTTACATTAAAATAACTAAAATATTTAAAAACGAACTCAGTATGTTAATAACAAAAACATTTGTCTGATTATTGATTTAAGAAAAATCATATTTATTATTTAAATAGTAAATCAAAAAGTGCAATAGATGTAATAACCTGTTGTTGGCATCTACAAGTGGGAGATTGTCCATATACGCTATCCTGACGTGCTGATGGTGAATGATTTGAGAAATTAAAGTATCTGCCTGTGTAATACATTGATGTCCTTCTGGTATACAGGCACCAACCACGTCCACTTCCCGGCAGCAGACGGACTCCACTTGTGTCGCCATTTTTATGCACCTTTGACAGGAACACCATGTAATATTCCCAATTCTATCTGTTTCTCTTGGTTCGGATTCTAATGGTGAAGATCCATCACTGCTGGAGGACATGGTGGGATTGACAGGGAAAGCCGGATCATTGTCACGTGACGGATACCGAGTCCATATTTTCTTTATAAGCATTTTTCTCTATGGATACACAAAAAAAATATTGTATAGTTAATAAGTTTATTTTTTAAGTGTATGAAATGATTGGACTAAGACGGGGGTGCCCAACCTTTTGAAGAGCGAGGGCCATTGAAGCGACTTGGTAACCGGCCAAAAAAAGTTTAATGGGCGGATGACAGGTCTGTATCTATGCTGCATATGCAGAACAGATATGGACACAGCCCATGCTACTCTATAGGCCCTCCTATTCAATCTGACGGAAGGGAACGGTTCCCACTAGTAACCACTGAAGAACAGATATGCCCATATACACACTGATTTCAGTAACAAACACACCTTTAATAACAGTCTTCCATTCAGTTTTCCCCGGCTGTTGCTGTCCCAGGCAGAGTGCATTTGATTGGGACAGGAGCTGGCGCTATACAGGAAGCATCAGCTTATGCGGCTCTGCTCTGTAGCTTCTTGCTTTCTCTACCGCCGGCTTCATTCACAACACTGATGCTCTCGGATAGTGGGTCGGCAACCTGCGATCTGGGCTTGTCAAACCACCATCCCAGAGCAGGAGGTCGCGGGCTACATCAGAGGGCTCTGCGGGCCACATGTGACCCCCAAGCCACTGGTTGGGCACCCCTGGACTAAGATTTTTCACTGCAATTTACATGTTAGTAGGTTAACAGCGCAATATTAAACAATTGAGACACATAAAAGGGACACGAGGGAAACACATGTATAGCATAGTTTAAGAACTGAGGTTTAACAATTTATTAACCTGGGCTGAAAAGAGTAATGTTGATTCCTCCCTTCTTCAATGGGAGGCCTTCAAGGCCACGCCGAGAGGAGTGTTCATAGCTGAGGTACATGGGTTCAAAAAACAATTAGCCTCCACTATACAGACTACGGAAACAGAGGTGACACTAGCAGAGGCAGAATATGTTAGGGACCCCAGCAGTGAAAGGTTAGTGACCCTACAGACCAAAACCAGGGAGTACAAGACAGTCCTAACGGAGCGCACCACAAAACTTAACCTAGCGCAGCATAGATGTATCTTTGAATTTGGCGACAAGAATGGCAGGCTTCTGGCATTCTCAGTGCGACCGGAATATGTATCGGTCTATATTAAGTCGGTATGAGACAATTCCAGAGTTGAAGTTTGTGACTCAGCAGACATCCTTAAGTTGTTTGCCGAATTCTATAAGGATATGTATAGGTCTTGTACTCCTATGGGGATGGACGAGATAGAGAAATACTTGACAGATAAAGATTTACCGAAGTTGTCAGAAGAGGACAGTACAGCCTTGGAAGCAGGTAATAACGGTGGAGGAGGTGGAGGGAGCGATTGCCTCTTTTCTCCCCAGGAAAACTCCTGGACTAGATGTCCTCCCTTCGGAATGGTACAACACCTTTAAGTTTGCTATGGCGCCTCGCCTGCTGAAGGTATTTAATGCGGCCAGATCGGACGGTAGACTGTCCCCTTCAATGAGGGAAGCTCTGGTTGTTCTCATCCCAAAATACTGGCAGGAAGGCTACAATCAGTCATTCTAAAACTAGTTGACGCTGATCAAACGGTATTCATTCAAGGGAGATGTGCCCAAATGAATGTTAGGAGGCTTTTTGTAAACCTCCAGACAGTCCATGATAACTCTGGGACTAGAATAGTGGCCCCCCTGGACACAAAAAAGGCCTAATGCCGCGTACACACGGTCGGAATTTCCGATGGAAACAGTCCGATGTCCTGTTGGAATTTCCAACGGACTTTGGATTGAGAACCTGTTCTCAATTTTTCCGACGGAAAACCTTTCTATCGGATTTTCCAATCGTGTGTATGCAATTCCCACACGTAAAATTCGACACATGCTCAGAAACAATTTGACGCATGCTCGGAAACATTAAACTTCCCTTTTTATAGTGCTGTCGAACGTGTTTTATGCCGTGGTGTTATTGACCATCGGAATTTGGTGTGACCGTGTGTAGGCAAGACAGTTTGAGCGAAATTCCGTCGGAATTCCGACGGGAAAACCATCAGAGCTTTTTCCGACGAGAATTCAGACCGCGTGTACGCGGCATTAGACTCCGTTGAGTGGCCATTTTTGTTCAATCTCCTTGAGTCCTATGGCTTTGACCCTATTTTTATTTCCTGGGTACGGCTCCTTTATACAGATCCGTTAGTTAGACTAAGGGTTAACGGCATTATCTCAGTCTCATTTCCTATTTTTCGGGGGAACCAGGCAGGGATGTCCACTTTCACCCCTACTGTTTGCCCTGGTAATAGAGCCTCTGGCGGTTAAGCTGAGAACTACTCCAAATCTGACGGGACTGCGACTTGGGGAATTTGAGGAGCCAGTGTCGCTATACGCAGATGATATGCTTTTATACTTGCAGGACTCAGGAGGCCTTTTGATTGATTCAGGAGTTTGGGGATTACTCTGGATTCCAAATCAATTGGAAAAAAATCCTCGCTCTTCCCTATAGACAAGGATGTGGCGATCTCGTTGGACTGCCCCATACCTTTGTCCACATAATTTAGGTACTTGGGGGTTGAGGTACAGCTCCCCATTTCCAAATTCCTTGAGACAAATTTGACACCAATGGCGGCGAACTTCCGAGAGAAGGTCCAGAGATGGCAGAATTTACCGATCACCTTGATGGGACGGATAAATCTGTTTAAGATGATATTTCTCCCCAAGTTCCTGTACATTCTCTTGAACTTGCCAGTCTTTGTAACACTACGAACCTTTAAGCAACTTGACTCCATTATTGTGGGTTTTCTGTGGGGCTCCAGGGCACCCAGGGTATCGCTGGCAATTCTGAAGCTGCCAGTCAGGATGGGTGAAATGGCCCTTCCTGATTTGCAGTCCTACTTAATGGCCTCCCAACTTACTTTTTTGCACTGGCGACTCTTTTCTCAGACACCTATTGCTACTACCCTGCTAGAGGCAGCAGTTGCCAGCTCACAGGAAACCCTACAAAAAATGTTATATAAAGAAAAGGGATCCCAGGGAGGAAGGCGGGTACGGTTATGGCACTTCCAGGGAAGGTGTTCCACTTATGCTCCCAACGGAGGAAGGATGACCCTCTGTGGTTGTCCCCCAACAGCCCCTTGTGGTACAATAGAACACTGGAGGAATTTCTAAAATTACCCGACGGGCATAGCACCTGGGCTAAATATGGCATAAAATATCTTCATTAAATCTGCCAAGATAACCATCTGTACCTTTGAACAGCTGAGAGAACAATTTGGAGTACCCAGGACTTGGGGCTTTCGCTATGCGCAGTTGCGCCATGCAGCGATTGCACAGTTTGGGATGGAGGAAATCAGGGTGCAGAATACGGAACTGGAAATGGTTCTGATTGACCCGGATCCAGTCAAGCGAATCTCCAGGTACTATGCGGCAGTGGGCCCGGGCGTGACGATTACCACCTCTAGACCTATGGCACGATGGGTGGCATTTTATCCCGGAGCGAACAGGAGAAATATGCCAGGAGGTACTTGACACGTACTTAGTGTCTGTTGTCTCCTCCACAGATAAAATTATACAGTTTTGTTACCTACACCAGCAGTATTATACACCAGCTAGACTTTATCGTATGCAGAGGAAGGACTCAGCCAGTTGCCATAAATGTAAAGGGGCAGAGGGCACTTTCCTCCATATGGTCTGGGACTGCGAAAAAGTATGACCATTATGGTCTCAGGTGACGGAATTTATCGCGGACCATTTTGATCTCCCCAACATTTGCTCCCCTCTGAGATGTCTTCTTGGGGTGTTTGAGGAGGAGGAGATGAATGCAAACACAAAACAGTTTCTCAGGATCCTATTCTTTGGGGTGAGGAAACTTATTGCCAGACTATGGATACATGATTAACAGCTGACACTAGGAATGTGGAAAGAAATAATAAATGCTGATGTTTTAATGTACAAAATTATGTATGAGGCCAGAGCAGCCCCCAAAAAGTTCAGAAAAGTATGGTTTAGATGGGTAGACTTGGAAGATACCTTGGAGGAAGAGAGAGAATAGAACGCTTGAGTGAGTAGGTTTACTCCCTTCTATAACTAATGCCTCATACACACGATCGGACCGTGGACCAACTTTCATGTGGATTTTTGTCCAAAGGGCGTTGGCCCCAAGTTGGTATTGCATACACACGGCAGGACTTTTTCAGCCAACTTTCCTCAAATCACTTGGTTTTTCTGCTCTTTACCGCCACCTTTGGTCAACTTCTGTATTGTTGTCTGATCTTTTACATTGGTTCTGCATTGGTTTGTACAAAAGTCCGATGGTTTTGTGTACACACGGTCGGACTTTGGTCCATCGGACTTTTGTTGGCAGAAAGTTGGTCCGTTTGCACAGCCAACAAAAGTCCGATGAAACCTGGAAAAAGTTGGTCCGATGGAGCGTACACACGGTCGGATGTTGGTCCAAAACAGCTAATTTGCATGTTGGTTGTCAAAAAGTCAGATCGTGTGTACGGGCCTTAAGACAGAGAGACCTAAGTGATATTCTTTTGCATGAACAGAGGTGGGCTACATCTCATTATACTGAAGAGTGACACTGAATGCAGACATCCCTTGGGGTGGGAGTTTTTTTGTTCTCGGGGTTATTCAACTGGTATTAGTTTAAATAAAAAAAGAGCGCAGAAATATGTGGGAAGGACAGGGTTGGAAATGTGTTTGGTTCAGACATGCAACCATTGATATGTATATTGTGACTATTGTTAGTGAATGTTATCCTTTACTGTTTTGGATGTAACCCTTGTCGGAGACAGTGTTTGTACTAATATGTATGTGCGCAAATAAAAATCTTAATATAAAAAATAAAAATTAACCACTTAAGCCCCAAACCATTTGGCTGGCAAAAGACCAGCATTTTTGTTTGCGATTCGGCACTGCGTTGCTTTAACTGACAATTGCGCGCTCGTGCGACGTGGCTCCCAAACAAAATTGACGTCCTTTTTTTCCCCCCACAAATAGTTTTTTTTTGGTGGTGGTATTTGATCACCTCTGTGGTTTTCATTTTTTGCGCTATAAACAAGGATAGTGCAACACATATTACAGCGCACACATACAAAAATGACGTTTATCCTGCAAGGCTAGTTAAAAACACCGGAACATATTCAAAAATACGGGGGTTTGGTCACACTATATGGTTATATAGTGCTAAAATTTTTGTATGTGTGCGCTGTAATCTGTTTTGTACTGTTTTTGGTCTTATAGCAGCACCATCTTGAATGTAAAGCATTTTAGGGTGTGCCCCCCAAGTATGTTTTTTTGTATATTGTATGGACCCTGACCAGGTCTCTTGGGCTGGAGCACCCCTCCCCCTCTTCATTACCTCTTATTTAGTGGCCAACAGTGCATTGGAGGAATCCCTTCAGTCCTCCCACATAGAGGAGTTTGGCTCCCATGGTTGAGACGCAGGATCTTTCATTCTGTTTAAAATAGTTTTTATTGATTGTAACAAACAAAATGAACAATAAGCATTACATGAAAACAAATGCCAAATAAGGGTATATGATTAGACTAAGCAAAAGAGAATAGTAGGAACATCACATTAGTGTATCCTGTTATGAATATATAGTTATTCAGTACCTAGTTCAGCTAAACATATCTCACGAAAAATCTATAGAAAAATAAAAAGGGGGGAATAGAAGGAAAGATAGAAGGAAAATAAGGAGGGGGGAGGGGAGGAGAGCACCCCTGACAACTATTATATATGCATAACAGGATATCAGAAACCTTCAGATAAATAATTCATCCATGGCTCCCAAATAATTTCGAAGATTGACAATTTGTCGTTTAAGATAGCTGAGAGGCGTTCATTAATCATAATCCAAGATAATTTAGCTTTCACTAATGCCGCGTACACACGTTCGGACTTTGTCCGCCGGACCTAGTCCGGCGGATTGTCCGTTGGACCTAGTCCGGCGGGACTTCCCCACACACGCCCGGACTTCCGAGCGTGTGACTTGCCCACACACGCCCGGACTTCTCCGGCGGACAATCCGCTGGAAAAAGTCGGCGGGAATGAACGGATTTCCAATGAGCGGCAAGTCCGTTCATTTCAAAAGTCCGGCAGACTAGCCTACTAACGGCGGGATTGTCCGCCAGACTGCCAAGTCCAGCGGACAATTTTAAAACAAAAAACTTAAAACCTAGTCCGCCGGACTTTTGGCGCCAAAAAGTCAGCCGGCGCCTACACACAAGGGGATTGTCCGGTGGACTTGAGTCCAGCGGACAATCCCGCGGGATAGTCCCTTTGTGTGTACGCGGCATAAATCAAATGGGATCACAGGTGATCTCCAGGATTTAGCCAAAGCAATTCTGGAAGCTGTAAATATAAATGATATGAGCTTTTTCTTGTGCCGTGGAATATTTTCTAGTTCATCTCCTAATAGTGCCTGTAGTGGAGATTGAATAAGATTTATCTGGGTTAGTGAGTAAATAAAGTTATAAACTCGTATCCAAAAACGGCGGCCCTTGGGACATAACCACCATGTATGATGAATTGTTCCTTCTCTACCACATCCTCTAAAACATAAAGGAGACAAGTTATGAACAAATGCAGCCATTCTTACTGGCACCATGTACCATCTCAGCAAAACCTTGTAATTCACCTCTATCAGAGAAGTATTGATAAATGATTTTGAGGTGGTCTGTGCCAAATTAATCCATTTATCAATATCCAATGATATCTCTAAATCCTGTTCCCACTTAATCATGTAAAACAGTTTTTCAGATTTTGAGGACAAGATACGATATATTTCCGAGATGTGACCTGTATACTTATCGAAGGATTTGCATAAACATTCCATCGAGGTGAGGGATGAGAAATTATTTGAACCCAATATAGACTTAATAAAATTTACAATCTGAAGATAGTGGTATAATTCTGTGTCAGGGAGTTTATATCTTTCCTTCATAGCACGTTTTGATAAGATACTCTTATGATCACATAGGTCGGCAATACGTAATAAGCCCTTATTAGTCCACCAAGCAAACTCTCGAGGATAAAGACCGGGGGTGAATTCAGGGTTGCCAAATAATGGGGCAAGAGGCCTATGGACAGATTGGAATGTAAAACGTTTTGACAACCTGTCCCATAGGCTCAAAGCATAAGATAGAGTAGGGCACTTTATAATCCGTCTGTTTTTCATATTGAGCCACATCATGTGACTAATAGGAACAGAAGGGTTGAGGGATGACTCAATTTGCATCCAAGATGGTGGAGTATGTGAGGAGTGGGAACAAATTAACTGAGCCATCTGTGCAGCTTCAAAATATTTAGCTAGATCTGGAACCCCTAAACCTCCCCTAGATTTGGGAGTGAAGAGGGTGTGCTTATTCACTCTGGGTCTTTTGTCCCCCCAAATAAACTTCACAATCTTATTCTGCATAACATTAAGATCAGGTTTGTGAATTGCAATAGGAAGCGTTCTGAACAAATATAACAAGCGAGGTAAAAGATTCATCTTTATTGTGTACAGTCTGCCGAACCATGACGGTGGATTGCGGGCCCATTTTAACCACCTGATTACTTTGCACTTAAACCCCCTCGTGACCTGACCAATTTTCAGCTTTTGGCGCTGACGCACTTTGACAATTGCGCGGTCATACAACACTGTACCCAAATGCCTTTTTTAATCATTTTTTCCCCACACATAGAGCTTTCTTTTGGTGGTATTTAATCACAGCTGGGTTTTTATTTTTTGCTAAACAAAAAAAGATGGAAAAAAAATCATGTTTAATAGTCTGTTATAAAATTTTGCAAACGGGTAATTTTTCTGCTTCATTGATATGCGCTGATGAGGCTGCACTGGTGGGCACTGATAGGCTGCACTGGTGGGGACAGATAAGTCGGTACTGATGGGGACAGCAAAGATGGCACCGATGGGTGACATTGATGAGCACTGGTAGGTGACACTGATGTGCAGCACTGGCACTGCGGGCACTGAGAGATGGCACTGTGGGCACTGGTAGGCGGCACTTTAATGGGGCAAAGGTGGGCACAATGGATTGGGCACATTGCAGTGAGAGGGACTGATGTCCCTCTCACTGCCGCCGGTGAGCGGCTTTTTTTTTCTCCTCATGCTGTCAGCTTGAGGAGGAAAAAAAAAAGCCGATTACAGGCTCTGTTATTATCACATGATCAGCTGTCATTGGCTGACAGCTGATCACGTGGTAAGGGGTCGGGATCGACCCTTACTCGGATCTGTGATCCAGCGAGTCTCACAGACTCGCTGATCACAGAGCGCGCCGCGCAGGCAGCTCGTGCCCGGGACGACGTCAATAGACGTCGTCCCGGCACAATAGATCCGCGCTGTAGCCGTCATTTGGCTATAGCGTGGATCTCAGGTAGTTAAAAGATCTTCTGACAGTTTCTTATATAAAGGAGGGTAATTGGCCTGGTACATTGTTTGAATTGACGGGGTTAAAAAAAATTCCCAGGTATGAGAGGGCTTCTTTCTGCCATTTAAACTGAAAAGATTTCTGAATGAGATGCATCACTTGAGGGTCTAGGGAAAGATTAAGTGCCTCAGATTTATTATGATTTATTTGGAGACCAGATATGGTTGTGAATTGGTGTATGGTTTTGTACAAGTTCGGCAGCGACGTGATTGGTGACGAAAGGAACATTAAAATATCATCTGCAAAGAGGGCACATTTGTGTACCCTATCTCCACAGTAATTGCCCTTTATATCTGGGTGATTTCTTAACTTAATCGCTAAGTGTTCTAGAGCTAAAATAAATAAAATAGGGGATAGAGGGCAACCTTGCCTCGTCCCTCCGTGGATATCTATGTTGTGTGATCTAAAACCTTTCATCAGGAGCTTAGCAGTTGGTAAGGTATATAATGTCCGCAGTATAGTTAAAAAGCCAGCATTTATTACTCTTCTAGTTTGGTCGGAGGCTTGACGACCAGGGCCAAAACCTACTTGATCTGGATGTATATACTTAGATAGGAAAGTATTTATTCTAGTTGCTAAGATTTTGGTCATTAATTTAAGGTCGACGTTAATAAGTGATATTGGGCGGTAATTAGCAGGATCCCCATGATCTTTCCCAGGTTTAGGAATTACATGTATGAAGGCATTATTCTCAGGTAATGTAATTGTCTTTCCCCTTTTTATGGCATTAAAAAAGGAGCATAAATGAGGTGTCAAAATATGAGCAAATTTTCTATAATAGTGGCCAGAAAAGCCATCGGGACCAGGAGCTTTGGAAGGGTTTAAACTTTTTATTGCTAATACTATTTCTCCCTCAGTGAAGTCTTCCTCCATTAAATCCATATGTTCCTGCGATAACCGTGGGAGGGGGATGTCTTGAAAGAATTTATCTGCCTGAAATACTGGAAACGGACCTGGTCTTTTATATAGATTAGAATTTTTTTTTGAAAATTCTATTATAATCGACTCCGGATTCTGGGTCAGTTTCCCTTCTTGTGTCCTTATCTTTGGCATAGCAGGGTTATAAGGTCTAGGGGTAAGTTTCCTGGCTAGTAGCGTAGAGGGTCTATCTCTCAACGTATAGAAGCGATGTCTAGACCAACGCAAATATTTTTCAGCTCTAGTAGTGAGACTAATATTCAACGTAGTGCGCGCTTTATCAATCTTACGTCGCAAGTCTTGTTTAGGATTCGATTTTTGTTCCTGGAGAATGTTTTGCAGCTCATTCTCATGTTGTTGTATTTGTTTGGCGTAATTCCGTTTCCGGTTCTGGAGGCTATTTGAATTAATAGGCCACGAATCACGGCTTTATGAGCTGTCCAATTAATAGAAGGGGAGGTATCAATGGTTCTATTATCAGCAAAAAAATGTCGTAGAGCAGTCTCAATTTCAGAAAATATGATAGGGTCATTTAATAGTGAAACATTCAAGCGCCACGCTGAAGGTTTAGGTCTTGTCCATATGTCAGCAAGTGAGACTTTTACCGGAGAGTGGTCCGACCATGAAGAGCATAATATTTTGGCTGTGACCACTGAGGGAAGAAGTGAAGAGAGCGTAAACAAATGGTCAATACGCGAATACGTTTTGTGGACATGGGAATAGTGAGTGTAATCTTTGGTGGAGGGATTGAGGTCCCTCCAGCTGTCTAGAAGATCATAATGATGTAATATCCGAGCCAATTTACATCCTTGCTTGGGGGTATGTTTCAAAAACAGGTTTATGGGAATTGGTTCTATCTAGGGTCTGGTCAAGAGAAACATTACTATCTCCTCCTAGTAGGACCCACTAATTTGGGGTACTTTGTCGCAGTAAGTGGGCTTAGCACTATATGACCATATAGTGTGACCAACCCCCGTATTTTTGAACATATACAGGTGTTTTTAACTAAATGTAATTTTTGTATGTGTGCGCTGTAATATGTGTTGTACTTTCCTTGTTTATAGCGCAAAAAATGAAAACCGCAGAGGTGATCAAATGCCACCAAAATAATCTGTGGGGAAAAAAGGACGTTAATTTTATTTGGGTACAACGTCGCACGGCCGCGCAATTGTCAGTTAAAGCGACGCAGTGCCGTATAGCAAAAAATGGCCTGGTCAGGAAAGGGGGCAAGTCCTTCCGGGGCTGAAGAGCTTATACAACGGGATTGCAGCGTCCCATAAAAATATCTCCCCCGCCGTGCTGCTGGCTTCCGTGGTCCATCCGTGACCATAGGGTTGATACCAAGCAGCTCCTCAGGTGTCCAACCAGCCGGTCTCGGTGTCAGTTCAGGTAATTGAAGTAATCATCCAGGTATGTGTTGATTCAGATGTTGCTGGCTGTGGGTTAGGTTGTAAAGATAGCTCTGATATGCACTGGTTCTCGGTGAAGCCGTCTCCGCTCCGTACGGTGATGAGTGGAGCCTGGATGGAGGCTACGTGTGTGTGTGTGGTCACAGAGCTAGGCTGCCACACACCTAGATGTCTATGCATTTCCCTCATCTGTGTGAACTTCCTCAGAACAATGCAGTGGACAGTAGACATGTACAATTCATTTAGTTCCGAATTTGTTTTTTGACAAATTCGGTTGATACCAAGCAGCTCCTCAGATGTCCAACCAGCCGAATTTTGACTAAATGTCTATGCATTTCGCTCATCTGTGTGAACTTCCTCAGAACAATGCAGTGGACAGTAGACATGTACAATTCATTTAGTTCCGAATTTGTTTTTTAACGAATTTTGACAAATTCTGAATTTTTCAATTTCCAAATTTATGAATTTCCGAAAATTCTGAATTTCCGAATTTCGCATTTCCGGATTTCCCATTTTCGAGTTTGAAAATTTGAAAATCTGAAAAAAAAGAAAGAAAATCTGTTTAATTATGAATAATAACTAACTAACTATTAAATTATAGGTATTGGAATTCCCTTTCAAATTTGTCTGTTAGTGAACGTAACGAGTACGAATTTATCCTAAGTTACGAATTATCTGAAATAACGAATGCTGCATCGAACCAAATGGAACGTAACGATCTAATAATAATAAAACCTTTTTTTTTTTTATTATTAATTATGTATTATTAATTTGTTCATTTGTTTAGATGCGGCATTCATTATTTCAGATAATTTGTAACTTCGTATGAATTTGTACTCGTTAATTTAATAGTTAGTTATTAATTAAACTGATTTTCTTTCTTTTTTT
Organism: Lithobates sylvaticus; assembly: GCA_028564925.1. Taxonomy (NCBI): domain Eukaryota; kingdom Metazoa; phylum Chordata; class Amphibia; order Anura; family Ranidae; genus Lithobates; species Lithobates sylvaticus. Next base: position 770,048,684 of record CM053026.1, on the reverse strand, counting down.
CAGATTTTCAAATTTTGGGATTTTCAAATCTTTGAATTTCCGAAAATCCAAAAATCGAAAATTTGAAATTCGGAAATCCGAAAAATAGAAATGTGAAAATTCCCAAAATTTCCGAATTTCCAAATTTCCCAAAAAAGCAAAAAAACTAATGAAACGAAAATGAACAAATTTGTTGTCAGTGCACATGTCTAGTGGACAGGTCCATGAGCTTATAAATGGGAAGGCTCCTCCCTTTTCAAAATTAGGCTCTTAAGGGTCCACTACAGTCCCATACAGAGGTTGAGTGTTGATTTTATAAAGAAAGTGGATCAAAGGATGCAATTATGTTTAAAAAAAACTGTGAACACTAGTACTACATATTAGTGCAATGTGTTTTAGCCAGCTGGATAATAATTAGAAAGCAACACCAAGCCTTCAAACCAAGCACTCCTATTGGCAGAAGCAGGGTGAGGTTCAAAGCATGGCAAAATGAGAATTAAGATAGAGGAAGATAATTGACCAAGAGAATATAGCATTACATCAATTACAAAAAAGTGCACATCTCACCAGAGGCGTAACTAGAAACTTCAGGGCCCCGGTGCAAGAAATACCCCCAGAAAAGCATGATTTGGATACTCAATTTTTTTTCCACTTTACAACAAAGTAAAAGATTTCTGTTTCTAATTTCAACTTACCGTAACTGTCAAGAGAGGAAGCTTCAGGATAGGACATGGTAACAATGATGAGAATAGACCTGCAAAATATCATGAAGAACAACCATATATCAAGGCGATATATACATCTAATGGACAAAGTTATAGTCAAGGATCCACATTTCAATTATATATTTAACCACTTACAGACCGCCCACCACAGTTTTACGTCAGTACTTTGAAGAGGAATATCGTTTGTTATGGCAGCAGCTAGCTGCCATAACCCCGGTATCCTCTTCTTCAGCGGGAGGTCCGCTTCAAGACAAAAGTGGTCTCTGCGGTGGATTCGCGGCAAGATCACTTTTATTGGCGGTGGAAGAGGGCCCCTCTCACGCCACGCTCCGGTTCCCTTCCGCCACTTACCGGAGCCGCCGGCAGCGGTGGAGGCGGTCAGATCCTTTCACATGCTTGGTATGGAGACGAGTGAGGGGAAGATGGCCCCACACCCATCTCCATATCATTGCAGGGTTATTTATTTTTATTTTATTTTTATTGCATAAAGTGGAGGGCCACCCTGAAAAACAAAACTTGATAAAAATGTTAATAAAAATTTCAAATGAAGAAAAAAATGTTTTATTTTAAATGGCTGTTGCTAGGCAGATACAAAGTGAATGTATTAAACACAATAGGAAAATACCCTTACTATATGGCGGCGCTGGGACCGGAGCGCCGAGGGACATATCGCGGGCACCCTGGGAGGGTAAGTACAAAATGACAGATGCAAATTTGGGGATTTTCAAAAATCCAAAATTCGTGAAAAAAATTCAAAACAAAAAAAATAGGTACAGTTGCCTAAACACAATAAATGGGAAGGCTCCTCCCTTTTTAAAATTTAGGCTCTTAAGGGTCCACTACAGTCCCATACAGAGATTGAGTGTTGATTTTATAAAGAAAGTGGATCGTTTCGGAGATGAGCAATGTATTCTCCTTTATCAGGGGTTGAATTGAATAGCAGTGCATGGGCAAACTGTCTATAGGATTTAAATGTAAAATAGTCAGCAAATAAATCCAGAATACCCCGCAAGATCACTTTTATTGGTGGCGGAAGAGGGCCCCTCCTCCCGGTGCCCTCTGCCACTTACCGGAGCTGTCGGAGCCTGATCGGATCCTTACATGGTTATTTCAGTTTAGACACATTTTTCATAGACACATTTTTTTTTTAAAGAACAGTGTAAAAAATAAAAAGGTAAAATAAATAAGAAAAATAAAATTTAACGCACACCGTCCCGACGAGCTCATGTGTAGAAGCGAACGCATACGTGAGCAGCGCCCGCATATGAAAAAGCTGTTAAAACCACACATGTGAGGTATCGCCACAATCGGTAGAGTGAGAGCAATAATTCTAGCCCTAGAACTCCTCTGTAACTCAAAACATGTAACCTGTAGAATTTTTTAAATGTCGCCTATAACGATTGTTTGTCACCATTCCACGAGCAGGCGCAATTTTGAAGCGTGACATGTTGGGTATCAATTTACTCGGTGTAACATTATCTTTGACAATGTAAAAAAAATTGGGCTAACTTTACTGTTAAAAGTAACTGCAGGGGGTAGTGGCGCTCCCTAATGATAAAGTAAATGATAAAATATATACCAATATAATGACCCAACACACAAAGTGAAAAATTATAAATTAATAACACCAGTCGGCCACCCACGTGGTAAGCCAAATGGTGCACAGTGTATACCGTGACTAAGCAGGTGATAACCTCACACTACAATACAAATGGTGTGCACCCGGTATCACCTACGGGTGAATAATGCAATCTTCCACGTGTAAACCAGTGTGATCCCAGAGCCGTATATGTGTATAAAGTACCAGCTGGGTAATTACACACACAGTGACAGTCTGGTACAATGTGATGTAGTATAGTATCATAAATCATTAGCCAAAATATAAATACAAGTGATCATTCCCATGTGTTATATAGCTTAATTCATACACTCTTGCAAAAAGTCCAATAAATCCTCCAGGTAATTGTAAACAAAAACTGTGATGAAAACAGAAAAAATCTGAAAAAAAAAAAAAAGAAAAAAAAACTGAAAGAAATGAAAACACACAAAGTTCAGTGAACGGTGACTTTGCTGCTCTTCTAATCAGGTGACTTGGTACTGCCCCTTAAAAGTCCCCCACTCACCAGACTGCACTACCCCTGCAGGGGTAACAGGTGTGTATAGAGACCCGTGGATGGTCCGTCAGGTGGCGCTTTCCAGACTCCCCTCAGTGTCCACTCAGCTCCTAGGGTCCTATTCAGCTCCTGGATCCTTTATGGGGGGGTCACACTCAGTGCCCTGGTGGTCAGCGCTGGCACTGCAACTAGTTTTAGCATTCAGGACAAATAAATCCTTGCAGGAGAGAAATATAAAAGGGATCTCATAGCGTAATAAGTTCAAAAAACGGGTGCTTTTATTTAAAATAAACCAATAAAAACAAACACAGGTTTACCCTAAAAAGGTTTTAACCTGGTATAGATCCACTAGTACAAACAAGGAAGCCAGTCTGCAGCGTGCGCTCCAACTGCGTTCCACGCTTCCTGTACCGTACCGGAAGTGACGCAAGTGTGTCCTACGCGTTTCGTCATAGGACGTTTTCAAAGGCGACGCCATCTTACTACACCTCACGATATATAAAGCAGGCGGTTATGCATGACACTCCCCATAATCAGATTAGCTATTGGGCCAGCCTATACGAACCCGTCCACAAATTGTGGACATGCCTCCTCCCTCTCATCCTCCAATTAGAGAAGCCATCGGGGCGTAGTAGCCACAAGTGTAGAAACACCCATAGCTGGCAAAAGAGATGCTGCGCTATCCCAGCTGCAGGGTGTATACACATATATAATCTTGCATCTCCGCTTGTTTTTTACAAAATAGAAAGTAGAAAGAGAGGATCCATGCTTATCGCATGCACAAAGTTAAAAACATATAATCACTATAATGCAATGTTATAAATAGAACTGTCTCCATTAGCACTATAAAGGGTACGCCCAGTGGTGAGTACTGGGATTGCATCCGCAAATCCCAGGAACTTAATTAGCAGACACAATGCCAAACCCAGCCTTTACCCTGTAAAACTCGTATGGAAAAAGTGCAAAATAATCATTGGCTGGGTAAGGACCAGTGTGCCTATAACTATGCCATGGGACACTAAGTTACCAAAGGAAAGTAATCTTAATTGCAGACCTAATTAAAAAAATGTATGTGTATATAAAAAATAAGTACAATATATATATATATATATATATATATATATATATTTTATATATATATATATATATATATATATATATATATATATATATATATATATATATATATATATATATATATATAAAAAGGGATAACCAGACAACATTACAACATTGCCACTAAAAGTAGCAGACATATAGGACAGGAGAATGAATATACAGCCTATAATTAAGGCAATGCTATATCAAGAATTAAGTGTTAATCATTCAGGTATCACTATTGCGGACAAACCTATTCCAAAATGGTAAATGGAACATTGAAGTACCTATCACTCTCGTGTGGTGGGTAACTAATAATGTAATAGGGGGCTGAGAGTAGGCTTGATACCCCCCCCCCCCATGATTACTAGAGGGTATCAACCCGTCGTGTGGTGTCCCATGTCCACCACTAATACACACTGGGGAACCCCATGTCCACACCACAAAAAAATGTGGACAGGGGACCCCATATTTAAGGAAAAATAATGAGCCTTGATCATATACATGAAAAAAAACTGGTATGCCAGTAAAACATGGAGCTGCGTATAAAATAACAGTACGCACATAGACGCACCATGTGCATCACTGCCATGAATATTGGTTAACACATGGATTGCTAAAGTGAAGTAGAGTAAACATGTCAAAGGGTGTATATACCCGCAAGTACAATTATCAAATTAGAAACCAACCGTCTCCAGGTTCCCTAAAATTGTAAGCCGGTGACAGATGGTTTGCCAGCACTAGGGAGGCTGCTATCAGTACCTCAGTTGCATAAGAGTCCCCAGAGTATGCCCAAATGGACAGAAAGGAAACTTATTTTCCCTTTTGTGAAAGGTATAAAGTACCCCAAATACGCTCAACTCCCAACCTAAGGATTTGCTATGAAGCAATTTAAATCGATTTCCAGGTTGAGGCCCTTAGGGGCAAGGGACCCCAACCTATAAATCCATCTGGTCTCATTCCTGGAGATAAGGGTATGTTTATTGCCCCCTCTCCAGTGATCATCTACAGGGCCGGACTTACCATTGGGCTTGACTGGGCTCAAGCCCATGGGCCCCGCCCAATAGGGGGCCCCGCGGAGATACATAGCTGAGCCTGTCACTCAGAGGGCCACTGTCAGCTGCTAGGAGCTTTGGAACAGCGAGAGAGAGAGAAGCAGTGGCAGGGGCTGTGCTGTGAACAGGAGGCGGGGCTGAGGAAATGTCTAACAGCGAGGGCTGGAGGAGCAAGTGTGCAGAGTGTAACCCTCCTCCTCTCCAGCCCGCCACAATTGACTACACAGGTGCTGAATGGGGGCACCAGGAGGGAGATACACAGTACCTGAAGCCCGAGGAGGACATAGCAGAGGAAGGTACAACCACAGAAAGTTCCTGCAGCACTGAGCACACACATCATTCTGGCTGAATGGAAACAAGATCGTGGGGAGCCCTGCACAGTCACATGTAATGCTGGCTGGACAGTGTCTTCCAGAAATGTATGTCTTCAGGCAGTGCAATGTTACTGATCAGCCTCCCCCACACTCTGTAATCTTTTTTTTTTTTTTTCTTTATAGCTGCACACTGAACTGATAAGATCTCTGGAAGACCCTGCAACCCACCTGCATTCTGTGTCCAGTGAGGGGGTCACACATTGGCTGGCTGTTAACCATTTCAGCTCAGCTATTTAGCCAGAGCTCTGTGTGTGCTGCAGAGTTTGATGTTTTTGTGAAGGATTTACTTCTGATTCAGGCTAGAATTTTCACAGACCCATTAACTGTTTACTGTCCTCCACTAATCCTGACCAGATCACTGTTTGTAAGAAAAAATGTATTTTGGAAATTAAATGTGCTGCTGCCTTGTCACTTGGTTGCACTTTATTATAGGATTACTGACTTTATCTTGCAGAACTGGTTTAAATAGAGTGGCACAGCCCTGCAATACTATATACTTGTACACTGAGTTCAACCATAAACGCAGTCTCTGACCATCTCTCGTATCATGTCTGCAGTCTCTGATCATCTCTTGTATCGTGTCTGCAGTCTCTGACCATCTCTCGTATCGTGTCTGCAGTCTCTGACCATCTCTCGTATCATGTCTGCAGTCTCTGACCATCTCTCGTATCATGTCTGCAGTCTCTGACCATCTCTCGTGTCATGTCTGCAGTCTCTGACCATCTCTCGTATCATGTCTGCAGTCTCTGACCATCTCCTGTAGTTTGTCTTACATATATACAACTCGCATCACTCACACACACAGCCTACATAGGCTGTATGTGAGTGATATGAGGTGTATATGTGTGACATAGGCTGCATATGAGTGACATTATACAGAAAATGTTCACACATATACTAACGTGTCATGTGGGGGGGGGGGGGGGGTCTTGTCACGTTGCTTCACCTCCCTGAAATTTAGTTTTTGCTGGTTGGGATGTCTGTGACTGTAAGTCGAGCCGAGTACACTCGGCTGCTCTCGGCTCCGCGGCACCATTTTTAAACTTCAAGACCGCAATGACAAGGCTGCAAATGACAAGGCTACACTGACAAGGCTGCAGATGGACACTGATAATGCTGCATTGATGGGCATTTAAATGTAAGGTTTTTTATTATTAAAATTCCCTCCTAAACTTGGGATGCGTGTTATATGCCGGCGTGTGTTATACGGTGGTAATGTATAGATGGTAGGGCCCGAAAATGACTCAAGCCCAGGGGCCCCCACCACCCTAAGTCCTGCCCTGATCATCTATATCAGGGATCTCCAAACTACGGCCCTCCAGCTGTTGTGGAACTACACGTCCCATGAGGCATTGTAAAACTCTGACATTCACAGACATGACGGGAATTGTAGTTCCTGAACAACTGGAGGGCCATAGTTTGGAGACCCCTGATCTATATGGTCAATACCATCGAAAATAAGGCCCGAGGGGTCCCTTCGATGCACTTCATCGAAGTGGCGTGAAAGGTTATGTTTTGGAAACCCTTTTTCTAATGTTGTTGATATGCTCTCTGATCCTTACAAACAGGGGCCGGGTGGTTCTGCCTATAGTACTTTAGGCGGCATGGGCATTCGATGACATATGTGACATGCGTACTGTGGCAGGTAATCAGCTGTTTTATTTGATATTCTCTATGGTCCACTGTAGACTTGAACACTTTTTTCCTTGGCTGTCTTCTACTGACCCTACATGGTAGGCATCTTTGACACCTATAGAATCCCTTCATTTGTTCAAATATTTTTACTTGCTTAGGAGAGTCGATGACATTATGTACAATATGGGTTTGGAGGTTGGGTGCTTTCCTGTAGACGAATCGTGTTTTTTTCGGGAGGATTTTGGATAGAATACTGTCCTCTTTGAGGATGGGCCAATATTTGTTGATAATCTTCTCAACATGCCTATACTGATTGTTAAACCCTGTTAAAGTGGTGTTCATTTGTTCATCCTTTACCCTTTGTTTGTTTTCAAGTAGAAGTTTCCTATCCATACCGCCAATGTCCAATTTCAGCTTGGTCAATTTTTCCCGTTGGTATCCTTTCTCCTCGAACCTCTGGATTAGGACCTCTGGTTGTACCTCATAATCTTCAAGATTGTGGCACTTCCTTCAGATCCTTAATAGCTGACCTTTTGGAATATTATTCTTCCATTTAGGGTGATGACAGCTAGAGGTTGGGATATACCCATTACGGTCTGTGCTTTTAAAGTGAGTCTGTGTACATAGTCCTCCATCCACCTTGAAGATCTCCAAATCTAGATACTCAATTTTATGATGATCCCATTTTCCTGTGAAGGTAATGCCATAGCTATTGATATTCAAGTCAGCGAGGAATCTGTTTAGTGTCAGGTGTCTCATACGATTATCAGGTCGTCAATATACCTTCTATACATTTTAATTTCAGGGATATTTTTGGAATAGACATACTCTTCCTCCCACATATCCATGAATAGATTTGCTACGCTTGGGGCATAGCGAGCCCCCATAGCAACCCCTTTAGTTTGTACAAACAAATCTTTATCGTACCAGAAATAAATACATTCCATTGCCATTTTTAACCCTTCAAGAATATAGCTGATTTGTTGTTGTTTCATACTTGTGCTCTCATGCAAGGCCTTTTCTACTCCTGATATTCCATCTCTTTGCACAATACTAGTGTAAAGCGAGTTAACATCTACTGTCACAAGAATCCAATTATCAGTGCCCTTAATGTTCTGCAGTTCCTGTATAAGTTGTAAGCTGTCTCTTAAATGTGACCTCCCCTGCTTAACCAGTGGCTTGAGGAATCTATCCAGGTATTCACCTAGTCTCGAGAATATAGAGTTGATCCCACTAATGATGGGTCTCCCAGGTGGTTTCTCCATTCTCTTGTGTATCTTAAGTGTGTAGTATATAACCAGGGTTTTTTTTTGGAATTAGAGACCAAGTATTCTGCTTCCTTGCTATTAGTATAGAGTATTCCAATATTCTTCCCCTTTTCAACATATGCAATCAATTTTAGCTTTAAAATTTCTTTTTGGGGTTCCCCTTTAATTTCTTATAGGTGTTCTCAACTTCAAGGATGTTTTTTTAACTTTACTGCTGTCTTATTTTTTCCCACAAAAAGTGCACTTGTAAGATCGCTGCGCAAATACGGTGTGACAAAGTATTGCAACGACCGCCATTTTATTCTCTAGGGTGTTAGAATTTTTTTTTAGAATGTTTGGGGGTTCGAAGTAATTTTCTAACTAAACAACAAAGCTCAGAAAGAGGCTCGGTCCTTAAGTGGTTAAATACATAAAATATAACATTTTGAATGAGATTAATTTGGAAAATATAAAACACAGTACATGTATAGACACACAAATTTACTAAATCTTCACAAAGGTAGAAGAAAATCTTCAAAAAAGGGTCCACAACAGGGCTAACAATAACTTTTTTAGAACTATTTCACACATTTTAACTTTGTAAAATAGAAATGTGTGTGTATATAATATATATATATATATATATATATATATATATATATATATATATATTTGCATGCTTTATTGAAACTAGCATGCATTCAACTCAACTGGTTCGTTTAACTTGGAGCCAAGCATGCAAGGTTGAACCATAAAAAATAGGTTAGTGTAACTGGTAGCAAAACTGAAAAAGTGTTTAGGGCAGCCATTCTCAACAAAGGTTCAGAGGAACCTTAGAGTTCCCTACAGAGGTTGTTAGATGTTCAATGAGCTGTGGCTGATTGACCTCCTATCTGATGGCATCTGCTTTGATCCAGGGCGATTTGATCTATTTAGCTGTCTGAAAGGTGGCATTCGGACCACCACTGTAAGAAAGACAGACATTCTTCTTTACGACTCACACCACTACACCAGACAAACCTGCAAGGTCAAGAAACAAGCCCGCACCCATTATGCATGCAGCCCTTCTTCAAAAAGAAGATACTAACCAATAAAAACGAAGGGAGTGAAAGAAACAGAAAAAGAAAAGAGCTCCTCACCCAGAGATGGACAGATCACCAAAGGCAGGTCTGATATTCCTCCACGCCCTTATCCAGACTGCCCGAGGCTTCCTGCCCCTCTCAAGACCCCGAATTTTCCCAACCTCACCCAGAATATCATGCACCACCACCTCGACAGAGAGGACTTTCTTCCGCAGGGTAATCTGGCACCGTGCATTCCATGTGAAGTAACGGACAACTATACTAACTAAAAACAGTGTATCGAAATCAAAATCCCAGCGAGTCGGAATGCCCCGTACACCCACTCTGCATAACTCATGCGATAGAAAAAGGGTATGCCTAGAGCCCTCCCCACCCTTTTATACACCTCTATGTTAAAGGGACACTGCAGCAAAAAGTGGTCCATAGACTCCACTTTACCAACACACTCCGCTCTAGGACAATCCCGATCATCCACAGGGCGATGCTTCAAGTTCCCTCTCACATAGAGCCTTCCGTGGAAAGCAAGCCAGGCTTGATCCCTAAACTTCAAGGGGATTCTTTCTAAATTGATTAAACGCAACCCCTCCCTCATTACAGAGCCTGGGAAATCCCTTAAGGCCAGTGACACACTGAAAGCAGAGCTCAAAATCCTCTTCTCCAGAAGCTTCCTAGGGAGGGACTTGATATCCTCCACTGTCACCTGCCACTGCCGAAGTATTTTCAGACACGGGCAACAAAAGCCGGGAGCTTGCCATGTCGGACTCTCAGACTTTTCACTGGCCGGCCATCTTCCCAGCATCGCAGAAAAGGCCTAAAACAAGATTGAAAAATACCCACCCATCCCGGCGGGTTCTCTGCTAGCATGTTAGCAAAATTGTACTTTAAAAAGAGCAGAGAAAAGAAAACTATTGGGTTGACCATTCCTAGACCACCCACCCACCTAGAAAGGTAAGTTACATTGCGATTGATCAGGTTCAGCCTACTTCCCCATAACAGTTGGAAAAAACAGCTGTACACCCTTGCATAGAGAGATGCTGGCAAGATACAGACGAAGCTGACATATAAAAAAATTGGGACCAGGTACGTTTTGATCAAGTCAACCCTCTCCCTCAAGGAAAGCTTCCATTTCTTCCAGCTTGCTACTTTGGCATTGGCACACACCAACCTGCTTTCCCAATTTCGATGACCATAGTCGCCAGGACCAAATTTGATGCCCAACACTTTAATTTAATGCTGGGGCTCTGGGAAGGCATCCGGAAGTTCGAAGCTTTCACCCTCCTCACCCATCCAAAAAACTTCACTCTTTTCATGGTTGACTTTAGAACCAGAAGCCTCCGTGTACTGCTCTATCACAGAGACCACCTCCTGCGCCTCCTCCGTCCCAGAGATAACAACAGACACGTCATCAGCATAGGCCACGACCTTCAAAGGCGGCACACCAGCAATGCCCAAAGGCACCCCGCACAAAGATCCACTCTCTAGTCTTCTTATGAAGGGGTCGATTGCAAATACATATAACAGGGGGCTCAGAGGACATCCCTGGCGCACACCAGAGCCAACCTCAAAAGGCCGTCCAACCCAACCATTAACCAGTGGGAAGCTCTCAGCCCCTCTATATAATGTCTTCAGCCAATCTATAAACCTCCCCTGCAGGCCGTATCTACCAAGTAGCAAGTACAGGTACTCGTGATTGACTATCAAAAGCCTTCGCCTGATACAATGCCAGCAAGTACTTTCTCCATCCTGCAGCCCTGCATCGCTCCAAAGCCTCCCGGACAGCTAAAATCTCTGAAAAGGTACTTCTACCTTGGACCGAGCAGTGCTGATGACTGGACAACAAATCGCCTGCCACTGACGACAAGCGCCAAAAAAGAATCTTCACCAAGATCTTTCTATCAACATTGAGAAGACTGATGGGGTGCCAGTTCTCAATCATTGAAGGGTCTTTACCTTTTGACAGAAGAATCACAGCGGATTGCCTCATGGAGGGAGGGAGTGAACCCTCTTCTAGACAGCTGTTATAAACCTCTGCTAAAAAGGGAGCCAGAATGGACTTAAAACACTTGTAGAATTCAGCTGTCAACCCATCTGGCCCAGGCGATTTTTTGGTAGCCAGCTTCTCTATAGCATGAACTACCTCATCCACTGAAATTGGTTCTGTCAAATCCAAAGACAATGTACCATTTTGCAATCCTGGAGTAGAATCCAGAAAGCTTTCCATCTTGTCCCGACAAAGGTCCTTTCTTCCTAGAAGGTCTGCGTAATATGATCTGAACATCTCCAGGCAGGGCTGGTGCAAGGATTTTTGGCACCCTAGGCAAAACCTAATTTTGCCGCCCCCCATTGGCTTCACCCCTGACTCCACCCCTTTGCCCTGCCCATGTACACCCCACCTTTTTAATGACCGCTACTATTTTGCATGCAACACTTTTACTAGACCAGCCAATTGTGGAAATTTTACAGTTTTGCCCCCAAACCAGCTTTTGGATCAAATAATTCAAAATGATAAACCATAAAATAGTAGATTTTTATTTGTAAATATTTTCTCATTTGCAAAACATGACAGCAGCATTGCACATGTATCAACTGGCAACAAGACTCACAAAAATAAGATAGATAAATAACATGGACAACGTTATAGAAACATAGTATTATAAAATAAACACTATGAGACAAGAGAGATATTATAACATTCTAATATCTCTAACCTATCTCAATAAATTTTGTACAATAAAAAAATAAACTAAAGTACAAAAGAGCAAATTATAAATTATAGTGCAAAAGAACTTATAACATTGCAAATCTAAAATAATCAATAATGAAAGTGCCAATCTTTGAACTCTGTGCTGTTCAAGCATCTTTTAACTAAGTCTATTGTGTCTACAAAAAAAAATTGACCTTTCTTGCTTTAGCAAACTCCTTCAACAATATTTCAAAGTCAATCTCTTGAGCAATAATAAAAAAAAAAGCGCCCCTGTCCCCGTGAGCTCGTACGCAGAAGTAAGCCCCGCCCACATATGAAAACGGTGTTCAAACCACACATGTGAGGTATCGCCGCGAACGTTAGAGCGATAGCAATAATTCTAGCCCTAGACCTCCTCTGTAACTCAAAACATGTAACCAGTAAAAAATTATAAAGCGTCGCCTATGGGGATTTTTAAATACCAAAGTTAGGAGCCATTCCACGAGCGCGTGCAATTTTGAAGCGTGACACGTTGGGTATCTATTTACTCGGCGTATCTTCATCTTTCACATTGTGCATAAAAAATTGGGCTAACTTTACTGTTTTGTTTTTTTTTAAGCATGAAATTGTTTTTTTTTTTCTGAAAAAAACGTGTTCGAAAAATTGCTGCGCAAATACCGTGAGAGATAAAACGACCGTCATTGTATTCTCTAGGGTCTTTGCTAAAAAAACATATATAATGTTTGGGGGTTCTATGTAATTTTCGAGCAAAAAAAATATGTTACATGTAGGAGAGAAATGTCAGAATTAGCCTGGATGCGAAGTGGTTAATTACCTCTGGTAAGCCCGGTCAATAGTTTTTCCTGATCCAAGCCTCATCAATAGCTCATTCCACCTTCCCACAGAAGGGGATTTACTAAAACATTTAATGTGAAAATGGCTTAATGTAGCTTAACGTGTAATAAAGTGCCTAAACCTCAATCGATTGCCCTGAAACTTTGAACAGCCTAAGATCCCAACTTCTCAAACCTATCCAAGAAGTTTAATGCGATTCGGAGTTCCACAAGGCAAATTAAGGACATTAAGCTTGATTTTTGGGGAGCTTAATGTGGCTTAACGTACAAAAAAGACCTTCAATTTTAACTAATTTCCCCCAAACTTTGCACAATAGAATACCCTATCCATGCCAACATATTCTGAAAATGTCAGCTCATTTGGTTAATCACACCAAAAGTTATTCACGTTAAGCTATATTTTACAATACTAAAACCAAGATCTCCCCATAGAGGAGAGCGGGACTCTAACAGATCCGTCTCAGCACAATGAGTGGAGACGGACCTGTCATCTGCATTCTCAGCCATCATCAGCCCCCACTAAGCAAAGCAGAGTCCATCGGGCGGACTGCAAGTGTGAAAGAGCCCTCAAACTCCACACAATACAAGACTCTATCTATAATAACATATCCTAAAAACTGCAGGTCATTTCATAAAACATAACCAAAGTTATTCTGATGTAACTACTTTATTCCAATCCTAAAACAAACCTCACACAACATAAAACTCCATTTATTTATCTATCTATATCCTGAAAAATTCAGAAATGTATGTAAAAAAATTTGCGAATATTGTTCACTATTTTTTTAAATATGACATTGGGGACATGACTTCATATCTCTTTTTGCAAGAAGACATTTAATTAGGAAAATATATGAGCTTATTAACCAGCCTAGGTGGAGTGCACACAATACTAGCAGACAGACAAATAATAGGTAAATGAGAATTGACTCCTAGACAGTGCTTTGATCAATCAGGAATCCCAGACTTTCTTACAATAGACACCATCGTGGCTTCCTTGACTGTGAAATGTAAAAATGTCCTCTTGCATTATATAACTGGACATCTTTGTAAATGCTTGTAGCTCCTTTGAATGCCAAGACCCATAGTCAGTGGGCAAGAGGCTAGCCTGCAATCCCCTCCAAAAGCCTCTGTCCCGGTTGAGTCTGTTACAGTCCCTATATATGATGGAAAGCACCATCTGGAAGAAAGAACACATGGCAATTCCATTACACAGAACGTAGTGAAGGTAGTAAGTAAGCACATTCTAATCCATAGCAACACAAAAATTGTGGACAAAACCAATAAAATACTACTATAATACCTGTACTGTGTGAAATTCTGCATTGATTAAAAGTGGTTCCAGTGGCGGATTCGGTCATTTCCAAGCTTATCGAAGCCAACGGTAAGCCCGGAACTGATCTGATGCAGTCGATGACTAGGCAGGAAGTAGAGTGATGGCAAGATGGCCCCCACTCAGATCTATGCTCTTAGAGGACCGGAACAACGTCTGTGGTCACTTCTGGCTCACAGGCTTAAAGAGATTATTATTATTTTTTTTGGTTAAGGTCAAAGGGGGTTATTTACAAAAGGCAGATCAATTTTGCACTGCAAGTGCACTTGAAAGTGCAGTCGCTGTAGATCTGAGGGGGACACGCAAGGAAAATAAAAAACAGCATTTTAGCTTGCACATGATTGGATGATAAAATCAGCAAAGCTTCCCCTCATTTCAGATCTTCCCCTCAGATTTACAGCGACTGTACTTCCAAGTGCACTTGCAAGTGGATTTGCCTTTTGTAGATAACCCCCAAAGTGTTAAAAAACAGGAAAGTGGCCTTCGCGCTTAATTGAACTAAAACACACAGGTGACACTAGTGAACTAAAATAATCCCACAGGGGGTGTAATGAGGTGCCAAAATACTAGAATAAAATTCTTAGGAAGCTGCAAAACCTAATGGTAAAACACTGAACCACAAGTAAGAAAAGATAAAGATGATTCTGCGCTATAAACCGTGGCACTAAATAAAATGATATATTAATAAATAGAATCACATAAATATTCAAAACCAAGTGAAAACTGTGCTTAGCGCTAAAATGCATATAAAGTGAATAATAATGAATAATAATTATATCACTGTATCACCATTATTCACTTTATATGCACTTTAGCGCTAAGCGCAGTTTTCACTTGGTTTTGCATATTTATGTGATTCTATTTATTAATATATCATTTTATTTAGTGCCACGGTTTATAGCGCAGAATCATCTTTATCTTTTTTTAACCCCCAAAGTGTAATTTTTTATTTTTGCTTTTAAGGGTAAATTAGAGATATCGGGTCTTTTTGACATGAGAGATCTCTCAATAAGGGGGGACCTGTCATGCTTATTTCTATTACAAGGGATGTGTACATTCCTTGTAATAGGAATAAAAGTGATAAATAACTAAAGGAACAGTGTAAAAAAAAAAAAAAAAAAAAAATGTAAGCGATCCATCCCTCCATGCTTGCACGCAGAAAACAACGCATATTAAAGTCACGCCCGCATATGTACACAGTGTTCAAACTACACATGTGAGGTATTACCATGATCGTTTGAGTGAGAACAATAATTCTAGCACTAGACCTCCTCTATAACTCTAAACGGGTAACCTGTAAAATGTTTAAAGCATCGCCTATGGAGATTTCTAAGTACCAAAGTTTGTTGCCATTCCACAAACGTGCACAATTTTAAAAGCATGACCTGTTGGGTATCTATTTACTCAGAGTAACATCATCTTTCACATTATACAAAAAAACTGTGCTAACGTTAGTGTTTTTTTTAATTTAATTAAAGTGTATTTTTTATAAAACAAATTGCGTTTGAAAGACCACTATGCATTTACAGTGAGACTTAAATTATTGCAAAAATCAATGTTATTCTCTAGGGTCTCTGCTAAATATATATATATATATATATATATATATATATATATATATAAAATATATATATAATATATATATATATATATATATATATATATTGTTTAGGGTTCTAAGTAATTTTCTAGCCAAAAATACTAATTTAATCTGTTAAACAAAAAGTTCCAGAATCAGCAAGTGGGTAGAGTTGTATAGAAAAGTTGTTTGTCAATATGAAAGTCTATATACACAATCTATTTACGCCTACTTTTTATATGGCATATGTATCAAGGTATTTTTTTTATTACAAGGGTGGGCAGATTGTTTATGGTAAAGCTATAAAAAGATGTTTAAAATTGATAATAAATGCAATGCATACATAGAAATTGCCTGTGTAGAATTGTGCTGTGTGTATTCCCTATATTTACTTCTTTTTTGAGGGAATGTCTCTTCATGTCTACTCAAAGTTTGCAAAAATTGTTGTTCTGCTTTGTATATTTGAGCATTATTGTTTTTTCAAATACTCACTAATTGTACCCATAAAGATTATATTAATTAATTCAATATACACACTCAAAAACAGAAAATAAATCTCATCACCTGTTATGAAAAATTCCTTTTCAAGATTCTTCCTACATTTTGACTTTGCAGGCTTTGCATGTGTAATTCTTTATTGGTAACGTGCCAGAATCATCTGTAAACTTAGCACATTGCTGATCAAATCTTTGTTGGCACACTTCACATTGAACATGTTGGGTTATGAAGTCATCAGGATCCTTTGGACATTCCAACACACTGCATGATGCCTGAAGATATTTTTCTTCATTAAGTGAAATAACTAGTTTTTCTAAGATGTTGGCAGAACTTTTCTCAATAACAGATAATTCACACTTTGACAAATGTTCTTTGTAGCCTAAGAGTCTCTCAACATACTTTTGTAGAGTTTTTCTCTGGAGTCTAGATCGTTTACTTCTTGGTGGCTCAAATTTGTGCAGGATGGAGTATATCCATGCTCTTGCGCTGTTTACATTGCTAAAGGGAAAAGTTGCCAACAATTGCACATCCATAAAGGATAACGTAGACACCACAATCATGACTGTTTCTTTGTTGCGGTACATCGTTCACTGCAATTATCTTCCACGTCAGATGCTTTTCCTGCTACAGTGTAGATGCATTCAATGATTTTCATTAGTGCCGAAGCAGCTGTCTTTGCAGTTTCTTTACTGCAAATAGAATTGCTAATTTTTAATTATTTTTCATGCATGTCTCCTACAGCAAGAATCCAGTGATTTCCAGAACCTACAACATCTGTGTTGAAAGGAATGAGAATGACTTCATAACTAAATATGCTGTTTGCTGCAATGAATTGTAACACTGGGCCAAATGCATTGTTCACAGCTAACTGGTAAATATATGTTGGCACACATGTCACACTGTGGGTTCTTTTTGAAATATGGATGAATGCAAGTAAAGCTTGGTCAATGATCACATCTTTTTGTCATTCAAAGTTTATTAGTTACCAAGAATAAACATACAAAGTGTAGGAAAAAAAAAAACAGTAGAACTAGATTGTTACATTTCTTTGGTATGGTATCATTAAGGTGCTATATATAACATCATGCATCTTACACGTTACCTAATGATTAATCAAGCATCAAACTCAGATAGATGTGGATGTCGAACTGTTATATTGTGTCAAAGTCAATTGCAACTCAGTTCACTTATTGTAAGTTGTAGGTCATTCTTATGGTCAGCTCAATCAGTGGATTGGATTAATAGAGGGGGCGTAAAAAAGGGGGGGTAGAAGTAGAGAAAGGGGGGTATAGGGGGTGGGGTAGTGAAAGGGGGTGTAGAAGGTAGAAGTAGGTGGCGTTCGCACTTCTTTTACAATAAGATGTATTTTTCTCGAGAAGAGAATAATAGGAGAAAAGATAGGTTGAGGTTGCCATTTCAACCAGTGTCATCGTGATTGATCTCAAATGGTCGCAGTCCCGGGAGACTAACTTCTAAGATCTTCATAGTATTGAGTATGTCTAAAGGTGAGCCACGGCATCCAGGTAGTATGGTACTTTTCAACTGAGTCGTTAGATTGTGCTATGGTCTCCTCCATGTCACATATATCTTTGATTCTCGACAGCCAGTCCTTTACTGAGGGGGTGCTAGCAGATTTCCAATAAAGTGGTATGAGGGACTTAGCCGCATTTAGGAGGTGTCTGGTCAATGATTTCTTGTATCGCCTGAACGAGAATGTGGTGACATGTAGTAGACAGCAAGCAGCATCTAGTCTCATAGAGGTTTCTGTTACGTGTTGTATGATCTCTATTACCTTCGACCAATATTGAGTTATCATTGGACACTGCCACCAAATATGTAGCAAAGTTCCAGTCTCCTTCTGGCACCGCCAGCAGAGATCCGATGTCTGGGGGTACCATTTATGTAGTTTTTCAGGTGTAGCGTACCAGTGTGTTAACAATTTGTATGAGGTTTCCTGTATTCTGGTGCTTAATGAGCATTTATGTGCTAGTATACATGCCTTTCGCCATTGCTCGTCTGTAATTACTATACCCAGGGCTTCCGACCATCTCTCTCTGAATCTCTCCGCCGCACAAACATCCGTGTCTTGTAACCACGAGTAGGCCACAGAAGTAGCCCTCTGGACAGGAGCCCCTTCCAGGCACACTGATTCCATCTCTGTTAATTGTTTAGTAAAGTATTGTTTATGGGATCTTTGGTTGAGGTAGCTACGAAGTTGAAAGTATGACCACAGAGGCATGTGTTGTATATCATTGTCTGATTTCAGTGTTGTGAAGTCCTTCAGTCGTGTATTTTGGAAGCAGTGTTTGGCTATTAGTGGTGTGGGGGGAGTCGTTGACCTCAAGAATTGTCGACCTGTCCCTGGTGGGAAGTCTGGGTTCTGGTATATCGGTGTAAGTGGGCTTAGGGGAGTAGAAATGTCAAGGTCCCTGGTTAAAAGGTGAAAGATTCGTAGGGTGGTACTGACCAGGGGGTGTTGCTTCATATCCATAGGGTAGCGGGATTCTGGGATCCAGGGAGAGAACCTCAGCTGTAGTGAGCAGAGATCGTTCTCCAGGGTCACCCAATCCTTGACCTTATTGTGGCAGTGCCAGTCTATTATCCTAGCAATATGTGCCGCATGGTAATACTTTTTAAAATTCGGTAGGCCCATCCCTCCGTTTCCCTTTGGTTGGGTCAGGAGTGAGTGTCTGATGCGTACCTTTTTGTGTGCCCACACAAATTGGTTTTGTAGCGACTGAAGTTGCTTGAAAAAGGCTGATGGTATATATATTGGCAGTGTCCTAAAGAGATATAGTAGTTTAGGAAGGACTACCATTTTACAAATGGCAGCCCTTCCGAACCATGAGAAGTTTCTGGGGTGCCAACTCGTCATATCTGTAGTTATTGTCTTGAGGAGTGGGGGGAAGTTGTATTCGAATACCTGTGAGATCTGCGGGGGTAGCCATACCCCTAGGTATCTTAGCGCTTTTGTTACCCATGTAAAGGGGTTATTGTCTATCACCAATTTAAGTGTATTGTCTGGGATGTTTACGTTTAGGGCTTCTGATTTGGACAGATTTATTTTCAGGTTGGAGATGTATCCATATACAGAGAATTCTTTTAACAGGCTCGGTAGGGATATATGTGGTTTGGTCAGAAAAAAGAGCAAATCATCTGCGTAAGCCGCTATCTTATATTCCATGTCAGAGACGCGGAATCCTTGAATATCGGGGTTAGACCGTATCATCCTAATAAAGGGCTCTAGTGAGAGTATAAATAGAATGGGTGACAACGGGCATCCTTGTCTCGTGCCATTAGCTATTTGCACCCTGTCTGACAGAGCTCCGTTAATACGGAGCCTGGCGGTTGGATTTCTATATAGGGTTTCTACCCAGGATAACATATGTGTGCCTAGTCCGATGTGTCTGCATGTCCCCAGCATGAAATCCCAGGCTACTCTATCGAAGGCCTTCTCCGCATCCGTAGAGAGGAGAAGGCCCTCGATTTTTCGCACATGGGCTGCGTGAATAAGGTTGAGTGATTTCGTTACGTTGTCTTTCGCTTCCCTCCCAGGCATGAAGCCCGCCTGTTCTGGACCAATTAGATTATGTAGATAGGGTTTTAGTCTATTGGCGATAATTTTGGCCATTATTTTCACGTCTAGGTTCAGCAGGGAAATAGGTCTATAGCTTGAACAGAGTGACGGATCTTTGTCGGGTTTTAGTAGCACTGTGATGTGTGCCTCTAGGAGGGACATTGTGTTGTCCCTTTGGACCATAAAGGAATTCAAGGCTTTTGTGAGGGGGCCTGCCAGTATCTCGGTGAATGTCTTGTAGTAAATAGAAGTGTACCCATCCGGGCCTGGGCTTTTGCCATTTTTTAGTTCTTGTATTGCCAGTTGGACTTCATCTAATCTTATGGGTTGGTCAAGAAGTTCGCTATCTGCTTCTGATAGTTTGGGCATTTTGGAAGCTAATAGATAATTCTGTATGGAATCCTGCCTGTTCCCTATTAAATTTGCTGGTTTGTGTTGTTGAGGGAGGTTATAGAGTTGTGTGTAGTATTCATGGAAGTGTTTTGAAATTAAGTCATCCGTAATATCTAGTCTGCCTGCTTTATTACGTATACCCATTATGTTATTTCTGAGTCGAGGTCCTTTCAGTGCCCTAGCTAAAAATCTCCCAGTCTTGTCACCATATTCGTAGTATATTTTTCGTTTGAAGAATAGGAATCTTTTGGAGGTAGCTTCCATGGATTGTTGTAGTGCTTTTCGTGTGTCTAGTAGTTCGGTCGCCACTGTTTTAGTCAGGGACAGTTTGTGTCGCGTCTCTAGTTGTGATATTTTATCGGTTAGTCTGATGATTTCTTTGTCTCTGTTTTTTTTACGTTGGGCACCCAGTTTCATTAGGGTTCCCCTCATGGTGCACTTATGAGCTTCCCAGATCATGAGTGGATCCATATCCTGCGTAGTGTTATGTCTGAAATATTCTCCCAAGTGGGAGGTTATTTCTGGTAACAGTGCATGGTCGGTCAAAAGGGAGGAGTTTAGCCTCCATGTGAGGGGTCCTTTTCTAGGAGTGTCAGCAGAGATTTTGAGGGAGATAGGAGAGTGATCCGAGAATGTCTGGATCCCTATCCTCGCTCCAGACAGTCGATGTAGATCTCTACGAGAGATGAATAGATAATCGATCCTCGTGTATTTGGCATGAGGTGCTGAGTAGAATGTGTAATCTCTACCCTCCGGGTGGAGAAAGCGCCAGGAGTCGATTAGGTGTAGAGAATGTAGGAGATTCTTGAACGATCTCAGCATTCTATAAGTCATGTGTGATTTGCCTGTGGAGGTATCATATAGGGGGTTTAAGGGGAGGTTAAAGTCACCCCCCAGAATAATACATCCCTCGCTGAATCCCTCTATTATTTTTATTAGCTTCCTACAGAAGGTTAGGTGTAGTCTATTGGGAAAGTAGACATTAACCAATGTTATGGGGTTGCCGTTGTAGAGGCCTTTAAGGAGTATGTACCTCCCCTCCGGGTCTAATAGTTTGTCTTTCAGAGCAAAGGATGCCTCTCTACTGACAAGTATCGAGACTCCCTTTGTCTTTGCCTGATCATTGGTAGCATGGTGTGCCTCTGTGAAAAAGGAATCAGTGAGCCTGGGTATTTTTGGGGATTTAAAGTGCGTCTCCTGTAGGAAAGCAAAGTGTGGCCTACCTTTCTTAAGTTCCCTCAACAAGGATGACCTTTTTTCCGGAATGTTCAGACCTTGAACATTGTGAGAGATCACTGTGGCCTGTGAGCCCATCGTGGAGTACGCCATGCTGTAAGACCGGAGAGACCCAGAGAGAGAGGATCCGCTGACGACACCAATAAGCACTGCGATGTACAGGGAGAAAACAGTTAAGATAGGGTTATAAGGCAACATTCAATCACGTAGAGTATATTCTGTGAAAACTGTCTGAGTGCGAACACCACCTAGTGTAGTAGACACTTTGGTGGAAGAGTTGTGTGAGGGGGTTAGATGAGAGATTAATTGGGTTCTAACCTAAGCAATAGTATACTATTGTGTAGGTGTAAATTTGTGTATCCTGTTGGGATCCTGGTCCCCACAGGATGCACCTTTAGGGGGTAGGGGGAGGCGACACTCTATTCTGACAATTCAGAATAAGCGGATCGTCTAGTGAGTGGGTGGTGGTAACAAAATGTGGAGGAATAGAGGCCGCAGCCTTAAGTATCTATTAAAGGGTGCTATTTGTGCCCTTTGACGCTAAGGTGCACTGTGAACTACCGGCTCTTCAGCCGCATGTATGTTGAGATTCTATTTTCTAGTCAAACAAACTTTTAAAACATGTAACATTTCGGAACTGCGTGGAAAAAAAAAAAAAAAAAGAAAACTTCCAGGTTAACACTGCCCATGTCCAATAACTTGTTAGCCATATAGTGGGTTGGATAAGATCATGCGGAGTGATCAGGTAAGAAAACTGTAAGGCTGATACAAAGAGAAAAAGGCAAAATAAGAAATAAAAAAAAAAAAGATGAAAAGAGTCCTGCGTTCACTATCCTCTCCGGGTTGATCTTCTGTTCCGTACGCTCCTGTCATCCGATTCCCATTCCTGTGTGGTATGGAGTGGAGAGTCATGTTTCCCCATGTCAGTTGCATGTGGGGTGTCTAGCAGTTTCCGTTATTTCTTGCTGGAAAAAGCGCCCGTAGTATAATTGTGCCCAAATGTTATTTCTTGCTGAGACGTGTGGATCGGTTATGGGCCGTTCGGTGTACCGTCTACGGTGTATCACAATGTTGGTTAGGTGACAAAGCAACTCTGGTACATAGGCTCCTATGCAATCAGAGTCTTTCCGTCATGAAGCATGTTCAGGCGTACCCTGAGCATACGAACGTGATCTTGACTTTGATCCCCTGAGGAGAAAGCTTGAGTGGGCCGTGTAATTCCTCGGTATGCAATTATAATGGGCTTCTGTCGGAATGCAGTAGGAACAGTTCGTGTACTGGTCTGGTGCCAGCTTAAGGGGGGGGTGAAGGAGCAGGATCTGATAGGCAGGTCAGATAATTCCAGTGTCCCAGGCTAAAACATGGACTGCAGTGTGAACCTGAGCAGCGGTGGAGGCTTTAGTCGTTTTAGGGGGATCAGGTCTCATCCTCAGGGGCTCTGGATGCGTAGGCTCTGCTGTTATTTGGTGTGCCTGCTTGAGATCCGCCAGCGCGGCTCTGCTTTAGCTTCTTTTTTTGATGCCGCTTTTCAGGTGAGGTAAATGGCGAGCTTGGGGGGCTACGTTCCGTGGGAGGCAAGCGGAACTCCTGGTACCATTCAGGGAGGTCTACTTGGCCCAGGTGTAGTGCAGAACAAAATTCGTCTAGGTCCTCGGGAGAACGTAAAGCATGTTGTCTGCCATTGTGCGATACAATCAGAGCGAATGGGAACCTCCAGGTATATCTGAGTTCTTTCTCACGTAATCTGTCCAGCAGGGGGCGGAGAGCCCTCCTGTTCCTTAGTGTTATTTGAGAAAGATCATGGAATAGCATTATGGTTTCGCCATTAAAAACGATCTGTTCATTTCTGCGTGCTTTTTGCATTATCTCCTCCTTTAATGTAAAGCTCTGCAGGCAGCAGATTACGTCCCTCGGTGGCATATTGTCGGGCCCGCGGGCCCTCAGAGCCCTGTGTGCTCGCACAAATTCTATATCCGTGTCCTCTGGTCTCTCCAGTAAACTGTTAAAGACACGTCTGAGTGCTGGGTTGATCTGATCGGCTTCGACTGTTTCGGGGATCCCCCTTACCCTGATGTTGCACCTCCTCCCCCTGTTATCCAAGTCTTCCAGGTGCCTGTTCATTTCAATAAAGTGGTTGGAATGTGAGATGGCTACCCTGTCCAGTCTGTGAATGGCCCTTTCCCTCTGCTTCCCTGCCGATTCCGCGGCCATCATGCGGTCGTTTAGCACTGAGAAGCTGGATTTGAGGTCTACGATGGCCGCTGAAAAGGACGATTTAATGTCCGCTGCTATTATGGCCATGTCTGAGTATGTCAGGGGGAGATTGGGGTGAGAGGATCCCCTACCGTTGTCCTCTGCGGCCGACTGGGAGTCTTCACTGAAGTCTTCTGCTACACGTGTCGGCGCCATCTTGGGGCCTTCACTTCCAGGCAGCGAGCGGGACTGGCTTTTGAAAATGTCTGAGATATTCCGTCCACGCAAAGCTGCCGCCGACTTCTTTGATCTGGTGTGCGGTGTCCGATAGCCCAGTTTGCTCATTATCGGGGGTTGAAAGCGTCAAAGAGCGGGTCTTAGGCTGCGGTTTCTCCGGAGCTCCTCTAGCAAGCTGCCATCTCCGTTGCGCGCCAAGCCACGCCCCATGATCACATCTTTTAACCAAACTCTAGGAGAAGGGCTTTTGTAGGTGTCTGGAATTGTTGACCACTCTGGAATACACACATCAGGAGACAACCAAGGAGGAACTTTTTTTTATTTCACATATTGTTGTACCAATATGTGTCAGATCATCTGTGCTCTGTGCCACTTCATTTTCAAATTCACTGGTTGAATCAGAGGATGCAAGTGTAACATCTTGTGGGTTACTCAAAATTTCAGTCAAAGACTGCAAGGAATCAGGGGCCGGGGTAACACAATAATCATAATCCTTTGCTCTTGGCTTTTTTCTTCCAGATTTACTTTCTTTCCCTCTAGCCCTTTTCCTCATCTGTGAAAGGCTGTATGTTTTGCTCGTGGGAAGAGGTATATTTGTTGCCATCTCAACAGCTAGAATATGGTAACATTTTCCGGTGCTAGGACAAGAGCACACCACCCCCTTGGATGTGTGTTTCACAACATACACATTTTCATTTATCACACTTCTGACTAAAAAAACTTTTAATTGTGCATTAAAGCTAACAAGATCCATTTCTACAGAGCTGCATGCTAAAGATTTCTGGCTCATTCGCAGGCTTTGCGTTTTCTCTACAGTGTGCGGATTTTCAACTGTTTGACTTTTCACTCGTTTAACAATATCTTCAAGGGGAATGAAGGGTGCAATTTTTTTTTTGTCTACTATTTTGGATAAAGGATGGCATCTTTTTGGATTGTAGTTTCCCAATCCACAATTTGCTCTTTCAAATTCATTCAGAAAAAAAGTCTGCATGTAGTAAAGTGACAGAACCATTGCATCCACAGGGAGCTCTTCCCATTCATTTTGGGCTTTTATCATTTTGTTCATACTTTCACTAATGTTGTTTGTTGCACATTTTCCTCTAAAAGCAGCAAAGTTGTGAGTGATATATGACACTAAGTGACACTGGATATCATTTTTCAAGTGTATGTCAAAATAACATTTGAAACTTTCAGTCCAGGATTTGCTGAATTTTTCATAATTATTATTGAATTCAGTAGCGGTTTGTGAATCAATCAGTTGTTCGACATGGTCTTTTAAAACTTTGACATCATCTCGTCCACCCTTTTTGTTTTTTCACCCAATATTCAACATCTCTCAGCATGTGAACACGGCAAAGGATAATATTAAGATGTGGAAAGTTATTTTTCAAAGCCTTTAGAATGCCCTTTTCTCTGTCAACAACAATTGGGATTTTTTTTATATCTGTCTGAATTCATACCTAATCTTCTCAACGCCTCTTGCAAAAATCTTTCATGATGGCTCATAAATTTCCGTTCATGTAACATAAAGGCTACAGGGTAAATTGGGTCATTTTCCAGTATTGTATTCCTTTGAACTAAAACTGACAGATAGAAGTCACCCAGTTGAAATGTAGTGTCATAACTTACCAGCTGTGGGTGGTTATGTTTTATTGACTTTTCCAGTACAGAAGAAGACAAAGCTATAATGTCTGGTAGCCCAAGAAACACCAACATGTCTGGAAAAGTGGTAATGTTCCAAATAAATCCATCAAGTTGAAAGGCAAGCTCATGCAAACTGAATATCTCATCCCTTGATATGCACTGCTCTTTTTTTTTTTGAGTATAGGGTATTGTGTACTTGTTTTACATTACGTGGACGATCCACAGGCATGCGATCTTGCTTTTCATCACTTCCCCTTTTGCTCAGTATTGTTTTATATATATTGATTGGATCATGTCCTGTATCATTTTTACAGATATCAATAAATACAGATTTTTTAGTAGGCAGGTAAAGCTTGTCAGTTTTTGCATTCCCATGTTTTCTACCAGTAAAGATTTTTTCATTTCCAAGGTAATGTATTAAGTAGTACTCTGACATAGTTTCACTTCTGTTTTTGTTTAAGCAGTATACATGTCTACGGAACTCTGAAGAGCCATTTTTAAATTCTTGTGTTCTAATATGATAATACCTTTTTAAAACACTGCCTCCATATTTGCAAAGATTATGCATGTTTGAGCCCTTTTGTTTCCAAGTATATTGGTCAAAACGAAAATCCATATTAGTTATGTCAGAGGCTTGGGCCTTGTAGATATAGAACTGATTTGCTTTTGGTAATATTGCTGGATCGGGGGATACATATTCATTATGTTCTTCAATGCTTCTTAAAATTGCTTCTGCTTGCTTCAGTGTAAAATCAGTACATCTTTCTCTAAACAATGACATTTTGTAGTTGCTGTTAAGTACAAACCTATAATAAAACTGTACAGGTGATTATCTGTTTCTCTGCATATGAGTGATCAGATGCAGTTCTTCAGACACCTCTCCAGCCCACAATGAAATTCCCTGCTGGTACAAGTTTCATTTTCAATTTAGACTCAACTTTTTTAAAGGGGTAGAGAGTAAAAAAAACATTAGTTACATAGAAAGCTTATTTTTGGCTTTCTTTCTTGTAATTTATCCTGATGTGCATATAAGTTTGGTTGTATTCCTTCAGAGTTCTAAGTAACTTTGTGTAGCTGCAGTCTGGCCTTGTGGAAGATTGGAGGCAATAGATCAATATTTTAATTTATTTTTCCACATTAAGCTACTTTTAAATCTTGAAAACCTGTGTTTAATATAATTCATTTATTAATTTGAAGTGTTTGAAGGCAACTGGTTAATGTTTAGGCACATTATGGCACATTAAGCATTACATTAAGCTGTTCACATTAAATGTTTCAGGATTTGTATAATGTAGCCATGGTGACGAGCACTCCTGACAAACGATCTGCCAATCACCCTGCTGGCAGACCCCCATATATCTTTGGAGACAATGAGCAGTCATTTGCGTAGTTTTGTTGCGTTTATTGCGGGATACAACTTGGTTGGGGTAAAGGAAGATATGGGATGCCCATAGTACTTAGAGAATTGTCATCACATTGATAAGGCATTAATTAGCAGCTTTAGTCTTGAAATGAAGCATCTCTAACATTCACAGTCTATTTCCTCTGCATATCTCCTCTTCCTCTGCACTGACTCCTGCAGACTATCACTTCTCTTGTACAAATCCTCCACTGCAAAACTGTTAAATTACTGTTGCTTCACCTCCATTGAAACAAGGAGGGATCACTCTGAATAACCCCATCTTGCAGACCATAAAGGTGTTGCTTCAGCAAATCACTAAATCAGAGACATACACAGCCTCTCCCCGATCAGTGAGTTTGGTAGCCACACAGTCTTTTTGTAAGGTATTACCAGTGTGCTTCACCAGGCCAGAGCTACTCGGTACCTCCCCCTGACGGCCTGACACATGGTAATAGACGGACTACTGTTCCCAGCCAGTCCATTGCTGTAAACGCTGTGTTCCCTGGCCACAGCATTCTGCACTACTCTCAACATCTTCTCCTTTTGCTTCTTTACACACTGACCTTCTCCAAAGAGCAAGTTCTGTGTCCCCGGTCACAGAACGCTGATCTACTCTCCTCCGCTTTACTGCTACTTCTTTTTCACCAATCTTCTCTTGTGTACAAGTCCTGTGTTCCCCGGTCACAGCAGCTTGACACCAACTCCATGATTAAGATCTTTATCTAGGATTACATCCTAGCAGCTCCTCCATCCCTCCTCCGTGCCCGGCGTGCCCCCACGTGGGGCCACCCTGCGTTAACCTTTCTAATACTCCATGCTTTCTTCCTGCACCATCAGACCTCTTTGCTGGCAGCATGTGACCTCAGCTTATATGGGAGGCCTGTCCCCTGCCAATACCAAAGGGTAATTGGTCAGAGCTCCTCACATGAGCTGCCTGCCACTCAAACCTCAGGTCCAACCTTTCTTCCAGAACAATCTGCCTGAAAGCAGGGGAGGCGCCTTTGAGTCAGACAGTCACACCCCCCACTAACCAAACACTCCCAGTCCCTAATAAAAACAACCAGGCCCAGCCCAAAGCACAGGCCTGGCTAAATTTGCCTACTCTGAAAGCTTTAAACCCAGAGAAACCTCACTCTAGCACCTACCTAAAGGTAGAGGGTGCTACAATAAAATAGTTAAATATGAATAACTTTTGGTATCGTTTACCAAATGACCTGAAATTTGCAAAATACGTTGGCACGGATAGAGTCTTATATTGTATGAAGTTTGGGGGAAATTGGTTAGTATCTAAATTCTTTTTTGTATGTTAAACCACATTAAACTCCCCAAATAATTTAACTAAATGTCACTCATTTGCCTTGCGATAACTCAAATCCCATGAAACTTTCAGGATAGGTTTGGGAAAATAAAAAATGTGCAAAGTTACAAGGCACTTGATTAAGATTTAGGCCATTTGCTGTTCTAATTAAATGTTTCAGGAATGTAAAAAATTGTTAAAGAAGAACTCCAGGAGAGACAAAAAAAAATCCTCTATTAGTACACCACCCTGCACAGAACAGGTATTTTTTGTACGTTAAGCCACATTAAGCTCCCCAAAAATCAAGCTTAATGTCCCTAATTTGCCTTGTGGAACACCGAATCGCATGAAACTTCTTGGATAGGTTTGGGAAGTTGAGATCTTAGGCTGTGCGAAGTTTTAGGGCAATTGATTGAAGTTTAGGCACATTATGGTACATTAAGCTCTTTACATTAAATGTTTTAGCATTGTAAAATATAGCTTAATGTGAATAACTTTTGGTGTGTTTAACCAAATCAGCTGAAATTTTCAGAATATGTTGGCATGGATAAAGTCTTCTGTTGTGTGAAGTTTGGGGGAAATTGGTTAACATTTAAGGTCTTTTTTGTACGTTAAGCTCTCCAAAAAACAAGCTTAACGTGCCTAGTTTGCCTTGTGGAACACCGAATCGCATGCAAGTTCTTGGATAGGTTTGGGAAGTTGAGATCTTGGGCTGTGCAAAGTTTCAGGGCAATCGATTGAGGTTTAGGCACTTTATTACACGTTAAGCTACATTAAGCCATTTTCACATTAAATGTTTTAGCATTGTAAAATATAGCTTAATGTGAATAACTTTTGGTGTGATTAACCAAATCAGCTGAAATTTTCAGAATATGTTGGCATGGATAGAGTCTTGTGTAAAGTTTTGGGGAAATTGGTTAAAATTGAATGTCTTTTTTGTACGTTAAGCCACATTAAGCTCCCCAAAAATCAAGCTTAATGTTCCTAATTTTCCTTGTGGAACACCGAATCGCATGAAACTTCTTGGATAGGTTTGGTAAGTTGAGATCTTGGGCTGTGCAAAGTTTCAGGGCAATTGATTGAGGTTTAGGCACTTTATTACACGTTAAGCTACATTAAGCCATTTTCACATTAAATGTTTTAGTAAGTCCCCCACAGAAGCAAGGTGATATGCAGATATATTTTTCCAGTCATCGACACCTCCAGCAATCAGACTTATTTCTTTGTTTGCAAACAGTTTGCAACAAAAACAAAACACTTTGTTTAGCTTGGTAGAGTAGATTAGCCAATGTCTCGTCTGCACTTCTCCATTTCCAAGGCGGCGTTTGTAATGGACTGCTGTAAAACGTCTATTAGAGGCATCCCTGGGTAATGAAAAGCGTTCATTTGGTTTTGCTGGGCCTTTCATTACGATGGTATCCCGAAATGATGTAGTGATGACATCAGGCCAATCCGCTGGATCAGAGAAATCCAGTGGTAATGAAGTAATCTCTAGTAGTCTTGCTGATATTGGAGAGTTCACTTCTTCAGTATCTGTGTCACTTTTCTCTTCAAAAGATTGCTCACTAATAGTTGTCGATTCTGAAGCACCCACTGTCATGGTTGTTGAAGGTCCTTCACTGCTATCCATATGCACAGGATTGTCTTCAACTTCACAATCGGGTTCTTCATCCTGAGCTTGAGTGGATTTCTGCTCCTGGTCAGCACTGAAGAATTAATTTAATGATCCAGCCATTTTTTGGGCCTCTTCTTCTCGCAGTTTTTTCTTTTCCTTTTGAAACCCGCACCCGACAACTTCTTACGCAGAGGTCCAGACATTGTATAACGTGAATCAATCCACTGCAGAAATAAACTAATAATTAACCCCTGGTTAAAAATTTGGTTTTGGTATTGGCTCCTGTCTAGGACAAGAGCCATTTAGTCAAGTGATCGTTGATTGGTTTTCACAGTGACCACATGACTTAAGGCCAAAAATATTGGTTGAACCTAGTCTGTCTGGCTTCCTAGACAAATAAACCCCTTCCCCATCCACCCACACAAATTTGGGGGCATATGGCTGAGAATTGGACAAGCTCCTGAGGCTTGTCCAATCCTCTATGCAATCTTGGACAGCCAGATTGAGGGAACCGTATTGGAGGGTGGAAGTTAAAGTGGAACTTTAGTCAGAAAATTAAGTCCTGCTCGATTACTTCGGGCTGTCCCCTTTTGCAGGTATAGCTATGCAAAACATTAAAAATATGTGTCTAAACTGTGTACAATCCAGTAATATACTGTCTCCCCCGCTCTGCACATGCTCAGTTGCTCAAAATTTTAGGCACCTTTAGGCACTTCTGTGTTTGTAGAGGCCTGCTGACAGCCTTGAAACAGAATTAAAACCTCCTATTTTCTTACAGCCAAGGAATCTGCTTCTGTTTAATCTACAACTGCCATGGTGCTGCACATGTGATCAGTTATGACACCAGCCATATGATATGACAGTTTGGTTAAGGAATTAGGCAAATATGACAGTTAGCAATCCCAACATTCCAAGAATAAAAGGTAAAATATTAGATGAGCAAGTAATTGATGGCAAGTGGGTCTATCGCTTCTCACATATGAAAAATATAAATTTGTGAAGGCCTAGTGTGCATTAACACGGCCTGTACCCCAGAGAGAAGCTTAAACAGATAGACATAGAGAGTATATGCATATAAACAAAAAGTAAATTTTATTAGGGCATTGAGCCCAAAAATAGATAAGTAAAGTCAGTAGATAGGCATACAATTTTACAAAGAATCAAAAAATGTACATGAAAACATATGTGACCATAGACATGTACATAGGATGCAGAAATTGCACAACAACTTGCGATAATATCAGAGTCTTTCAGGAAAATGCCGACATGTTTCGGACGGACGTCCTTTTTCAAGGCAATAACAATTCCTGTATTTGCTCAATAGTACTGTATAAGACAGAGTAAGGTCATTAGTATACAACATATTGTATTGATAAATGTAGGGCCTGTATTTAAACCACTAAGTGGTAATGGTACTCACTTGCAAAGCATTGAAGAAAAGGGCCCAAATAGCCCGGTGGTCTTGGGATACAAGAGTATGGTCTCAATGTATTCACAAAATATAAATTGGTCTTATGCTGTTAAAAGCAAGCGGCTGCTGGACATTTGGTGGGCTGCAAGATCTCCAGCCATGCACCATTGGGTTGCCATGGCTCTGTGTACCTGGGCCAAGATAGTATAAGGCTAGGGGGGGAGATAAAGTAAATAGGGTAGTATTAGTGTCACTTGGAGTATATCATGCGGGGTGAACAGCATGAGGTAAAAAAAGGTAATGTTACCTGATGGATAGAAGTCCTGTAGAAAGGTACAGCAGAGCGCCGGCAGGAAAGTGTTATAACTAGTCCCGCCAGTGTTCAGGTTTAAATATATGTGGGGATTGATGTCAGCTGAGCGGGCCATAATGTGGGATGGGTGCGCTGAGCTGCAAATTAATTGGGGCCAGGTGAGGGGATGGTGGCTCGAAGGCCATGAATTATTTCCCCCAACGAGATCTCAGAAGCGGCGGCCCCGCGCGTCGTCACGCCCGAGGGGGCGGGGCCTCATGCGGCATCGGAGCGTCACCGACGCGGGCAGACTGACCCCTCCCCGCTTGCTGGAGCGCAAGCGAAGGGCGCATATGGTGGAGACGTGCGCCTCAATGGGTGTATATGGCGCATGCGCAGTTGGGAGTCCGCGCATGCGCACAATGTCTTACCCGCGCCGGGCAGCCTGGATAAACCAAATGGAAGCAAGGTAAGCCGGATATGGGCGTGGAGAGATGTGGATAGATGTCATGGTGTTGTTACCCTGCAATAAGTTTGGTGCGGGGAAATATTGGCATGTTAGCAAGTGAGTCACAGTACCGCGTAGATGGATGGAGCACCCCCTATTGAACAGAGACAGACAGTGCATTAGAATAGCAAATACAACAATATTCACATATCTTTGGAAATAAAAAAGAGAAAATACATTTGCATTGATCAGTTTGAATAGCTATGAATCAAACAATACAAACACTACAGTAGGGCTAATATGCTGTATGAGCATGTTTTTTGAGGTCACTAAACAAATGCGTTTTGATAGGTGTAGAAATGTAATAAAGCACAGTTACTGTCATGTAAGTGAACTGTTGATAGGTGAGGGTAGGATCCCGAAGTAAGGATATTAGAGGGGGCCTACCTTAGTTGCAAAAGGATTATAGATCGAGTTCACATACCCCTGATTCAAAACCATCGAGGTAAGGCTTGAAGTTGAATGCCTCGTTGAGGCCTGGGGGGGATGTGGCATTAAGATGGAAAATCCATTTAAGCTCACTTTGAAGTAAAGATTTATTATAGTCACCCCCTCGATTGGGTGGGGGGATGTGATCAAGTGCTCTAAATGTAATTTGGGGGGTTGAGTCTTGATGGACAATTGCACAGTGTCGCCCTAGGGGAGATCAGGGTCTTTTTGGTTGATGCTTAGGGTATGTCGGTAAATGCGTTTCCAGAAAGGCAGTTTGGTTTTCCCAACATAAAAACACCCACACTCGCATTCTAATAAGTATACAATGCCGACTGAGCGGCAATTGACAAAATGTTGGGGGAAAAAAGGTTGTCCATTAGGTAGGGTATTGGATCTGTTAGATTTGGATAGATACCTACAGTATTTGCATTTCCCGCATGGGAATGTCCCTTTAGCTTGTTTATGTAAATAACTGACTGCAGTATATTCGCTTCTAATTAGTTTATCACGGAGAGAGGGAGCTCGTCTATAGGTGAGTAAGGGGTGTGTCGGTACAAATGGAGACAATGAATGGTCTGTGGTTAGAATATGCCAATGTTTCTCTAAAATCTGAGTAATTGAGGAATGTTGTTCACAGAAATTAGTGATAATTCTCAAAGGAGTGTTTGTGGCCTTAGGTTTGGAGGAAAAGAGTAAGGAGGTACGTGTTTTGGATTTCGCTTTTTTGTATGCGATTTTCAAGATTGTATGTGGGTATCCTCGTTCTAGCAGCCTGTTTCGTAAAACAGAGGCTTCGTTTTCGAAGGAGGCCTCGGTTGAGCAATTGCGGCGGGCACGGAGGTATTGGGCATATGGGATAGAGTTGAGGAGGGGTTCAGGATGAAAGCTGGAGGCAGCCAAAATAGTGTTGCCTGCAGTGGGTTTGCGGTATAGGTGACTTTGGATATGACCTTCCAAGTCTTTCATAAGGGTAAGGTCTAAAAAACAAATAGAAGTTGGACTGTATGTCATAGTGAATCTCAAGTTTAATTGATTGGAGGTGTTAAGGTAGGTCAAGAAGTCTTGTAAAATTTGACTGGATCCCTGCCAGACAATAAGGATATCATCGATGTATCGACGAAAGGTAACAATGTGTTTGGTATACATGTTGGCAGAGGGGTCTGCAAATAAAAGACGTTCCCACTCCCCCAAGTACAGATTGGCGTAGGCCGGTGCGCAACAAGTGCCCATGGCCACGCCCTGTACTTGGAGGTAGTGGGAACAATCAAAGGAAAAAAATTTATTGTTGAGGATAAAGTTGAGAGCATTAATAATAAATGTAGAAAGATCTGTAGGGTACAGGGAGGTAGTGGTAAGTATATGTCGGATAGCCGAAAGTCCTAAGGAATGGGGGATCGAGCTGTATAATGCCTCGACATTGATCGCGACAAGAAGGGTGTCGGGACTGATGGTCAAGGAGGACAGACCTTGTAGGAGATGGGTAGTGTCTCGTATATAGGAAGGAAGTTGAGTAACTAGGGGTTGCAATAGTTTGTCAATGTATCGACTGAGGTTGTCTGTAAGAGAGCCTCTTCCGGAAACTATGGGCCTGCCTGGTGGTCTGGGTAGGTTTTTATGCACCTTGGGTAGTGCATAAAACGTAGCTGTACGTGGAAATTTGGTTCTAACATAATCACTAGTGTGTTTGTCTAATACCCCTTGAGTGGTGGCAGAGTCTATGAGTATGTATAGTTGTTGTTGTGCTGAAGCGATGAAGGATATGGGGATCTTTTTGTACCATTCCTTGTTTTGTAAGATGTCATGGCACATTTGAATATAATCTGCTCTGTCAAGTATAACTATATTTCCGCCTTTATCGGCGGGTTTTATGATTATTGTAGAGTTGGTTTTTAAATTTTGGAGGGCGAGGTATTGGTTATATGAGAAGTTTCTTGCCTTAGATCGGTTGGGGTGAGTTTTTAGGTTACGGATTTCCCGTGTCACTGCCTGCAAAAATAGTGCCGCTCGTGGGTTGGTGCTGGGGGGTGGGTAGAAGCTGGATTTCTTTTTTATGGTTATCTTGGAAGGTGGACATGGTAGGGTAGGAGGGTCATCCTCAGTGCTGGCTAAGAGAGTGTCAAGATCCAAAGTATCTATTAGGTTGGAGTTATCACTTTCCTCCAAAAGTTCAGTTAACTGTTGGAGGGCAGTGGTCTCCGCTGCAGAGTGTAAGAGAGAATCTGGAAAGGGATTGGGTGTATATATACTGTGTAGTAAAAGTTTCCGAACAAATAGATGAATGTCTTTGATGACAGTGAATTTGTCTATGTGAGATACAGGACAAAAAGTAAGTCCCTTTTCAAGGACTGAGATTTCATGCTTAGTGAGTGGGTGTTTAGAAAGGTTAATGATGTTACAAGAAGACAAAATTATCTGGGTGTTCTTTTCGGTTGGTGAGAGTTGTTGTGTTGAATTCTTTGTGATGCTCGCATTAAATCTAAAAAATCAGGGTGTTGGTAGGAAGAGGGTAGAGAATGTGATCTGGAGGTCTTCGAGGACGAGGAAGCGACAGACGGATCTCTAGCCGGTGAGTCGTCGGTCGGTCCCTCAAGATCGGAGACCTCGTCACTGGAAAGGTTGGGTGTGCGACCTCTTTTGGGGTTACGTGGACCCCGTGTAGAATTAGGTTTGGGTGCAACGTGTGAGGTATCTGTATTGCGATCGGCAGTAGACTTGGGAGGCATTGGTTTAGAGGCGAAGCGTGCTGAGGCTGGTGGGCGTACAGCACGGTTGGCCTCATTCCATTTGTAGGCTCTTTCCTCTTGGAATGCTTTTTTGTTGCGGAAGAATTTTTTGTCCTTCTGCGTCAAAGTATCATGGTTAAATTTGTCAAAACGTTTTTTAAGTTGGAGGTCCAACGTTTTGTATAGTGGATGATCCAAAAATTGTGTGAGTTGAGTGTTTATTGATGCGAGTTTGGCATCAAGGACGGACATTTGTGTCTCATACTGTTGTATCAAAAGTTTCATTAAATCAATGGAACATTGTTTGAGGACACCCTCCCAGGCCTGTTTAAAGTCTGGGGGAATGTCCTGAAACGTAGGGAAAATTTGGACCCTGAGGCCAAAAGGGTTAATACCGTGAGCAATATAGTCCTTGAAGGACTTAATGTGCCAGAAGAGAGAGGCTTTCTTCTGGACAGTGTGTGTAAGATTGAGAAAAACAAATCGCAGTTGGGATTCAATGAATTCATTAGATTGAAATTGTTGTAGGGTGCTAGTCATGCGGGTCTCCCAATCCTCACCAAGGAAGATTGCCATGATGGTTGGAGGGGGGTAAGGGGGGTGTTCACAAAACCAGGTTCAAGGTAATAATTAGATAATTGATAGTGCACAAAAAGGTCAGTATTAGTATTTAAACTAAAGTATATATAAAGACATAGGTATATTAGAGGTGAATAATGCCTGCAATTGCTTGCTCGGGTAGGGGATTTTTATGGGGTAACCATAGATAAATCAAGGTAAAATATTAGATGAGCAAGTAATTGATGGCAAGTGGGTCTATCGCTTCTCACATATGAAAAATATGAATTTGTGAAGGCCTAGTGTGCATTAACAAGGCCTGTACCCCAGAGAGAAGCTTAAACAGATAGACATAGAGAGTATATGCATATAAACAAAAAGTAAATTTTATTAGGGCATTGAGCCCAAAAATAGATAGGCATACAATTTTACAAAGAATCAAAAAATGTACATGAAAACATATGTGACCATAGACATGTACATAGGATGCAGAAATTGCACAACAACTTGCGATAATATCAGAGTCTTTCAGGAAAATGCCGACATGTTTCGGACGGACGTCCTTTTTCAAGGCAATAACAATTCCTGTATTTGCTCAATAGTACTGTATAAGACAGAGTAAGGTCATTAGTATACAACATATTGTATTGATAAATGTAGGGCCTGTATTTAAACCACTAAGTGGTAATGGTACTCACTTGCAAAGCATTGAAGAAAAGGGCCCAAATAGCCCGGTGGTCTTGGGATACAAGAGTATGGACTCAATGTATTCACAAAATATAAATTGGTCTTATGCTGTTAAAAGCAAGCGGCTGCTGGACATTTGGTGGGCTGCAAGATCTCCAGCCATGCACCATTGGGTTGCAATGGCTCTGTGTACCTGGGCCAAGATAGTATAAGGCTAGGGGGTGAGATAAAGTAAATAGGGTAGTACCTGAACACTGGCGGGACTAGTTATAACACTTTCCTGCCGGCGCTCTGCTGTACCTTTCTACAGGACTTCTATCCATCAGGTAACATTACCTTTTTTTACCCCATGCTGTTCACCCCGCATGATATACTCCAAGTGACACTAATACTACCCTATTTACTTTATCTCACCCCCTAGCCTTATACTATCTTGGCCCAGGTACACAGAGCCATTGCAACCCAATGGTGCATGGCTGGAGATCTTGCAGCCCACCAAATGTCCAGCAGCCGCTTGCTTTTAACAGCATAAGACCAATTTATATTTTGTGAATACATTGAGACCATACTCTTGTATCCCAAGACCACCGGGCTATTTGGGCCCTTTTCTTCAATGCTTTGCAAGTGAGTACCATTACCACTTAGTGGTTTAAATACAGGCCCTACATTTATCAATACAATATGTTGTATACTAATGACCTTACTCTGTCTTATACAGTACTATTGAGCAAATACAGGAATTGTTATTGCCTTGAAAAAGGACGTCCGTCCGAAACATGTCGGCATTTTCCTGAAAGACTCTGATATTATCGCAAGTTGTTGTGCAATTTCTGCATCCTATGTACATGTCTATGGTCACATATGTTTTCATGTACATTTTTTGATTCTTTGTAAAATTGTATGCCTATCTACTGACTTTACTTATCTATTTTTGGGCTCAATGCCCTAATAAAATTTACTTTTTGTTTATATGCATATACTCTCTATGTCTATCTGTTTAAGCTTCTCTCTGGGGTACAGGCCGTGTTAATGCACACTAGGCCTTCACAAATTTATAACATTCCAAGAATATAGCTTTTTTTTTTAAAACCATTAAATCAATGGGTTTAGTTCCACTTTATGATTTACTTCTGCTCAGGGGCTATAGGCTTCACCAAAATGTCAGCCTCCGGCTAGAAGAAACAGGTGCAATGCTGGATGCAATTTACAGCAAACACTGATTTTGGCAGCATAATTACTAATGTGAAATATATGTTCATTGCTAAAGAACATTATTTTTTAACCAGTTTAAACGCTTTAATGTGGAAATTATATGGGAGGGAGTTAATGAAGGGAGGGAACCGGGGGGAATTATTGATGGAGGGGACCAGACAAGACCAGAGGTTTTTGTGTGTGTAAGGGATGCTCATCTCACCAGTGTCCATTAAATGCAGCCTCACCTCTGCCCATCAAATACAGTCTCAGCTCTGCACATCAAATACAGTCTCACCAGCACCCATCAAGGCAGCCTCACCTGTGCCCATCAAATTCCATCTCATCCGTGCCCATCAAATACAGACTCACCAGCGCCCATCAATGCCACTTCACCAGCGCCCATCAAATACAAACTCACCAGCACCCATAAAATACAGACTCACCAGCAGCTATCAATGCCACTTCACCAGCACTCATTAAATACAGACTCACCAGCGCCCATCAAATACAGACTAACCAGTGCCCATCAATGCCGCTTCACCAGCGCCCATCAACTACAGACTCACCAGCGCCCACCAAATACAGACTCACCAGTGCCCATCATGACAATGCCACTTCACCAGCGCCCATCAAATACACACTCACCAGCGGCTATCAATGCCACTTCACAGACTCACCAGCGCCCATCAAATACAGACTCACCAGTGCCCATCATGACAATGCCACTTCACCAGCGCCCACCAAATACAGACTCACCAGTGCCCATCATGACAATGCCACTTCACCAGCGCCCATCAACTACAGACTCACCAGCGCCCACCAAATACAGACTCACCAGCGCCCACCAAATACAGACTCACCAGCGCCCACCAAATACAGACTCATCACCAGCGCCCATCAATACCGCTTTACCAGTGCCCGTCAAATACCATGTCACCAGCGCCCATCCAATAGAGACTCGCCAGCGCCCATTAATGCCGCTTCACCAGCGCTCATAATATACAGACTCGGGGGGAGGGGTGGACATTTGGCAGATCAGTCGATATAATACATAAATACGCTCACACACATTTTAAAATTAAATGTCATTGTCATCACATATAAAATCTCATTAAGAGAGAACCACACCGGCAATAACACCTGTTTCTCGCTGGCACCAACTCTGCTGTATTGCCTGTGTACCTGCCAGGCTGCCTGGTGCTTCTTCCTGTTCAGAATCCAGCCAGCACCTGTCCCAAAGCCCGGAGAGCCGTCGCCACGCCGCTACTGTCTGTATCCCATGATGCTCCATCCATCCATCCATAATCCGTTCCAAGAGCGCGGGGGGGCAGGGGGGCTGTGCTGCTGGACTGACAATCATGATGATGGACACTGTCACACTGAAGAGCGGCCTCGGCGACGGCGAGATATGACATGTCATGATGTCACATGTCATCATTCATGAGCAGAGAGGGGAGAGGGGGGCGGGTGCTGTGCTGCCTGAGCCTGACACAGTGAGAGATATGACATGTCACATGTCATCATGAGCGGAGCTGCGGAGAGCAGAGAGGGGGGCGGGTGCTGCCTGAGCCACACAGTGGAGAGAGAGTGAGTGACAGTGTGACACACAGAGAGCGCCCTGGAGTCTGGACAGAGAGGGGGGATTATTTACTGTCTGTGACTGTCTTTGCATGTCACACAAGCGGGGGGGGGGGGGCGCCGCTGCTTGATAGGGACAGACTGAGTCTGTGCAGGACTCAGACTCAGAGTAAAATAACCAGCGGCCGGGCGCCCTAGGCGGTCGCCTAGTGGTAGCACCGGCCCTGTCTCCAGGATCCCTGATCTGGACCTCACCAGGGAACCCGTACTATCCCTCAGACCTCCAAAGACAACCTGCTGGGACGTAAAAAGGAAGGGCTTGATCTCTGTGAGGAGGCATTTCCTGACCCATTTTGACTGCGGTCCATAGATATTAATCAGGCGCAGGTCCTGCCCCCTAACAGAGACATCCAAGACCATGCATCTCCCAATCTCTACCTCAATTATCCGCCGTCACATTACCATATCGGTTTTAAAAAGGACCGCAACTCCGATGCAGGGCTCAGCCGCAAGAGACCAAAAGGAGGGACCGCATCTCCACTCCCTTTTTGCTAGATGGACATCGGCCAAAGTATTGAGCCAGGTCTCTTGCAAAAATAAAATCTCAGCATCAAACTCGCTGAGCAAAAATAAGGCAATATCACGAGCTCTTGCAGATTTTATGCTGGCGACATTAATGGTCGCCACCTTTATCGGAGTGGGAACTGCCATCAGGATGATTGGGGTAGCCGTTTAACCTTCACCACACTCTCATCACCAGAAACAGCTCTCTTTAGACTACGTGATTCCCCCTCATCCATAGATAAGGAGAAGTATATATCACATATCTCATCACCCGACAAAACAGAAAAGGTATTACCAAGAGGAACCCCTCCTGGGTCCGACTCTGAGGAAGAAATTACCAATTTTCTTGTCTTCCTCTTTTTCTTCCTCCTAAACTTTTCCCACCCCTCCTCCTATGAATCCCCCTCAACAGAGGGTGAGACATGGGATATGGACACCTTTCCATCAGCCCCACCCCCATCCAGCACCCCCACACTCCCTTGACCACGTTTGCGCTGCTGAGGGACAGGGACTGGAGGCTGAGTAGGAAGATCCGCTAAACCTGCTCCCCCAGCAGCTTCAGCTAGCCTGGAGGATCTACGTACAGAAGGATTAGGGACCACCACAGGAGGGACAGACTCAGGGGAAACAGAATCCGAAACAACAGATGTAACAGACACGGGAGGGACAGACTCAGGGACCGTGTCACTAGGGGAAACAGAATCTGAAACAACAGATGTAACAGAAACAGGAGGGGCAACAGCAGTTTCAGCGGCCTCATCCTCCTTATCAAGCCTCTGCAGCTCAGCCTCCAATCCTGGCAAGTTATGTAATGCCTCTGGAGACTGACTATAAGGATAACCCAGCTTTTGGCACAAATTGCACCGAATTTCTGTACAATCCTTAGCCAAATGGTCCAGATCCTGGCATAGTGAGCATTTTTTACGGGTACAGGTATTTGCAAAATGGCCCTTGTCACCACATTTATTACACACTTTAGGCTGACCCTGGTAAAAAATAGTCAGCCGATCCCTCCCTAGAAAGGCTGAACAGGGCAGATGTTGAACTACATTTCCCAGCATCCCCGAATTTAGTGACACTGTCCAGGCCCCTGTCCATATCCCATGTTCATCCAGGACCTTCCGCGGTGGAGTGAGGACCTCACCATATCGGCGTAGCCATACTATTAAATCAGCCTCTGGAATAGATTCGTTACGCACCAGGATCGTCACCGATTTTATCAGAGGCTGCCTGGAAATCACCTTTGGCACCAAACCACTCCACTACGGAAGGCCCTTGCACCTCCCATATCGCTCCCAAAATAAATCCAAGCCCTCAGGCTTTACAAAGGACAAATCAAATTCATAACTCCCCACTGGGCAAATCAAAGCAAATATCTCCGAGGCTTTAAACCCCATTTCCAAAACTAGCTCAGCCACCCTCCCCCTTCAACTGAACCACATTCCTCCTCCTGTACCCACTAACCATCCCACCACCAAACCTCCCCAAATTGTGACCACTAATATTTACAGAATTCCCTCCACCCTCCTTGGTGCGACTTCCCAAAACTGATGCATAGCTGCCCACTTTCTTCACAGCAGAAAAAACATTTGTGTTTTTTGGACCGTCTGACACATTTCTAACAGATATCGATTGTACAGATCTGGTCTGTACAATCAATGAGTCTTTCCTCTGAGCAGAGAGAGCAATGTCATTTTTATTTTTCTCAGCAGTATTAACCCCTTCACCACCACCACCTTCATTGTTTTATCATTACTGTCATTCTTAATACTTGCTGGTATATTCACATGTCCTGCAGTCTTCCCAATAGTGTCAGTTCCCACTGCAGTGCTGGTGGAATCTTCAGCTGGTCTGTTCTCTTCTATCAGGACAGAACTTTCTGCAGAGGACAGTGCAGGCTGGACTGACACTTCCATGGCTTCCACTGCACATGGTGCAACATGCTTATCCCTTCCCCCACCAGCATCAATCAGCTCAGGTGAGGCAATCTCTTTGCTGGTGTCAGCCATGCTGTGTGAAACACATTCAGCAAACTTGATAGATGAACTACAGGTCCCAGTAGTAGTAACATCCATGTTCGGGGTGTTTGGTGCAGGTCCATCTTCATTCCCTGGTTGATTTCTCTGCCCATCCTCAGGGACCTCTGGTGGATCATCAGAAATGGGACACTTGTCTTCTCTTAGGGGGGACTCCATCCGCTGGATGAAGGTGAGGGTGCCATGGTCACTCTCAACCCCCTGGCTGGTTGCCGCTGGTGAATCCAAGGCCTTACATGGGGGGAGAGGTGCAGAAGCCGATAGACCTGGGTCATCCGTTACCTGAGGCTGATCCACAGAACATGCTAAGGACTGGCTGACAAATCTCCTCTTTTTGTCAAATTTTTCTTTGAACGCTCCACTTTTTTCTTTAAGTTTTTCCAGCAATAACGTTTGCTGCTTTACTTTCTCCTCCAAATCCTGTAACTCAGGCTTCATGGCTGTGCGATTTTTACTCCACGCCTGGAAGTATTTGGCTTTGAAGTTTTAATGCTCAGCTTTCAAACCTTTAAGTTTCTCTGCTACTCTTCCAATTGCTTTAAAGCGGTTGACAATCTTCTGGCGGAAGACACTGGCATCCACAC
Organism: Lithobates sylvaticus; assembly: GCA_028564925.1. Classification (NCBI taxonomy): domain Eukaryota; kingdom Metazoa; phylum Chordata; class Amphibia; order Anura; family Ranidae; genus Lithobates; species Lithobates sylvaticus. Next base: position 770,006,267 of record CM053026.1, on the reverse strand, counting down.
CAGGGCCCGGACCCACAGTCAGATCCTCCTCCACCACCATCTCCTCCTCACTAGGCCCCGTGTCATCAGGGGAATCCCTCCCAGGATCAGGCATTATTCCTGGGCCGAGCTAACAGGCAAGGCCCAGGTTTGAAAAAAGGTTGGTTCTCATAGAGAGCTTTTTGAGTGTGTCCTCCTCCTCCTTCCCACTGACCACCAATGTAGGCTGCTTTCCTCCCATTGGCCCCTAATGGATAGGTTTTAGTGAAAGTTTCCCAAGACCTGAAAATGTATTAAAGGATTCCTCTGAGGTAAAAAGGTTGAGAGAGGCTGGTTTAGTGTAACTTTTAATGCCGTGTGCACACGGTTGGACATTCCGACAGAAAAAGTCAGATGGGAGCTCTTCATCGTATATTCCGACTGTGTGTATGCCTCTGACTTTTTCCGTCAAATTCTGAGGGACTTAGAGAACATGTTCTATATTTTTCCAATGGAACTAATTACTATCGGATAAACCGCTCGTCTGTATGCTGTTCAGATGCACCAAAAATGACGCATGCTCCTGAAGCAAGTACGAGACAGAAGCTACTGGCTTGAGCGGAACTCTGTTGGAGGAACCTTCATAGGTTATTCCGACAGCAAAACCGGTCGTGTGTACGGGGCATAACAGAACTGCTATAACTGCAAACTTACTAAGGTCATCAAAAATGATGACACTTGCTTTTGCTTCAGCAAAGTCATCTACAATGCTTTTGATGTTGAGTCTTCTAGCTCCCTCATTTTCTATGCCTAACCACTTGCCGACCAGCCGCCGCAGTTGTACTGCAGCAGATGTCACGGCTGGGCGAAACGACATTATGTAACATCGATTTGCCCTGTGGATACTAGGGGGCACCCCCCCCCCGAGCCGATGCGGGTGCCTGGTGGTCTCGATCACCATCGGGCTCCCCCCATCGCCGCTGAGACACGGAGAACCCGGAACTGTGTGTGTAAACAGTTTCCAGTTCTCTGAGGGGAGTCTGTTCATACAAAGTATGAACAGCGATCTGTTATCTTCCCTGCACAGTCCCACCCCCCCTTCAGTTAGTACTTCATTTTCCAATCGCACACGTTCCTGGAAATGCTCACAGTTTTGGGTGCTGTAGCAACAACCAGCTGGATACTGGTTCAAATCACAGTAGAAAGATGTTTGCCAGCACACCATGGAGCGACACAAATAGCGTCCAAAAAGAGTGGTTTATTGCATGATCACAATAAGGGAATAGTGCAACGTTTCGGAGCCGCGCAGGGCCCCTTCGTCAGGTATGTTGGAACACACACCAGGGAGCACAGTTAACCCCTTGATCGCTCCCTAGTGTTAACCCCTTCACTGTCAGTGACATTTTTACAGTAATCAGTGCATTTTTTTTAGCACTGATCGCTGTATAAATGACAATGGTCCCAAAAATGTGTCAAAATTGTCTGATGTGTCCGTCATAACGTCGCAGTCATGATAAAAATCACAGATCGCTGCCATTACTAGTAACAAAAAAATAAATAATAAATGTAGCACTAACCCTCGAAGGAGCTGGTTATTTTTGCGCTTACCGTTATTTTCTTGACCTTGTGTGAGTCTAGGGGTTTGCCGAGGTAGATGGCCCAAAGGACTGTAGAAACTGACACTGGATACACTTTAGGGATTTATATTTGCAAAACGTTAAACAGAACACAGTCTCTCAGTAGGGAATAGAGGGTATAGGTAGGAAGTTCAGGTATTCTTGGAACTGCTGACATTGAATGTCTCTCAGTATAGAATCCAGGAATAGCCATTTGCAACTGGATACTACAGCTATCGGATAAATCCCCTTTTGGTGAATTTAGCAACCGACAGGTGATTCAGATAAAGCAAAGTCTCTACCACAGACTTGGTTGTAGAACTTTAGGATAAACAGTCTCTACCACAGACTTGGTTGTAACTGAAGGATGAAAACTTAGAGAACTCTCACACGGTACCAGTATCTTGCAGCCGGTTCCGCGATACCATATGAGTGTGGATTCACTTGGTGTCCTTCCAACTTAGCTTCCAGGCTCTTGCCGAGCAGCCAGCCTCGTGCGTGGCCCTCTTCTGAAGAGTCCTCCCCTGGTTGCGTTCTCAGTTGCTGGGCCTCTCCAAAACTGAGATGGCACCAGACCACCTTGGAATCCTCCTTCCAGTTACTGTGCCTCGGGCTAGCCAGCCCCGAGACTTGGAAACAAATGGATCCGCACCTCAGGCCATGAGGACCAGGATCAAACAGTCAGAAAGATCTTCTGGACCGGAACCCAGAATCACGTGACCTCAGTACCCTCTCCCAGAAATCACAGCGAGACAACACACTCACTGATTTGTTCCGAGAAAGATTGGCACCCAATGCGTCAAACCAGACTGCGTCCCAATGCCTGCCAGAGGTTACACCGACACCTATGGCCAAGCAGAACACAATACAGTCCAGCCCAAACTGGTACTGAGACCAGAATTTAGAGCAATTAACCCTAAAACCCAATTATGGTTTTAGAAACATTAAATTGACAAAAAGATAGCGCGTGCTCTTCAGGAGCCCAGGGCTACATAAAAATGCTATAAGTCTATCCCCTATTTTGTAGACGCTATATCTTGCGCAAACCAAATCAATAAACGCTACTTTGGCCAGTGCTTATCAGTGCTTGATTAGGGCCGGTATTACTGATTGTTTGACGGAAGTGCTGAGTATACCTATACCCCAAACACCCAGGGTGTGTATGATTGGCCTTGTGGAGGAGGTAGTTCCTTCAAGGGCACATCGCACATTTCTGAACATTGGCCTTTTCTATGGCAGGAAGGCCATACTTTTAAAATGGAAGAAGATGGAGGCTCCTACGTTATCATTTTGGAAGGGTTTAATAAATAAAGTTATCCCCCTATATAAAGCGACATATAGATCTAGAGGCTGTGAGAAGAAGTTCTACAAAGTATGGCAACCTTGGTTAGACTCCTCAGACACTGTGGGTTGATAGAAATAAATGTTAGACGCTGATCTAAATATGACATGCTCGAAAATGTAATACTTTAATGTAGAGTGGTTATTAATCTCTGTGTTTGAAGGTATAACAGTGGACTGTCCATACCCCCTCCTATACGCAGGGTTGGCATAATGGGAGTAGGTTAAATTCACTGCATTATAATATGGTACACTCTAAAGCATCGAGTTGCACGCAAGGTTGGGGGGTGGGGGGGGGGGGGGAACGGGGGGGGGGGAGGGGAAGGGCAGGAAGGGGGGGCCTTATGAACTACGTTAGTTCATCAGCCACAGGATGTGGTAGGTTGCCCATTTTGGGTTTTGGTTTTTTTGGGTTGTGGGTATGTATGTAGAGAGGACTGTACTGCCTTGTACTGTTCCTTGTATGTTTTGTACATGTAATTGTTTGTATGCATGTATTGTACTGTTTTTCAAAATTTAATAAAAAGATTTTTCAAAAAAAAAAAAAGGTATTCAAGCCCAAACTGGTAAATACTAAATGTGAAAAAAATATCTAAACCAATTACATATAGATTCCAAATCCAGTGCAACGTGTATCGCTAATTCAAGTGACAATATAAAGAATATAATTCAATATAAAAACGTCCACAGTGTAAAAAAAGTGTCCAAAATCTTGCAAAGAATGGTTATATAGGAAAGTGATCCCGTCTCTGTTTTCATTAAAGGGTTTACTATTTAGCTCAGAGTTACGATGTCACAAATAACTAGGGTGAGTGTGGGTCCTTACCCCATCAGATGGACTCCCTAAAGAGCGGAGTCGGTAGCGCTGACAGATACAATCCTCTGTAAGGATATAGGCCTCCTCTGTGATCCTCCGGTCCTCCGACAGCCGTCTCCTCGTGGGGGAACAAAAGTGGTCCGGAACCAAGCCGTCAGTCTCCAAAATCACCCGACCATGAACACGGGCGGAGTTAAGATGATGGACAGGGCAGGTGGCCTATCCCAGCGGTCATACAGCGTCTTTCCACGCTGGGACTTGAGGATCTCCCTGATAGGATACAACTTCCCGGGAGCCCTCCGAAATGTCACCTGCAAGTAAATCAACACTCAGGCCCCTCGGCCGTGAGTAAGTGAGTGAAGACAGGGGGGAGAAGGAAAAATGAACTCCAATCGTGAAATACCATAAAAAAGGGGGAATATTTTATTGGTATAAAGAAAGACCCAAGGGATAACCCATGAGGTCACAATGGCAAACAAGAAAAAAAAGTTTTTCTTAATGGTAGCACAAATTAAAAACTAAAAAAAACGGTTAAATAAAAGCAAATATACACCCGTGCATGGAAATCTTATAAACGTGATGGTATCAACACAACCTGCCCAACATGTTTCATAATACCTTACGTCTTTTTCTCTTATTTGTGTCCTCCATTCCTCCAACGTTGGAGGATATTTAGAGACCCATTTCTAGGCTATGAATTTCCGAGCTTGAAACGAGCATCTCATTATTGTAATAAAAGTATTATTTAATATATTGGGTTCTTTTACTATATTTAACAGACATATTCTAGGATCCGATACAAAATTAATACCCAGTATATTATTTATATTTTTAATTATATCCTGCCAATAACGATGAAGCTTGGGGCACCTCCATAGCATATGCACTAAGTTGGCCGGTGTACCTTTACATCTTGGGCATTGGGGAGATTCCTTACAGGAAAGGATCTTGTAAAGGATCTTGCTCACCCACTACTTGTTGAAAACCACTGTCTTCTACTTTCTAAAGAAAATTTTTTTTTTTTATACATTCTCTTACAAAATCTATGAAGGACTGCATTAATTCCTGTAAATCGGTCTGACAGCTGGTTTATAATCCTATCCAAACATCTATAAAATACAGTTGTTTTTAAAGCGTTCCTCTGGATCAGATAATCTTTCATGGACACACAACTCATCAAAGTGGTGCCTTTACTTTTTTAAATTTTTGATTTGAAAACTTTACTTAAATTACCGTATTTATTGGCGTATAACACGCACATTGATTTTAAGAGGGAAGTTTCAGGAAAAAACTTAAATTTTAAATAAGGAACTTTGAAGCAAAATAATGGTCAGTGACCATCTGCAGCCTCATCATTGCCATCAATGCAGCCTGATCAATGCCCATCTGCAGCCTCACAAGTGCCATCAATGCAGCCTCACCATTGCCATCAATGCAGCAGCCTCACCATTGCCATCAGCGCAGCCTATTACAGAGGCCACCAAGTAAACAGGAGATTCTCACTGTATGTAATCTGATGGTGCTCGTCCCGCCCCCCTCCCTGTCCTCTCCGAGGCAGCTAAAATTAAAGTATTGGCGTATAACACGCACACGCTATTTGCACCCAATTTTCATGGTGAAAAAGTGAGTGTTATACGCCAATACAGTACCCACTTTTCTGCAAGTGTCACTGCAGTTTCTTTTGGTTTTCCTCGAAATGATCCCTGTAGCTGGAAAGGGCTGTAACATCATTCTGAATGATCCGCACCGCTCCAGACAGTTCCATGTCTTTTGATTACAAGGGCTTTTGAAATTGCATTCACATGGTTCAAGATTTTAGTTTGCAGGGCGACAAGAAGGACAAACTCAAAAGATTCAATTTTCTTTTTTAGGTTTGCAGCGTCATCTTTCTTTTGGTTTTGATAAAAGGAGGATTTTTTTTTGAAAAAGCTTGCCTGATGTCTAGAAAACGGAAACAAAGTGCAAACAGGGAATCATGTCTAGAAGACCACCGTGTAGGGCAAAGCCGTTTCAGTGTGACCGAGGATTCAGATGTGAATGATGAGAGAGAGGCTCCTCTGCGTACGCTTTCCCCAAAGAAGGTGTATCACTTATGCACCACGTCGAAGAAGCTAGAAAAACTTCCGGTATGTCAGAAACGGCATTCTGAATGACAAGATTTAGTATGTGTGCTGTACAATGAACATAGAGGGCATGGGAGCGCAGGCCATACCCACCCCATACCTTAGTTCCCCGGATACAACCTTGAGCTTAGTAATACACACACAATACTTTGGCAAAAATGGCTAAAGTAATTTTAGTGGTTTAAAATATTCATAGAGATAAAACATATTAATCCAGGATTTGGATGAAATCAGACATACAGCAAATCTTTGCCCAGTTTTCAGAACACGGGCTACTCAACCTTTATTCAATGAGAAATGCATCCCCCGTGGATACCGGGGTGACCCGACCACATAAAATATACCGCGACAGGGAGCTTCTTCTCCAGTGGATCTGGTCGCAGCAAGAGGAAGTGGAGACCTCTGCAGCACCTTTTATCAATTCCCCAAGGATATCCAGAAACTTCCCTGGATTCCAATTGGACCACCTGGAAATACATACACTTATTTAAAGAGACAGTACACACACCATCCTATACAAACTTAACCTCTATATAGTTAACCCAAACCTTGCCATTAACCAGGGCTGGGTGGCCGCCGTCCCAAGAAAGTGGGCTCAGATGGTGCGCCCCCCTTTTGTACATTTTTTTCCATCTTTACTATCTGAGCCTGCACACCAGAATAAACACCACTCCATTGTTGCTGCACCATCATACCTCTGACCATGACTGTTCTGCCCTCACTATATGTGGCTGAGGTATAATCAGACAGACAGCTAAATCTCCTCCCTTAACAACTCATTGAGGCCGGCGCAAGGTCCTTTTTTCAGATTTTATTGCAGGGAAGTTAGATTAAAACTAAAATAAAAAAAATAACATACAATAAGTATACAAAATCTACAGTCCTAACACACTAGTGTAACTAGGGAAAGGGGTTATAAACATATCAGCAATGTTTCCGTTAGGCTGACACTAGAATTGAAGCTGAATAGGTGTGGAGTCCTCTGGAGAAGATGGAAGATGGCTACTGGGGGAGGCTGTCTCTAAGACCTCATGGTATAGACCAGTGAAATTATGGCAAGCTATGGTGGCTTTTAAGCAACAATCTCTACCTACCTTCAGTAAATTATTCACAGGTACTAAGTATGTAAAAGAACCACTAGATGGTGATATTACAATTTACATGACATACCATTAGCATATTCAACAATTAAACTAAACATAAACACTTCTGAAGGCAATGACACTTTGATATTTCAAGGCCCTTGCTCGCTATGCAGGCAACAATATTGCTAGCAATCTTCAATGGCATGGAACCCTAAGAAAGCCTAATTTATTGTTAAGCCTCATACACACGATCAGACTTTGTACAAACTTTCCCGTGGATTTTTGTACAAAGGGCGTCGGCCCTGCACTTGTATTGCATACACCTGGCAGGACTTTTTCAGCCAACTTTCACCAAATCACGTGTTTTTTTTCTGCTCTTTACCGCCACCTTTGGTCAACTTCTGTATTGTTGTCTGATCTTTTGCATTGGTTCTGAGCATGCGTGTTTGTACTTTGTTTTTTTTTAAATCTTTTATTTATTTCACAAGACAAGAAAATACAAAGGAACATGAAAACACAAAAGAACATCTTCTTCGGGTATATCAATTATAAATCATATTATCAAACTTTCACCTGAGATCAGATTCCTCTCTTTCATCCAACCCCTATGTTCTAATTCCAACGGTCAACTAATCTTCCTCGGGTTGTATCCCGTTCCCTTCCTGTCTCGGATTTTCCTCCCATCATTTTATTCTCCTCTCCATTAAAAATTCTATCTCGTGCCCGAAAAAAAAATAAAAAATAAAAAAGAAAAAGAAAAAGGGGGGGGGGGAGGACTACCTCCCCTCCCTCTCTCCTCCTCATGAAGCGAGAGGGGGGTGTCTGGGGGGCAGAGGACGGCGAGGGCACCCTCCTCGAACTATTCCCAATTTCCCTTTTCATTCTGTCACATCGCCCTCAAGCAGTATCCGTCCTTCATCCGAAAAGAGAAATATATTCCAGGGTGTCCATGTTTTGGTATATTGTTCCTTTTGGTGGCGTTTCGTAAGGATTAATTCCTCCATCTTCTTAATTTCTTCTACTTTTTTAACCCACATAGCTATGGTAGGTGCCTGTGTGGATTTCCAGCATATGGGGATGCATGCTTTGGCAGCATTGAGGAGGTGGCATAGAACAAATTTTTTATATATTTTTCTTGGTATGTTAGTTACGTGAAGCAAAAAAAGTGCCGAATCATATGGTATCGATATTTCCGTAAGATTTTGAGCGATTTGATATATCCTCTTCCAATAGTCGTCTAATTTTGGACATGACCAAAATACGTGAAGGATTGTGCCCCTCTCTTGGCATCTCCAACATTGATCTGTCATTAATGGGTATATTTTATCCCAATCTGTGAGACATTGTATCTGATAATCCTCCGGTGGGCTAATCAGTATTTTATATACTGCCGATAATACATGACGCATTGTTCCCTCTTCTGAACAGAGAGTCTCATATCTGGTAAGATTTGTGCTAAGACTATCCAATGCTGGTAGGGATCGAAAAAAATTAGTTAATTGGAGGGCTCTCCAGTAGTCTAGCCCAAAAATACTTGTTCTGTCCATAAGTTCTTGCATAGAACACCAATTATTGTTTAGCTTAAAATGGGATAACTGAAAATGGCCGTTTTGTCTTATTGCTTGGAAGACTACGTCTTGACATCCTGGAGGAAACGCAGGATTCCCCAGGATTGGGTACATTAAGGAGTATACTGACGCGAGAGGATATTTTTTAAACAATAATTTGCAGGTCTGTATAGTCACTCCTATTAATGGATGATTTTTTATATCCTTTGGTATTACCGAGTTACTCCACGGTGCCCTTGCTAGCAGGATATTACTCTGGGCCTGTTCAAGGCTTGGCCATAGTTTGGTTAATTGATGACGATTCCAGTCTATAAGCCTTGTCAGGTGAATCGCCTGTTGATATCTTCTGATATCCGGTACCGCTAGCCCTCCATGTTTTTTTTGAAGTATCAATTGTTGTCTATTTAATCTTGGGCGTTTGTATGCCCAAATAAAGTCGAAGATCATTTTAGTTACCTGGTCTAGATATTTGGAGGGAATATATATCGGAAAAGCTTGGAGAATATATAAGAATTTAGGAAGTATACACATCTTAATGATGTTACACCTCCCGAACCAAGAGTGTAGTCCTGTCTTCCATTTATCTAGTAATCCCCTCGTCTCTCTTAACAAGGGTGGGAAATTTAGCTCGAATATTTTTGAGATTTTAGAGGGTATATTTGTCCCTAGATATCTTAATGCTGTTGTTGTCCACTTGAATTTAAAACTAGACTGGAGATTTAAAAGCTCTGATTGTTTTATATTCATTCCCATTGCCTCTGATTTATTGAAATTAATCTTCAGATTTGACATGTTCCCATATTTTTTAAATTCATGTAATATTATTGGTAGGGAAATTATTGGGTTTGTGAGTGTAAACATCAAGTCGTCTGCATATGCTGATATCTTTTGTTGGGTGTCCCCTATCACCACTCCCCTAATATCCGGATTTAACCGGACTGTGCATAAAAATGGCTCGAATACCAAAGCAAATAGGAGTGGTGATAGGGGGCAGCCTTGTCTCGTTCCGTTCTTGATTGTAAGGGTCTCTGACAGGACACCGTTGGCTCTAACTCGAGCCAAGGGTTCCGAGTATATTATCCCTATGCGGTCCATCATCACCTCCCCCAACCCCACATATCTTAGTACTGTCATCATGAATTGCCAATCGACCCTATCAAAGGCCTTTTCTGCGTCCGTTCCTAAGAGGACACACAGAGTTTTCTTCCTGTTTACTACATGTATCAGATTTGTTACCTTGATTACATTATCCCTGGCCTCACGGGTAGGTACAAATCCCACCTGGTCCAAATGGATCAAGGCTGGAATGTACTCTTGGATCCTAGTAGCTATCATCTTTGTTAATATTTTCAGGTCAGTATTTAACAGCGAAATTGGCCTGTAACTGCCACATGCTGTCGGATCTTTCCCCTCTTTGTGTATCACTGTTATGTAAGCCATGAGGGTCTCTTGGGGGAGCTTCATCTCTGGTCCCAATAAATTGAAAAATTTCCCCAAAAATTTCCCCAGGGATGCTATTAGAGACTTATAGTATGAGATGGTAAAACCATCTGGGCCTGGGGCCTTCCCTAATTTAATTTTTCCCATTGCTTTTTGAATCTCTTCCAATGTAAACGGTTCGTCTAATGATTGGCTAATCTCCGGTGTTAATTTAGGCATATGAGACTTCCTTAGATATTCTTCTATCTGGATCTGAGAGGCGGGATCTTTCTGTAGATTATATAACTCTGAGTAATATCTTTGGAACTCTCTCGCAATATCTTTAGGGTTGTTTGTACTTTGTACAAAAGTCCTATGGTTTTCTGTACACACGATCGGAATTTGCTCCATCTGACTTTTGTTGCCGGAAAGTTTGTCCGTTCGCACAGCCAACAAAGGTCAGATGAAAACCGAAAAATTTGTCCAATGGAGCATACACATGGTCGGATGTTGCCTTAAAACAGCTAATTTTCATGTTTGTTGTCAAAAAGTCCGATCGTGTGTATGGGCCTTTATACTGCAGTAAAAAAGGGGGGGCTGCGCTGAGTGAAAAAAATATATGTATAAATAACAACAGTGATTATAGCAACCAATAATGTGGCAAAGGAATATAAATAAATTAATCTCGCCCAGTATATAAATAATGAACAAAATTACTAATGAAACAATAAGGACTGCTATATGTCCATCAGGGACATAGCCAGTCTAAAGATATCAAATGTGGTGACAAACAACAGATAATGATCACTTAAAAGGAATGTCCAAGTATAACTGAGTGTCCAATCAAGTACAGCAGTAAAGTGACATCCACGTGTTGTAAACGGTGACTTTTCCAGAAATTCAAATAAAGTGACAAGTGCTGTAGTGATCCCACCACCAGGGAGATTGCAGGCTTACCAGACTGTATAAGGGGAATCACGTGTGGCTAAAACCCAGCCAGGGCCTTGTCCTCCGGCATGACTCGATTCCACCACTCCCAGTATTCAATCTCAGATGTGGATGTTAGTCACTCCAGGTACCGGTGAATGCGGGACTTGCCACTGATAGTAATGGTTCGTGAACCCTGTGGCTATGAGAGTTGGTCCGTTGATCTCCAAACAGGATTGGCCCAAATGGAAAAAAGGGGAAACAAAAGGGACACACCATGGGTGGAATCCAACGGATTTATTTGGGTAAAAAACGCCAATAGGCGCAAGTGCAAAAACAAAACAGATAAAAGGATTTAAAAATTGCGGCCGGCCGGCAGCAGTACACGCCCGTGCTTGTGGACGTAGAATGCGGTGACGTCAGCACGTCGCTCCTCCCTACGCGTTTCGTCAGAGAATGACGTAATCATGGGACACGGGCGGCGTACTGACGCACCGCTTTATATACATATGGAAGAGCCTCGATCTGGGTGGTGGAATGCCAGACACTCGACCTCCATCTTGGAGGTTGGCAAAAACGAAGATATTGACCCTCATTAAGCGAGGCATTAATAAGTTATGCACTGTGAAGGACTCACAGTGTATTGGCAAAAACCTCCTTCACGTATAAAAACGTAATTAAGGGAATTTAATATAAAATGTGTGGACATTGTGCAAAGTATATCTATAAACTGATAACATAAAACTACACTACCCATCATGCTCCCCACTACATGACGTGACCAGCGTCCACCCAAAGGGGAGTGGGTGAATCTGGATATATGTCAACAGATTGACACCAAGGCAATTTCCCTCATCTGACTCACATCCAAATAAAATAAATGGACAGCGCCGACAGCAGAAATCTGCGCCAACAGTAGGCGGAATCTCAAAGTATGGCAAAAGACCGTGCAACCCTGCATAATCAACCACAAGGCACGGACAATGAAAAACTACGTTACCCATCATACACTCCGTACGTAGACGCAAATTACATCAAGCGTAAGGGAGTGGGTGGGATCGAAAGGATATCCGTGTCAAGTGTCCTAAAACGACACTACCCAGCCTCCTCTCGTCGGCGTAACGTAATAACGTCACATATCGACCGGGGGGCAGGGAGGTGTTTGAAGCCGCAAAACAAGTGGCTAGCAAGGAAAAACTATCCACTGAAAAGATAGGGATCTTAAATTTGCAACATAGATGTCTGCATCGCCATCCACACATGCTGACCTGTCAATATACAAATGCAGTTGTGACCAAACATGTATGGATGTACACACTATGCGGCAAAGGGGAAACGTACTAATTTAGCAGCAACCAAAAAAGTATAAAACTAAATTGGACCTTATGACAAAATGTAAATAAACAAATAGTTTGCCACATATATGCATAAGGGAAGAACAAGGCCTGACGGCCACACTGGACTAAGGTACTGGAAGAAAGGTACATTAAGGGACACAAAAAAAATTTGGATATTAAGAGATGAAGCTATTTTGAAACGTGTGTCCCATTGGGATAACACACCAGTAGGGGTCGGCTACACTACCCAAGAAAACTTAATGGCTAAATGGTTTGTCAACATCAACCTACATAAGGGACGTAAGGAGAATAGAAACCAGCTCTAGATAGTACGCTTAAGCTGGAAGAATGGATTCTGACCCACAGCCTCAGGTATATTAAGAGTGGCTGGTAGGGGCCATATATCTGTATCTGATATCCACGACCCAGATAAAGTTCACAGTGTCAGAACATATTTGTATGGATTTATTCTCATAAAGGTTAAACCATAATAAGATCTAGGCATTATCGATAAATGCATTCACATCTACGTCTATGTTCAACCCTTGGGGAATGTGAGTTTTTAGTCTGTGTACCCACGCCATCTCTGACCTAGAGATGCTCCTAACTAGATTACTTCCTCTCCAGTGTGGATTACACTTCTCTATTCCCAAAAATAGGGTATTGGAAGGGTCTCTATTGTGTGTGGTCAGATAATGCTTTGAGACTGAGTGTTTGGTGTAACCTTTTCTAATATTATTAATATGTTCGTTGAGTCGAACTCTGAGGGGACGTTTGGTCCTGCCCACATACTGCAGGCCACACGGGCACTGCAGCAGGTAGACAAGCCCCTCAGTTGTACACGTAATGAAAGACTCGATCTTATAACTCTTAGATGTAATTGTGGAAGAGAAGCTGATGGTTCGTCTGGTTTTACAGCTATTGAGGGAACAAACTTGACATCTATTGCATTTGTAGTATCCGATCAACTCACCAAAGAACTGAGGGACTTTGGTTGGAGGATTTAGTATGTTGGGTGCTATCTTGTCTTTGAGTGATGGAGCACCCCTGAATACCACCCGTGGTCTGTCAGGTAGGATGGTTTTTAATACTCCATCGTTCCCCAAAATATGCCAATGCTTCTGTATAATACGGCTAATATTGTGATATTGATTAGAGTAATTGGTGATAAAGGGAACTCCTCCCATATCTCTCCCGTCTTTAGTTGGCACTTTATCCTTCAACAGGGATGACCTATCCATCAAGGACACTTGATGGAGGGTGTCCTGAAGGGATGTAGAGTCGTAACCCTTTTCAATAAATTTGGAGGTGAGGGTTTTGGCTTGTACAAGAAATTGGTTGTGTTCGGTACAATTCCGCCTCAGTCGCATATATTGGCTCTTAGGGACGGAGCCAAGCCATGAGGGGTGGTGACAACTCCCCCTAGGGATATAAGAATTCCTATCTGTGGACTTGAAGAAGGTAGAGGTGACAAAATGATTTTCCCTTATCTCTATCTTCAAGTCCAAAAAATGGATCGCTTCTTGGCTCGCCTCGTATGACAGATGTATGCCTCTGTCATTACTATTTAGCGCAGCCATGAAGTTTATACTGCAGGCTCACCGATTTTCGTATCCCTTTCCACAGACACATATCAAAACATCTGACTTATCTGATCTACTTTGGATATGTCCTGTGCTGTATCCATTATTATAGAATACAATTGTGTTTTTGTTTTTCAGAAACAATTTCACTTTGCACTTTATTGGACAGAATTTCTATGAACTTGTTTTGTATTTTTAGGCTCAATTTTTTTTTACTGCTTGCCAACCAGCCACCACAGTTTGACTGCGGCCGAATGGCACGGATGAGCGAAACGACGTTACCTTTAATAACACACATAGGTTGGACTTGTGTCTTTTTTGTTGTGTCTCACCTACTAGTTAAGAACGTAACCTTTATGGCGCTTCGTCTTTTGGCCACTAGGGGCGCGCGCCCACAGTGTATGGCCTGGAGCTGATGCGAGTGCCCGGCGGGCGCGATGACTGCCAGTCACCCGCGATCGCTCGTGACAGAGCGAGAAACGGGATGTCTGTGTTATTTACTTTTTGCAGCTGATCCTTCTGTTTCCTCCACTCTCTAATCGTTTTATTTCAGTTGGAGGTGGCCCAAAATGTCTCTCTGCTGCTCTGTTTCCATGTTCCTTGGCATATTTTACTACCTGCAGTTTAAAAGGAATTTTATATGCTAGTCTTTTCTGCTTATTCATCCTTTCTGCTTTAGCACTTGGACCCTGGCCCTGCTGTGGGTGGCTGACCTGGTTCCTGCAGTGGGTGGCGTGGCTGAGCACGTGGTCCCTGCAGTGGCCAAGCTAGCACCTGGTACCTGCAGTGGGTGGCGTGGCTGAGCACCTGGTTTCTGCAGTGGGTGGCTGGGCTGGCAGTTGGTGGTGTGGCTGATCACCTAGCCCCTGCAGTGGCTAGTGTAGCTGATCACCTGGTCGTGGTAGTGGGTGGCGTGGCTGATCATCTGGTCCCTGCAGTGGGTGGTGTGGCTGATCACCTGGTCCCAGCAGTGGGTGGTGTGGCTGATCACCTGGTCCCTGCGGTGGGTGGCGTAGCAGTGGGTGGCATGGCTGATCACCTGGTCCCTGCGGTGGGTGGTGTAGCAGATCACCTGGTCCCCCGCAGTGGGTGGCGTGGCTGATCACATTGTCCCTGCAGTGGGTGCCGTGGCTGATCACATTGTCCCTGCAGTGGGTGCCGTGGCTGATCACCTGGTCCCTGTGGTGGGTGGCGTGGCTAATCACCTGGTCCCTGCAGTGGGTGGCGTGGTTGATCACCTGGTCCCTGCAGTGGGTGGCGTGGCTGATTACCTGGTCAGTGTTACCGTTGATTAGGGAGACAGTGCTTAGTATGGTACATTTGTTTTGTTCATTTGTTCACTTAAAAAGAATGCAGGGGGGGCACTGATTTCTGACGGACTAGAAGGGACTTCTGAGGTAATCCGGTGTTCTGTCAAAAGCTCCCCGTTTAAAACTCCAACCGCATCATAGGTTGTATTGCGCATGCCCCAATTACACTGTAAGTTTTCAGGCAACACATAATGGCGCCCATGACATTGGGTGGGCGTGCCTCCGCACACTGGGACTGGTCATCTGATGCAAAGCATCCTGGGGACTTCTGCCCGGGCCGGCCCCCTTCCCTAGCCTTTTGATGATCACCATGCCTGCTGCTGGGGCCCGAACAAGATAATCTCTGCATGCATGGCTTCTACGGCTGACCCGGTATGTAGCACAGCGGCCATGATAGGGGTGGTGGGGTTGGTAGAGAGGTAGTATTTGCTCCATTAGACGCAGGGACATTTTCCCCCATTTTTTGGGGGGGAGGGGGAAGGTGCGTCTTATGGTGCAAAAAATCCGGTAAATAAAAAAAGCCATGTATTCCTTAGACCCTGCTAATAAGAATATATATATATATACACACACACAATAAAATGTTCACTTTACATGGCTACTTTAAATAGACAATTTTAAATGGTAGAGAAAAATGTAATAATCAAAGCAATGAAACATTTAACTGAATTCAAGAAATTCCTCAATTGGACTTCCTAAATTGAATTCAAGAAAATGTTATTTCTTTTTTAGACTTAGCCAGTACAATTGTGGCATTTCCAGTCATCATCCCCAGTAATGGCATTTTGCGGTATCTTCACAGTTAGGATAATGCCACCCCTCGCACAAAGAACATTCTACCGTTACTACACTGCAGTGTGCAGTCCTGTATATGTAGTACACATTCACATGTGTTTGTCCTGACTTTGGAGCAACAACTCTTGGCTCTGTTTTTAAAATGGATTTGGAATTTCCTGAAGGAAGTTAGAAGTTCAGTCCTCAACCGGCCCTCACGGAACTTGCAGTTCTCTGGCCTCAGGTTGCAGCACAATGCAAATGCAGTTGCAAACAAACCACAGTTATTACAATTTGACTGATGTTGGACAGCAGGATAAATAACTGTACATTGATCTTCCTTTGGCCTAATTAACCATGACAAAACTTTTTTCTTTGTTGTTTAGCACTGTCTAAAGACTGTCATAAATTAAAACCTGATTGTTCCAACAAAACAGGTTGCTAGCAGTTACCCAGTGGTTGTCCCCAGTGTGTACAATTTGCACAAATGGGCTGCTTGGAGTACCCACAATCCCTCCATTATGTAAAACACTAAATAAAACACTTGACTAAAAGCCATGAATGTGAGGGTACTCGCTTGCAAGCAAGTATGATGCAAAATCTATCTCATCACAGCTAAGCCAGTGGTACGGATGAAGAACAGCAGTCATTTTGCTACGCTTTGGGACCAGTGGAGGCCTTTGTAGCCTTGCTGCAGATTTTTTTTTCTGAGGGGTCTGCTTCTTGCCAGCATGGTCCATAGTTTTTATTTACAGATGTTGTTGTACTCCCAGGTTTTGTTGGGATGTCCGTGCTCCTTAATGGTTCCTGTGGAACAGATATGTGTGTTTTCAAAGTGTGATAGATAGAAATGAACTCATCAATTATTCACCTTAAAAAGTGTGCATTCTCATACCTTATCTGACTTGGGTCCAGTCGAGCTGGTGTCTGTCACTGTCTTCGGTCCCTCCAAACCCGGTTTGCGTCCTTTGACTGGAGCCTAAACCATTCACATCACATACATGAAAATATGGCTCACTGGAAAAACTCTTTACACCATGACTTTAAGTATGACATTGACGTCATACCTTATCCAACTTGGGTCCAGTCGAGCTGGTGTCTGTTACTGTCTTCGGTCCCTCCAAACCCGTTTTACGTCCTTTGACTGGAGCCTAAACCATTCACATCACATACAGGAAGATAATAATGCTTATTGGATACACTGGAAAAACTCTTTACACCATGAATTTCAGTATGCCATTGAAGTCATACCTTATCTGACTTGGATCGAGTCGTGCTGGTGTCTGTTATGCCGCGGGATTGTCCGCTGGACTCAAGTCCACCGGACAATCCCCCCGTGTGTGGGCGCTGGCGGACTTTTTGGCACCAAAAGTCCGGCGGACTAGGTTATAAGTTTTGTTTTAAAATTGTCCGCTGGACTTGGCAGTCCAGCGGACAATCCCGCCGTTAGTAGGCTAGTCCGCCGGACTTTTGAAATGAACGGACTTGCCGCTCGTCAGAAAGTCCGGTCATTCCCGGATTGTCCACCGGAGAAGTCCGGGCGTGTGTGGGCAAGTCACACGCTCGGAAGTCCGGGCGTGTGTGGGGAAGTCCCGCCGGACTAGGTCCGGCGCACATAGTCCGAACCTGTGTACGCGGCATTACTGTCTTCGTTCCCTCCAAACCCGTTTTACATCCTTTGACTGGAGCCTAAACCATTCACATCACATACAGGAAGATCTAGCTCATTGGATACACTGGAGAAACACTTTACATTATGACATTGAAGTCATACCTTATCTGACTTGGGTCGAGTCGAGCTGGTGTCTGTTACTGTCTTCGGTCCCTCCAAACCCATTTTACATCCTTTGGCTGGAGCCTAAACCATTCACATCACATACAGGAAGATATACAGTGGTGTGAAAAAGTGTTTGCCCCCTTCCTCATTTCCTGTTCCTTTGCATGTTTGTCACACTTTAGTGTTTCGGAACATCAAACCAATTTAAACAATAGTCAAGGACAACACAAGTAAACACAAAATGCAATTTGTAAATGAAGGTGTTTATTATTAAAGGTGAAAAAAAATCCAAACCATCATGGCCCTGTGTGAAAAAAGTGATTGCCCCCCTTGTTAAAACATACTATAACTGTGGTTGTCCACACCTGAGTTCAATTTCTCTAGCCACACCCAGGCCTGATTATTGCCACACCTGTTCACAATCAAGGCATCACTTAAATAGGAGCTGCTTGACACAGTAAGGTCCACCAGAAGATCCTTAAAAGCTACACATCATGTCGAGACCCAAAGAAATTCAGGAACAATTGAGAAAGAAAGTAATTGAGATCTATCAGTCTGGAAAGGGTTATAAAGCCATTTCCAAAGCTTTGGGAATCCAGCGAACCACAGTGAGAGCCATTATCCACAAATGGCGAAGACATGGAACAGTGGTGAACCTTCCCAGGAGTGGCCGGCCGCCCAAAATTACCCCAAGAGCGCAGCAACGACTTATCCAAGAGGTCACAAAAGACCCCACAACAACGTCCAAGGAACTGCAGGCCTCACTTGCCTCAGTTAAGGTCAGCGTTCATGCCTCCACCATCAGGAAAAGACTGGGCAAAAATGGCCTGCATGGCAGAGTTCCAAGGAGAAAACCACTGCTGAGCAAAAAGAACATCAAAGCTCGTCTCAATTTCTCCACAACACATCTTGATGATCCCCAAGATTTTGGGACAACATTCTGTGGACCGATGAGACAAAAGTGGAACTCTTTGGAAGGTGTGTGTCCAAGTATATCTGGCGTAGAAGGAACACTGCATTTCAGAAAAAGAACATTATACCAACAGTAAAATATGGTGGTGGTAGTGTGATGGTCTGGGGCTGTTTTGCTGCTTCAGGACCTGGAAGACTTGCCGTGATAAAAGGAACTATGAATTCTGCTGTCTACCAAGAGATCCTGAAGGAGAATGTCCGACCATCTGTTCGTGTACTCAAGCTGAAACGAACTTGGGTTCTGCAGCAGGACAATGATCCTAAACACACCAGCAAGTCCACCACCGAATGGCTGAAGAAAAACAAAATGAAGACTTTGGAGTGGCCTAGCCAAAGTCCTGACCTGAATCCTATTGAGATGTTGTGGTATGACCTTAAAAAGGCCGTTCATGCTCGAAAACCCTCTAATGTAACTGAATTAGGACAATTCTGCAAAGATGAGTGGGCCAAAATTCCTCCAGGACGCTGTAAAAGCCTCATTGCACGTTATCGCAAACGCTTGGTTGCAGTTGTTGCTGCTAAGGGTGGCCCAACCAGTTATTAGGTTTAGGGGGCAATC
Source organism: Lithobates sylvaticus (assembly GCA_028564925.1). Taxonomy (NCBI): domain Eukaryota; kingdom Metazoa; phylum Chordata; class Amphibia; order Anura; family Ranidae; genus Lithobates; species Lithobates sylvaticus. Next base: position 769,987,101 of record CM053026.1, on the reverse strand, counting down.
ACTTTTTCACACAGGGCCATGATGGTTTGGATTTTTTTTCACCTTTAATAATAAACACCTTCATTTAGAAATTGCATTTTGTGTTTACTTGTGTTGTCCTTGACTATTGTTTAAATTGGTTTGATGTTCCGAAACACTTAAGTGTGACAAACATGCAAAGGAACAGGAAATGAGGAAGGGGGCAAACACTTTTTCACACCACTGTATTTCTCACATCACATAAACTAAAATTAGATTTGTGGCTTCAAAAATCATTATTTTATTAGTGCGTTTATATTTCAAATCTGGATTCGGAATATTATTATTAAATAAAACGGAATACGTTTTAAATGTTATAAAGTATAATATAAACAGTAGCCATATTGTCATTTAAAATCGTAAGGAACAATGAAGTGTGATAATATTTTATATGAATGCAATACCACTTTGGTTGTCCTGAATGGGAAACCCTTCTTTATTGGCGACACATAGATGCTTTTCTTGGAAGGTTTCCTTTCTCTCCAGCATTCAACAATTACCCTGTATGTCTTAAATAAAGCGGATTCATTGGAAGGATTATTTAGGAGATAAGAGCAGGTAAGTACTTATACTGAATGTAAAAATTTTAATAAACTTACTTTTTTCTTGCATGTAGAGTCAGAGAACTCTTGTATGAGTCTGTTGATAAATCTGAACAAAGTCCTCAAGCCTTGTGAGACGACATCTCTGGAATCTATTTTTTTTCAGATCCCATTGGCTTTTCTCCATTATACTCTTAGTCTTGTTGTCCTTAGTGTAGTTCTACATCATTGGATAAAATAATTACTAAGAGTTAAAGAGTACACATTATGCATGTAATTTTGGACAAGTTATATATTCACTGTGTAAGATATTGTCGTGGAAAAATTCCCTTGGGCTTTGTACGCAAATCCACACTGCACCAAAAATGTGCACTTCCAGCGTCTAAATGCGCACAAATCAATTCCTTTGTGCTTAAAAGCATGTTTGTATCAAGCTGTTTGGTACAAGGAAATTGAAGTACTTCATAGCACCATGTAGAATCAGAAACAAAATGCTGCTTCAAGCTGGAATCTCAAGCGTCTGTGTCTGGAGCACAGACCCTTGGGCTTTTTATTCATCGGAAACAAAAGAATGACAAACAGGAAGCGACTGGCCACAACAGCCAATCACTTCCTCAGTACAAAATGACATCACAGGAAATGACAAGCAGTAAAGGGGAGGGCACTCACAGAAGGGGGAGGAAGTGCACACACCCCCTCTTAGTCAGCATGCAGCCCACCCAATACTGTTTAAAGTAAACAGTATCTAGTAAGCTCATTCTACTGGTTCTTACAGGCTTGAGACAATCTGCAGGGCCATTGCTACTGCTTTTGTCAATATACGGTACAAGTACACCGACAAGGCAGATACCAATATCCTCTTATTAAAGCAGATATGTATCCAAAAGGGATAGCGTAGCCACACAGAGATACCATAATATGTTTCTCTCGTTATGCGGACTTCGCTTTTCCATTGCGCTTGGTACCTACAAACCAACAAACATCCACAGACACAGAGAACACGTCTCAAATCCCATGAGAAGGTTTTCATACTGACTGTTTTTACCACTGGTCTCTATTTAACCCAAGTGCGCTCTGCTAGAGCGATCCTCGATTAAAAAAAAGAGAAAGTGCAGAGAAGGTCAACCAAACTGATAAAAGGCATGGAGGAGCTCAGCTATGAGGAAAGATTAGAGCAACTGAATTTATTCACTCTTGAGAAGAGGAGATTAGGGGGATATGATCTCCATGTACAAATATATAAGGGGTCCATATAGTGAACTTGGTGTTGAGTTATTCACTTTACGGCCAACACAGAGGACAAGGGGGCACTCTTTACATTTAGAGGAAAAGAGATTTCATCTCCAAATCCGGAAAGGTTTCTTCACAGTAAGAGCTGTGAAAATGTGGAATAGACTCCCTCCAGAGGTGGTTCTGGCTAACTCAGTAGATTGCTTTAACCGGTTCCCGACCGGCGCACGGCGATATACGTCGGCAGAATGGCACGGACAGGCAGGAGGGCGTATATATATAAGTCCCTCCTTAATGCCGTCCGGGCCGCCGGGAGTGGCGCGCTCCCACACCGGTCGGGACCCCCGTGAGGCCGGTTGCGGGTCCCGCAGACTCGATCGCCGCGGGGACACCCACACCCCCCCCCCAGGAAGAAACACACCCCTAGGCATACTTAACCCCTACACTGCCCCCTTGTGGTTAACCCCTTCACTACCCGTGTCATTTATACAGGAATCAATGCATTTAAATAGCACTGATTGCTGTATAACCACTATAGACCCGCGCTATAGCCAAATGACGGCTACAGTGCGGATCTAATGTGCCGGGACGTCCCGGCAACGAGCTGCCTGCGCGCCCCCTGAAGGCTGCGCGCGGGCGCGCTCTGTGATCCGCGAGTCTGTGAGACTCGCTGGATCACAGATCCGAGTAAGGGGTCGATCCCAACCCCTTACCACGTGATCAGCTGTCAGCCAATCTAATGTGCCGGGACGTCCCGGCAACGAGCTGCCTGCGCGCCCCCTGAAGGCTGACAGCACGAGGAGAAAAAAAAAGCCGATCACCGGCGGCAGTGAGAGGGACATCAGTCCCTCTCACTGCAATATGCCCAGGGTGCCCACATTTGCAAATAAAAGTGCCCCCAGTGCCATCTGTCAGTGCCCCCATGCCATCTGTCAGTGCCCACAGTGCCAGTGCTGCACATCAGTGTCCCCTACCAGTGCTCATCAGTGTCCCCTACCAGTGCCACCTATCAGTGCCCATTAGTGCCATCTATCCGTGCCACCCATCCGTGCCACCCATCAGTGCCATCTTTGCTGTGCCCATCAGTACCGACTTATCTGTCCCCACCAGTGCCGCCTATCAGTGCCCACCAGTGCCGCCTATCAGTGCCCACCAGTGCCGCCTCATCAGCGCATATCAATGAAGCAGAAAAATTACCTGTTTGCTAAATTTTATAACAAACTATTAAACATGATTTATTTTTATTTTTTTTAATTTTCAATCTTTTTTTATTTGTTTAGCAAAAAATAAAAACCCCAGCTGTGATTAAATACCACCAAAAGAAAGCTCTATTTGTGGGGAAAAAATTTTAAAAATTTCATTTGGGTACAGTTTTGTATGACCGCGCAATTGTCATTCAAAGTTCGTCAGCGCCGAAAGCTGAAAATTGGTCTGGTCACGAGGGGGGTTTAAGTGCAAAGTAATCAGGTGGTTAAATGACAATGGTCCCAAAAATGTGTCAAAAATGTCCGATGTGTCCACCATAATGTCGCAGTCACAATAAAAATCGCTGATCGCCGCCATTACTAATAAAAAAAAATTATTAATAAAAATGCTATAAAACTATCCCCTATCTTGTAAACGCTATAACTTCTGCGCAAACCGATCAATAATCGCTTATTGTGATTTTTTTTTTTATCAAAAATATGTAGAAGAATACGTATCGGCCTAAACTGAGGAAAAAAAAAAAATTTTTTTTTATATATTTTTGGGGGATATTTATTATAGCAAAAAATAAAAAATAATTCACTTGTTTTCGAAATTGTCGCTCTTTTTTGTTTATAGCGCAAAAAATAAAAACCGCAGGGGCGATCAAATACCACCAAAAGAAAGCTCTATTTGTGGGAAAAAAAGGACGTCAATTTTGTTTGGGAGCCACATCGCACGACCGCGCAATTGTCAGTTAAAGCGACGCAGTGCCGAATCGCAAAAAGGGGCCTGGTCCTTTGGCTGCAAATTGGTCCGGGGCTGAAAGTGGTTAAGAAAGGCCTGGATACTTTCCTAAATGTACATAATATAACTGGGTACTGACATTTATAGGTAAAGTTGATCCGGGGAAAATCCGATTGTCTCTCGGGGGATCAGGAAGGGATTTTTTTCCCCTGCTGTGGCAGATTGGAGAATGCTCTGCTGGGGTTTTTTTTTTTTTTGCCTTCCTCTGGATCAGCTGTGGGTGTGGAATTGGGAGTGTTGGATTGTACGATGTTTTTTATTTTTATTTATTATTTCTTTTTCTTTGTGGTTGAACTGGATAGACTTGTGTCTTTTTTCAGCCTAGCGAACTATGTAAATCAGACACAGGGAGACAGATGACAATCTATAAAACCGCACATCCTAGAATAAAATATCCACATAAATTTTATATAATAAAATGTCCACAACATTATCAAAAATGTACCTGTGTGCCTGACTGACCGCAACGCCTAAAAATATTGGACAAATGATTGTAGGCTGGTCCTTTTCCATGACGGCCAAGATCAGCTTTATAGAAGTAACTAATTTAGACCTTAAAATGTATTATGATGAATACCCACAACATATTATTTACCGCAGTGAACACAAATGACTGGATTAAATATGCCATATCATATTTTATTTCACTACAATGAGGTAATTATATGTCGATTTAAGATGATTTTTTTTTTTAAAAGCGGTTCTGCACTGCGTGTTTTTTTTTTTTTTTTTTTTTTTAATTTAATGCATAGGATTAGGAGGTAAATTGGGGGACACACGTGTTCCATGTTCTTATTTGATTGCTGTCGGTTTTCGTCCTATAAATTTTTTTTTAAAAAAATGTATTCTTGCTGGGTGCCATCTTGCCTGGGGGCATGTGAAACCCCACAGGCACTTCAGATGGCCCAGCACGCACCGCCGTTACTGCGCCGAGCTCGCGCGTGCGCAGTAACGGCAAAAGTGCAGCTCACGTTCTCCGAAATCTGGCGAGATTTCGGAAGATGTCCGCACTGACTCCTGGGATCAATGACACCAGATCCCAGTAGACAGTGCGGCGTGACGACGATCGATGCAGAGACCCCGCCCACCGCCGAAGGGACAGAGGAAAGGACGTCATCGATTACAAGGTAAGTGGAAAAAAAAAACACATTTCATTTAGTACTCTTTGCCTGATTTGGAGGGCAAAGGGATTTACTAAATGAAATGTGTGCCGAACCGCTTTAAGTTTAACAATATGGCTGTAACAATGTCAAAAATTAGCCTTTGTTCAAAACCCATAAGTTCACCCCAAGCAATCCTGAAAAATAAGTTGTCACTTACCCAGCATGAGACCAGACCACAACACTGCCCGAGGTAGGAAATATTTCACCAGGTTAGGCATGAATGTAGGTGAATGATACCCATTTGGCTCACCCCTTTTCATCTACCGGTGCGTTTGCCGCTATTTCCGCAAAATGAGTTTGACATGTTGTGAGTCCCATGGTAATCTGCAAATGAACAGATACTTTCAGTCTGTATTTAAAGCGGTTCTGCACTCTGCACCCTTTTTTTTTTTTTTGGGCTATATGCCAAGGGCATATAGCTCAATTGGGGGACTTACCTGTTCCATGTTCCATCTCGATCGCCGCCGGTTTTCATCTTAATCTTCTTCTTGTCTTCTTCTTGTCTGCTGGGGTCCATCTTGCCTGTGGGCATGTGAAACCCCACAGGCACTGTTGATGGCCCAGCATGCACCGCCGTTACTCGCGCGTGCGCAGTAACGGCACATCTGCCGACATCTCACGAGATTTCGGCAGATGTGGCCGAAATCTCGGGAGATTTCGGAAGATGTGGCCGAAATCTCGCGAGATTTCGGAAGATGCCCGCACTGACTCCTGGGATCAATGACACCAGATCCCAGGAGACAGTGCGGCGTGACGACGATCGACGCAGAGACCCCGCCCGCCGCCGCAGAGAGAGAAGACCGGAAGTCTTCAATTACAAGGTAAGTAAAAAAAAAAAAAAACATTTCATTTAGTACTCTTTGCCTGATTTGGAAGGCAAAGAGATTTACTAAATGAAATGGGTGCCGAACCGCTTTAAGGAAACAAACAACTGGATTATTAAGTGTTGGTTGAATAAAATGAGGGAAATATATACTGTATCAGTACTTGATGCTATATGAAATCACGAGTGATGGTTTTTGAGGCCCATATGTCATCACATAAAGCCAATGCTACGTGACACTTGATGCTCGGTCACTCAAATTAGCAACAGGGCCCTAAGATAATTGCAGCGTCAAGCTAACTTCATACACCATGACATAAGTATGTTATAACTACATTGAAGTGAACCAGAAACATACAGCTTTACAAATCAGACAAACCTCAAAGTCATTTTCTGCGTGGTCACTACTTTCATAAAAGCCAATTGTTTGCAACCTGTTCTGAAGGTTTTGGAAGTGTTTTTCCACGTTGTCACCACTCTGAGGACAGGACTGCCATGCTTGTAATAACGTCATCCATTTCCATCACTGTGGCGGCACTTGTCAGGAGACCGAGAAGATGCACGGAGAGTCCTGTAGTGTTTGGGGGAACTGACAAGATAAAGATACATGTAAGTTTAACATGTATTTTTTTTTTTTATCAAATCTTTATTAGTTTTCTTGACATTTCCATTTAACATCACATTGTTTATCATATATGCAAGTATTTATACATGAAGACATCTTTATCTAAATTTCATATTCCCCCCCTTTCCCCTTTTTCAGCAACCCACATATAGACCAAAAAAAAAAAAAAAAAAAAAATATATATATATATATATATATATATATATATATATTATATATATATATATATATATATATACCGTATTTATCGGCGTATAACACACACTTTTTCCCCCTTAAAATCGGGGGGAAAGTCGTGGGTGCGTGTTATACGCCGATCCCCCAAAAAAAAGTGACAAAAAAAAAAATCAAACGGCGCCGAAAAATAGCGACCACCGTCAAAAAAAAAAAAAACGAGTGCCGCCGAAAAAGACCGATCTGACTGTTCGGCTCCACTCGCAGTCAAGCCTCCCTGCTCTCGCTTCCGAAACAGCAGGGAGGCGTGACTGCGAGTGGAGCCGAACAGACGGCTCGGGCTTTTCCGGAAGCGCTCGGTTTTTTTAATGGCGGCGCCCGCTCGTTCTTCTCCGGCGGGAAATTTAACATGCCACAGACGCTGACAAGCTGCAAGACACACTGGGCAAGGCTGCAAGACACACTGGGCAAGGCTGCAAGACACACTGGGCAAAGCTGCAAATCACACTGGGCAAGGCTGCAAATCACACTGGGCAAGGCTGCAAATCACGCTGGGCAAGGCTGCAAACACGCTGGGCAAGGCTGCAAATCACACTGGGCAAGCTGCAAATCACGCTGGGCAAGGCTGCAAATGACGCTGGGCAAGGCTGCAAATCACACTGGGCAAGGCTGCAAATCAGGCTGGGCAAGGCTGCAAATCACACTGGGCAAGGCTGCAAACACGCTGGGCAAGGCTGCAAATCACACTGGGCAAGGCTGCAAATCACACTGGGCAAGGCTGCAAATCACACTGGGCAAAGCTGCAAATCACACTGGGCAAGGCTGCAAGGCACACTGGGCAAGGCTGCAAATGACGCTGGGCAAGGCTGCAAACACGCTGGGCAAGGCTGCAAACACACTGGGCAAGGCTGCAAACACACTGGGCAAGGCTGCAAGGCACACTGGGCAAGGCTGCAAATCACACTGGGCAAAGCTGCAAATCACACTGGGCAAGGCTGCAAGACACACTGGGCAAGGCTGCAAACACACTGGGCAAGGCTGCAAGACACACTGGGCAAGGCTGCAAATGACACTGGGCAAGGCTGCAAATGACGCTTAAATGTAAGTTTTTTTTTTTTTTTTTTCCCCCTAAACTTCCCTCCTAAAACTTTTTTCCTTAAAATGGCCTCCTAAACTTGGGGTGCATGTTATACGCCGATAAATACGGTATGTATATATTTTTTTTTATCTTTTTCTCTTCTCCCCTTACAGACAAAAACCATCAATACCTCTCAGCAGGGGTCAAGTTCTGGGGAAAAAAGTGTGGGAACTCCCACCCAAGATCCACTCACCCACCAAAAAAATAAATGATACGCTCATATGCACAAACGCTTCAAAAGTGGTATTTTTCATCCAATTTTCGTAGTGTTTTGAAGCTTAACTGTTAGTACATAAAAAAAAAAAAAAAAAACAATCCTCAATAAACATAAATACGGTAATTCTCTGAATAATCAGCATTCATACAATTGTGCTTCCATGCAAATGTGATCATCATGTTCTGATCTTTATTGGGGAATGTTATTTTGTATATAGAGTGTTTATGTGGTGAGTTTACACTTTTCATTGAACAGAGTTTGGATAACACAGGGTTAAACGGAAAGGTCATAAATGAAGTGCACATTATCTGGACAGAATGCTTGGGGAGATAGTGATGTGTTCCTGCTTAGGAGATGTATGTTAGCTTGGGGGGCTGCAAACTCTGCAGGGCTCCAACACACACTCACTGCTATTCCAACCCTTCACATATTTCCACATAAACTTCCCTCCCGGCATTAAACTTTGCCAGGTATTGTGCTCAGCTTACCACCCCAAACTGATGTTCCTCCCTCAGCTCACCTCTCTCCCTGCATGTCCTGTGAGCAGAATAGCTGTGCTCCTCCTCTGGGTTCTCTCATCATATGGCACTGAAGATAGAGGAGGGGGGGGATTCAGCGGGACACACAGAGCAAGTATGCAGGAGACTGGGGGGGGAGGAGGATGAGGAGACAGAAAATCAGGAGGGGCCGGCGGGGAGGAGCGCATCACGAGAGGTCTGACTAAACACAATCTCTTAGCAGCAGGGACCTGATCTACCCATCAGCTAGCTGTGATTGACAGGTAGATCGAAGCAGAAGCTTTCATGGGGCCCCCTACTGGCAATGCCTGAATGGTCATGTGTGCGGCACTTACTTTTGCGAGCTGTGTTGGCGGCTGCTGGTGTAGCACCTGCCACACAGCTCGCATACTTCAAAGTCTTACAGGAAAAAGCTGCTAACGGGAACTGAGTTCCTGTTGTGGAAAAAGTACAGGAACTCCATTCCCATGCGTTCCCGCAGGACTTGAGTCCTGCCTCTCAGAAGAAAACAAAAGTTGATCGTTGTCATGTGTACTTTTAACATGTCAAAATTGTCTTACAGTTTTTGGTTCTCTTGGTAACGAAAAGTAACATTACAGACCTTCAATACACTGGCAGAATTAATTACAGTGTAAGAGACACCTTAAAATAAAGTGTAACCTAATTTGAAAAAAAGCTCTTTATTATGTTTATTCCATTAATGTTTTTCTTCCTCGCCATCCACGGTTTACATGCATATCTCAAGACAATGTCATGTATTTCATTGCTGTTCTTATATTTTTTTGTTTTTTTATTTTTGACAGAACATAAACCCTACTGTATAGTAAAAACCATAACAATTAATACAGAAAATGCTCATAGGTGGAATTAAAAACCAGTCTCAGGATTGTTTTCCAAATAGTCACACAATAAACATTTAAAACTTTTCTAACATTCCCTCTCTCTGTGTGACTATTTTATCTCAACACATTTCGATAATAGTCCCTGCGTTATACACTTTCAGACTGTATGTCATTAAGTTGAGCTTCAATGTCCACATAGGTCTCCTCAGAGGTAGGAAGGGTTTGATACATCATTCTTGAGACGGCAGTTTCAATCAGTTTTTGTGAAAGTCCTCGAATACAGGGAATACAACAGCATCCACAAGTGACCAAAACAGCCAAAGCCACAGCGATTGAAATCAAACATGATGTAATAAGTCCAGTCCATTTACCAAACCATCCTTCAAGCCAGATTGTGAATGGATCAGTAATACCTGAGTTTTCCGCTAATTTATTCGATAGCGCAGTCAGTCCTTCCAAGGCTCTGGTCATGGTCCCTCCAGGAGCTGTATTATTAGGGATAAAGGTGCAACACATGCTGCCAAACATTTTGCATACCCCTCCTCTTTCAGCTAAGACCATATCTAAAGCCATTCGGTTTTGCCATGCCATTAGAGATGTGGGGGCCAACTGTTCAGCTAGGCCCTTCACAGCATCCCTAGTGTAATTTACAAATCGTTGTTGGTTATAATATATATAGTTAATCCAGTCAACATTTTTATTTATAGTTACCCACCAGAAAAGAGACTCAAACCCAGCTGTCACCTGATTCCTGGCCTTAAACCCATCCGGCACCCCGCGAGGAACCCCAATCTCATCTATGTAGACCTGAGAGTCAAATGACCCCATGGGAGAGGTGTCCCTCCGATACCGTTGGTGACTCTTAGTCCACGGGTGTTCTGACAAGATCCAGGGGCATAGCCAGCTGGACCATAGCACAATCCCCTTGGGCATTGGCAGGTAGTCCAGCTCGCAGTTTCTTATCCCCACACATCCACCAGATGTCAGCTCTCTGAATGTCATGTTCAACCCAGTCACCGTTGTCTATGTTAATCCTCTCCACACAGTAGTCATCAGGTAATGACCCAAGATCTACCCCGCTACGGTTCCCTGGGAGTGCAAAACAAGTAAAATTGCCCGGATATGCAGTGACCGCTGGTGGTATCTGAGGTCTCTCCACTGGGGGAAACAACAAACTCAATGTGTGACAGGTAGAATTGTTTTCAGGTTTATAGCTCTTATTATATAATTGCAACATACATTTTAAACCTTTTGGATCTGTTTTGTGATCTAGAGGAAAAGGAACTGTTGCTAAATGTGGTCTTGCACTGGCACAAACTAAACAGTTTTTTCTTTTTTTTAGAGTTTTAACCGTGTACCTCAACCATTCTAACCACTCATTGCTTTCTTGATAACCCGTCTCTAAAGCTATGGCATCTTCTATTGTTAGGTTAGTAAATCTTATGGTTTCACTCAGAACTTCTATTTTAGTATGGCCTTCTTCTTCTTTCCCTTCTAGGTCTACCTTTTCCTGTTGTTTGGTTTTATTGGGTGATAATACCTCGAGGAAAAATGTGCCTGAAGGATCAGTTCCTGACACCCATGCTCCCATAGAATACAACCGCTGATCTTCCTTCCTCGGCTCCTTTAATGTTATTAATAGTTGATTACAGTTTTTACTATTTGTGCAGGGGGAGTTAGCCGCTTTTGTAATTATGAGTCTTCCCTTTTATTCCACTCTTTTCAGCCCCTGGTTGATTATACCCCAATCTTGATGTGCTGTGGTCCACAGGGCCTGATTCCATGCTTGACATCCTACCTTATCCCAGAGCCAGCAAATATATTTATCTGCCCATAGAAGTCCTCTAGCCCCAACTGTATCCCACAATCTGCGATCTGACAGAAGTCTACCAGTATGGTACTAGTTATTCCTTCTATAAAGGTTAAATTCAATGCTTTTCCTGTTCTTTCCCAATTCAAAGGTTCCTCTACTCTTCCATACCGCCTACCCCCTCTTATGGATGCCTTCCCTAGACTCACCAGTAACCCAAGGATAATTACTGTCCCTTTCATTCTAACCAACTACAGAGGTTCCAGCGGATAGGGTAGGGGAGACTTCACCGGTTTGAGACAAGCCCGCCTTGTGCGAAACCTCCCTTTGTAGTCGGATTTTCTGGATCTCTGCAGCCAACTGGCCCTACTCTACCTGTAAAACCTTTTTACAATGGGACTGGTGAATCCAGGTAGACCTCTCTGCTATCCTTATAGCCGTAGGAGTGGTGAGAAGAACTTGATATGGTCCCTCCCACTTAGGTGAGTGCCAATGTTTTTTCTTTATTACTTTTACCAGGACCCAGTCTCCAATATGGATTTTCTCTTCTCCTTGAATTGGACCTTCTGGAATAGAACAGACTTCATTAATTTGTTTTTGTTTCAACAGGTTAGACATATATTCTGATAGAGTACGTTCAGATTCTTCAGCTGGTGTTTCATTTGGTAATAAAGGTATTCTATATGGCCTTCCATATATTATTTCAAATGGGCTCAACCCCTCTTTTGTTGGTGTAATATGCATACTAGTCACTGCCAAAGGTAAGCAGTACATCCAACTTTTACCAGTTTCTTCCATAGCTTTTCTCAGCTTATTTTTTAGGATTCCATTGTGTCTTTCCACCAATCCAGCTGATTGGGGGTGATAGGCACAATGGTTTTTTACTTGAATACCCATCACTTCTGTCAAATGTTGTACAATATTTCTTCCTTTCACATTTGTCTAATTCAATAAAATCCATGCAAATGTGTTGGAATGGATATTGCGGTGTGGGGAACTTCCCTTTCCGTGGTCTTATGCCTCCCTGAGCATTGTGTCTTGCACATATAATACATTGAGAGCAAAAAGTTTTTGAGTAGTTTGTGAAGCCATAAGCTGTACATACTTTATTTAACATCTCAGTCATCCCCTGTTTGACACATGTGTTACTCCATGTGTCAATACTGCTGCATACCTAAATAAGGACTTTGGCAATACCGGTTTCCCTTCAGGTGATGTGTAAATATTATTTATTATTGTGCAACCCTTTGTTTTTCAATATTGTTTTTCCCCGGGGGGTGCATTCTGCTGCATATCAGTAAGGACTGTATGATCTATCTCTATAATTTCCTGTTCTGTCATTATTTGATGTGTTTCTTGTGCTGCTATTTTGGCGCTTCATCCGCCCTTTTGTTTCCCTTTGAGATGGGGTCCGTATATTTTGTGTGTGCTTGACATTTGCAGATTGCAAGCTCTTTTGGTAACTGTACTGCATCCAGAAGTTCTAAAATGAAATCCGTGTGTGCAATTGGTTTACCACTGGAGGTGACCATCCCCCTGTTTTTCCATTGTTGTGCAAAAACATGTATTGTTGAAAAGGCATATTGACTGTCGGTGTATATGGTTACAGATTTTCCTTCTGATAGTATGCATGCTCTTGTCAGTGCTACAAGTTCCGCTACTTGTGCTGAATAATGTTTTGGTAGTGGCCTAGCTTCCAAAATGTCATCCTGTGTCACTACTGCATATCCAGTTGCATTTGTGCCATCCGGATTTTTCCTACTAGAACCATCAACAAAAAGTGTCATGTCAGGGTCAGCTAACGGTACATCTTTCAAATCGCTTCGTGGCAGTACCTTTTCAGCGATGGCAGCAGTACAGTCATGTTTATAACCATCAGTAGGGAGTGGTAGTAGTGTGGATGGGTTTAAAGTAGTACACCTCTGTATTGTTAAATGAGGTTGTGCCAGAGTATTGTCATACAGGAAAGGTGCCGTGCTGGACTCAAATGTGATATCTTTTGTTGTAAAAAGAATAACAGACACTACATGCGGCACCTTAAGTGTCAGCGGATGATACAGCACTATAGATGCTGAGGCCTTGACTGCTTCAGCTGCAGCTACCACTGCCTGTACACAGGGTGGAAGTGCTCTAGTTACACTGTCTAATTTTATAAAGTAGTAAACAATCGACCTCTAGTGCCCACCATATGACTGTAAGTACTGATGTCATGTGTCTTTCCCTTTTGTCTACTGTTTGTTCAAAAGATTTGTCATACTGTCAGGTCACCTGAGACCAGGTGACAGGTGCACTCAGTATGAATCGGAAGTGCACCGCTAGGTAGTGGACCTTAGGACTAACTGCTGTGGATTTTACCCAGGGAGATTCAGGACACAGATCTACTGGATCTCTAACACAGATCCCAATGTGAGCTACAGCATAGATTCCCCAGGGGCGCGGAGTCTAAGAGCCAGCAGGTGTTCACCAGAGCCTCTAGTGGTGAGGATGGACTTCGCTGCAGTCTGGCTCCAGGTCGCGGCCCCCAGGGTCTCACAGCTCACGCTTACAGTAGAGTACAGGAGAAGGAAGTAGCAGGCTGGAACGACAAGGATAGTAAGGGGATAAGGCAGAGGTCACGGGTAACTAGCAGACAGGAACCACAGAGTACACACCAAGGTCGGTAACGGAAACAAACATAAAACAAACGGCAAACAGGAAGCCAAACACCCCATGGATACACAATGGATTATCAGCACCACAGGCTTGCAGTGCACAGGTTAATATAGGGTTCCCTGATAGGGCCTAGAGTGGAACCATGCTTAGAGGAGAGGTTATAAAAACCCCAGGTGAGAGTGGCTGGCCTCTTAGTCTGAACACATGGAGGGAGAGATAAGCAAACAGGGGAAGATTACTGCATAACCGTGACACATACCCAGGAAGGACACCATTTGTTTCTTTGTCTCTAAGAACTGTGTAGTCTACTTTTTCCTTAATTTAATGTTCTAAACTCTATAATGCCTCCAAAGATTCAATTTTGTACTCATTCATGTGTTCTGACACCCACCCCATAAAAAGGAACCCGCCTCATTCTTCAGTTGTGTAGAAGGAGGGGGGTGGGGGTGTCATGTCTGCACTTGAATTGGAGCTGGGGAACATGGTTACTCTGCACAGTATCATAAATCAAACTACCAAATACTTCCTTACCTTGGAGCTGTTATTAACAATTTTCTTTCATTTGTTCAAATATAAGTCCATCAACTATGCAGACATAAAATGTTTCCTAGCATTTTCATTTTTTTTTTTTTTTATATATATATATTCAATGTATATACATATATTCACACACACATACATCTCTGAATATTTTTCCTCAGACCCCAATATTTTAGCAGAATTTAAGAAGTCTTGAACCTCCTTTTGTATTGTTCCCCTTATTCTCTGGTCCTGAATGAAATTCACAGGGTCCTAAAACAGAACCTCCCTCCCCCCTTTTTTTTTTTTTTTTTTTTTAAAACACATATTCTGATTCAGAACGTAGCCTTTTTTAACTTTATAATATATGTACCCAAATAAACAGCATTGAATCATTAACACTTCACAGTTGAAAGTCTGTGAATTCTAAAAATAACATATGAAAGAAATATTTACTTTAAAACTATTATGCAGACTTTCTTTCTGACCGAAAGTCCTGTTTCAGATTCACAACTTAACCTCTGTGTGCTAAAAGGGTTAATGCTGCCCCCTCTCTTCTGCTACCTCTATCAGGCAATCTGCATTTTCTTGTTTCCGAGAAACACCTTTTTGACCTTCTCTTTTTTTTTTTTTTTTTTTATATTAAACATCAAGCTCTCTGAGCTTCAATATTATTACACACTTCTCTTAGCAAAGCCCATTCAAATCCTAGTTTCCTTATGGCAGTAAAATTAGCACTGTCTCTCAAAAACATCCTCAGTCTTTACTTTTCTCACTTTCCTCAAGCCACTTAATAATAATACAACATTCTATTCACTGACAGTATAATCCACCTCCAGCTCTCTACTGCCTTAGAACATCAACACTTTCTGCAATGTACTTCCTTTAACCCATGGCATGCTAAAATAAAGCAACCTGGTACCTTTTTTCTTTATTTCTTTTACCTAGTTTCAATATTTACAATATAAACCTTCCGTTTTGCCATGGCTGGTCAAGGGTTAACCTCTTGTTTTTTTACAGACACAACCTCTCACACAGGAAGGGAGGGTATAACACGAGGGAGGGGGCCAGTGGTATAACAGATAACTGGTATAACAGATGAGAGATCATCCTCTTTGTCCACTAGGGGCAGTTGGGCTTGGCATTTCTCCTTTGTTCTCTTTCCTTCTACCCTAACTCTAGCTTGCTGGAGCCAGTACTCTGCCAACTCTAACCAATATCTCTTTTTTTTTTTTTTTTTTTTTTACTTTGGGTCCTAACAACTTAAGCTTATCCACCAACTCCTGACATCCTTTCACAGTTAATTTACCATTAAACCCAAACTTCCTCTCCCACTTAGCACAATACTGAACGGACTTGGGGTCATTGCTATGTATACATTTCTTATCACCTTCTAACAGCACATTAGGAACACGACAGCAACATTTGGAATATTCCCCAATGCACCCAGCTTGGTATAATAAATAGGAAAATTAAAAAAATTAAAACGTACCTCTGCAGTATTATTATAAAATGAGCTCGTAACATCAACAGAATGGTTAAACATGAGACAGGAGAAAATAAAACACACAGAGAAAAGGAAAAAAAAATAATAATTAGCTTTGTGATCTTTTTAGATCACTTAACTAAATAGCGCTTAATGTGAGTCTCTAACACTGGTATACCTCAAATCTTTTTTTTTTATACATTTATAAATCAAACATGGTCATTTATCACAGCTTCTTAGGGGTTGTTGTTCTGTATTACTTTCCAAAACCAAAATGTCATATGTTTTAAATTGATGGAGGGGATTTTGTTATATTCCTCAAATGATTTTATAGCAAACATTTATAAAAAAAAGAAAAAAAAATAAAGCTGTTTGTTTGCAAGTTGTTGTAGTATCATTCTGGGAGACCACCCATCTTAAAAAAATCCATGAATCTGATTTTGTCGGGTTCACCCATCAAATAGGTGACCTCATTTTTAGTTAAAGACAATTATTGAATTCTATTCACTACTTTAAACTATTTCGATAGTAACTACTTTTGTGAGTTTGTGGTTCTATGGTTCACCTTTTAACCACTTTCTGCCCCGGACCAATTTGCAGCCAAAGGACCAGGCCCCTTTTTGCGATTCGGCACTGCGTCGCTTTAACTGACAATTGCGCGGTCGTGCGACGTGGCTCCTAAACAAAATTGACGTCCTTTTTTTCCCACAAATAGAGCTTTCTTTTGGTGGTATTTGATCCCCCCTGCGTTTTCTATTTTTTGCGCTAGAGCAACAATTTTGAAAAAAAAATACATTCTTTTTTACTTTTTGCTATAATAAATATCCCCAAAAATATATAAAAAAACTTTTTTTTTTTCCTCAGTTTAGGCCGATACGTATTCTTCGACATATTTTTGGTAAAAAAAAAATCGCAATAAGCGAATATTGATTGTTTTGCGCAGAAGTTATAGCGTTTACAAAATAGGGGATAGTTTTATAGCATTTTTATTATTTATTTTTTTACTAGTAATGGCGGCGATCAGCGATTTTTATTGTGACTGCGCGACATTATGGCGGACACATCGGACACTTTTGACACATTTTTGGGACCATTGTCATTTATACAGCAATCAGTGCTATTTAAAATGCATTGATTCCTGTATAAATGACACTGGCAGTGAAGGGGTTAACAACTAGGTGGCAGTGTAGGGGTTACATGTACTTAGAGGCGTGTTTGTATCTGTGGGGGGGGGCGTGGCTGTCAGCTAGTGAATGCTGATCTCTCCTCCAATCACAGGGAGCAGAGATCAGCATCACTAGTTGCTAGGCAGAACAGGGAGATGCTGTTTATTTCCGCATCTCCCCGTTCAGCCTTCCCGTGAGACGATCGCGGGTATCCTCGCGGCGACCGAGTCCGCGGGACACGCGACCGGCCTAACGGTGGTCCCGACCGGTGCGAGCGCTAGATGGCACGGCGGCATCTTAAAGGGGACGTACCAGTACGCCCTTATGCCTGTCCGTACCATTCTGTCGACGTACATCGTCGTGCTCCGGTCGGAAAGCGGTTAAAGAATCGTTCCACTGTAAACCATGCCCATGTCCATTCCATTGTTTATTCCAAAGTTAATTTATTATTTTATGTGACTAACCATGTATGACAACACAATATCGAATCAATTTACTGTTTCCTGCAGAACATTTTGGCATTCTTCATGATGTGGCTTAGGCACCGATGAAGAATTGGCATATTCATGTCCAGTGACGATGTCATAGTACACACTGAGGAAGCTCTGCAAAGAATGTTTACAAAAAGTGTAGGCAACAGCTTGCATCAGAACAAGGGACCCGTCACACATAATCATCACCGGTCTCCTCACAGATTTCCTTCTAAACCACTTGTAATAATTTGTTTGAAATAACGCCATAAAAAATAACACTGATGAAGTGGTGTGTTGGCAGGTGACATACGTTGCAACAGGGATGGGGGGGGGGGGGATCCTTTAATAGGATGCCTCACCACCAACTCATACACATAAAAGGGTGCTGATTTCCCTCGTTCTTTTTGCACAATGCTACCTGTGGCGTCAATATACACAATATCATCCCTGCATCGTTGATGGAACAGTCTGATTGTGTTTTTGGACCACAACATGACTCCTTTTGGGGTGCAAGAGCACCTTTTGGAGAACTTCATTGTCTTCATCCGATTTTTTTCCTCCACCATTTTGAGAAGACTAAGGCCCCTTTCACACATGCGGACCGTATGTCCGTTTTTCATCCATCCGTTTTTGGATGAAAAAACGGACATACATGCACCCCTATGGGATAGCGGGTGTCAGCGGATGAGCATCCGCTGACACCCGCTATCGTTCGCCTCCGATATTGTCCGATTCTGCAGACAGAGGAAAACCCTATTTTTCCATCCGTCTGCAGAGCGGATCGGATGAACAAGGACAGACGGTCCGTCATCACCCGGTCTCCCATAGGGGAGAGCGGAGATCTGACAGGGCGGTTCCTGCACAGTGTGCAGGAACCGCCCTGTCATCAGCCGGCTCAGCGGGGATCAGCTGAGCGATCCCCCGCTGAGCAGCGGATCTTCACGGGGCGGATCATTACGGATCCGTCCCGTGTGAAAGGGGCCTTAGTATTTTGTTGTCATGCCTTCTGCATTTCTTTCCTGTCATGTAGTCTATGTTTTTGAGGACTGCAGCTCCAGGTGCCTGGTCTCTGCATCCTGATTCAAAGACTTTAGGTTGGATTTTGTCCATACACTGCAAATGTAAAAGGCCCTTGGAAGCACTGGTTCACGTTGTTTTCCAAAAAGGTCTTTGTTATCAGCCCGTACATATCTTCTTTTTAATTTTTGCATACTGTAACAGAACTCCTCTCCCTGAAAGGTCACCCAGGCCTTCAGGGTACTCTCATCCCTCACAGTGACCTCTACACAAACTGGGCAATCTGAAAATGTGCATTTATCTCAGGCAATTAATGGCATCCCAGTCTTAGTCCGTGGGGTTCAATATTGAGTTTGCCCCGCCCTTTGCAGCTATAACAGCTTCACCTCTTCTGGGAAGGCCGTCCACAAGGTTTAGGAGGGTGTCTTTTTTTTTTGTACATTTTATTTTTCACGGTGTGCCTTTTTTAAAAGCAATGCTGCAGTATGGATGTACACATTGTATTCCTTTTGAGATTATATTTGTCCAATGCAGTTCTTTAACCACTAGCCGACCGCCGGCTGTCTATTGACGGCCAGTCGGCGCAGCTCTCAGGACGGGAGGGCGTCATACGACGTCCTCCCCTTCCCGGCCCTCCAGGGAACGCGCGCCGCCAGCAGCGCGTGCCCGCCGTGTCACTTGGCACCCCGATGCGCGTGCCCAGCGGCCGCGATGTCCGCCGGGCACCCGCGATTGCCCGGTAACACAGCGGGTCCTGTCAGAGGAGAGGAGACTGATGGTGTGTTCTCTGTACAGAGAAACACTGATCGGTCTCCTCCTCTTGCGAGTCCCCTCCCCCCACAGTAAGAATCACTCGCAGGGAACATATTAACCCCTTCAGCGCCCCCTAGTGTTAACCTCTTCCCTGCCAGTCACATTTATACAGTAATCAATGCATTTTTATAGCACTGATCGCTGTATAAATGTGAATGGTCCCAAAAATGTCCGATATGTCCGCTGCAATATCGCAGTCACGATAAAAATCGCAGATCGCCGCCATTACTAGTTAAAAAAAATAAAATAATAAAAATGCTATAAATCTATCCCCTATTTTGTAGACGCTATAACTTTTGCGCAAATCAATATACGCTTATTGCGATTTTCTTTTTTTACCAAAAATATGTAGAAGAATACGTATCGGCCTAAACTGAGGAAAAAACTTTTTTTTTATATATTTTTGGGGGACATTTAGTATAGCAAAAAGTAAAAAATATATATATTTTTTTAAAAACTTGTCCCTCTTCTTTTGTTTATAGCGCAAAAAATAAAAACCGCAGAGGTGATCAAATACCACCAAAAGAAAGCTCTATTTGTGGGGACAAAACGATAACAATTTCATTTGGGTACAGTGTAGTATGACTGCACAATTGTCATTCAAATTGCGACAGCGCTGAAAGCTGAAAAATGGCCTGGGCAGGAAGGGGGTGAAAATGCCCTGTACTGAGGTGGTTAAACTGGTGTCCAGCCTGTCGTTTTCTCAGGTCGCTCCACTCCTTCGTGTCCATAAAAAATAAAAACACGGGCCTGTTGGCAGATTATGCCGGAAAAAGAGGCTATCTGGACCACTATTTTCAGAAGATGTTTCTGATGCTTGGGTAGAATCCTGTCTCTCAGTGAGCTAAATGAAAGAAAAAAGGTGTTAAATATATTAAATGTAGTTGAGTGTAAATACCGTTTTCCTGCAAGTCCTACAAATGAAGGAACTTCATATTGATGTAGAACATGGTTACAATTGTAACTTTTGTTGGTAAACCTCATTAAGTCTGGTTTCACACTGGGGCGGTGGGGGCGGCGGCAGTAAAGCAGCGTTATATTTAGCGCTGCTTTACCGTCGTTTTAGCCACGATATATGGCCGCTAGCGGCCGAAAAAGGGGTTAAAAGCGCCGCTACAGCGGCACTTTGCCGGCGGTATCCCCGCGGGGTCCCATTGATTTCAATGGTTAGGAGCGGTATAGGAGCAGTGAACACACGGCTCCTTCACCGCTCCAAAGATGCTGCTAGCAGGACTTTTTTTTACCGTCCTGCTAGCGCACCGCTCCAGTGTGAAAGCCCGCCGGCTTTCACACTGGAGTTAAAGGACCCGATTTTTTCAGGCGCATTACAGGCGCTATTTTTAGCGCTGTAGCACCTGAAAAATGTTTGGGTGTGAAAGGGGCCTTAATCACATTTTTGTTTGTTTACAATTACAAAAAAAACACTTACTATATACTTTTCATACTTGGCTTGAATTGCAAGCAAACCGACTTCAACCCATCGTTCGAGCGATTTAGCTCAACGGGCTGAGTGGAGCCAGCTCTAGAGCTCCAATCATATGCTAACTCTGTTCAGCAGGGTCTGGGAAACTATGACTTTGCAGAGCGAAAGATGGCCTAACCCTGCTCGAAGGATCACACCTCAACTACCACTCTGCATTACTGAATGCAGTGAAAGGGGCCGGCCTTGGCCAATAACTCCCATTTATAGGAGGAGGCTGTAATCTAGGGGAGGAAGCCTAATAGACATAAGAATGTGGCAGCTATGCTTAGCAGAACGCCTCCACTAACCCTAGCATAGCCTACGCCAGCTACAGAGGCGGCCCGGGGAGAGGGCCAGCCTACAAGCATAGATCTACCTGAGGGCTCGGAGGAGCCACAGCCTACTTTGTTGGGAGGCTGTAAAACCACTCAACCTACTGGAACCCGACAGAGCTCAGGGGAGCGAAGTACTCAGAAAACAAAAAAAGAGTGAAAAATTTGAAAAAAAAAACAAAATTTTTTTTTTTTACTTTTTGCCCAAAAAAATGTATATATAGTGTGTGTGTGTGTGTGTGTGTGTGTGTGTGTGTGTGTGTGTATATATATAATGTGTGTGTGTGTGTGTGTGTGTGTGTGTGTGTGTGTGTGTGTGTGTGTGTGTGTGTGTGTATATATATATATATATATATATATATATATATATATATATATATATATATATATATATATATATATATATATATATATATATATATATATACATATACACTTTTGACACTATTTTGGGACCATTATCATTTATACAGCTATCAGTGCTATAAAACTGCACTGATTACTATGTAAATTACACTGCCAGGAAAGGGGTTAAACACTAGGGGGCGATCAAGGGGTTAAGTGTGTCCTATGGAGTGTTTCTAACGGTGGGGATGGGGTGGGCTACCTAGGACATGACAGTGATCACTGCTCCCGATCACGGGTAGCAGTAGATCTCTGTCATGTCACTAGGCAGAACGGGGAAATGCCTTGTTTACATAGGCATCACCAGCCGTTCTGCCGCTCCGTGACATGATCACAGGACTCTAGCGGACATCGAGTCTTATGCCCCGTACACACGGTCGGAAATTCCAACGGAAAACGTCCTATCGGACCATGTTGTCGGAAAATCCGACCGTGTGTGGGCTCCACCGGACTTTTTTGTATCTCAATCTCCTCATTGAGGCCATTAGGGGCAAAAGTGTCCAAAGTAAAGATCCAGGGTGTTTCATGCTCACATCATTTCGAGAAACGTTCTGCTTCGGAGATGTCGCCGGGTAGGGATTTGATCACCCACACTTGGAAGGCCCACCGTGGACTGATCATGGAACTCTAAAAAAAAGTGTTGCGGCACGCTATGTTTGTCGCAGCCCAATTCTGTGAGCCGACGATGCTTGCTAAAGCGTTGCCTAAGAGAACAAATAGTACGACCTACATATAACATTTTACATTCAAACAGTAAACAACATAATTGCTGGAGAAATTATGAAATTGGTTAAATTGATAAGTAATACCTTTTTTGTGGGTGAAATTTTTTTGGCCATGATTAACAAAATGGCAGGTTTTACAAAGGGGCTTATTGCACCTATACATCCCTGTAAGTGGAATAAGACCCAAAGGGTTCATGTCACGTTTACATTTTAACTTGCTAGGTGCCGTCTTATTCTTGCGTGTAGGGGCCCTCCTGTAAGTAACTTTAGGTCTGTCGCCCAATGTAGAGTTCAGATGGGGGTCCTGCTTTAAAATATTCCAGTGTTTCCCCTAGGATATGTTCCATTCTTTTATAGTGTCTGTGGAACCCTGTAATAAAACGTACAACAGGTTCTTCCGGGGGGGTTTGGCAACCTTCGGTTTCCTCCCAGGGAGAAAGGTGTTGTATGCCTGTTCTATTAGATGTGGGGGGTAACCTTTCTCCATAAACTTTTCTTTAAGAAATGAGCTCTGTGATATATAGTCACAGTCCCTGGTGCAGTTCTGTCTTAACCTACAGAACTGTCCTTTGGGGATGTTATTAACCACTTCAGCCCCAGACCAATTGGCAGCCAAAGGACCAGGCCCCTTTTTGCGATTCGGCACTGCGTCGCTTTAACTGACAATTCCACGGTCGTGCGACGTGGCTCCCAAACAAAATTGGCGTCCTTTTTTTCCCACAAATAGAGCTTTCTTTTGGTGGTATTTGATCGCCCCTGCGGTTTTTATTTTTTGCGCTATAAACAAAAATAGAGCGACAATTTTGAAAAAAAATGCAATATTTTTTGCTTTTTGCTATAATAAATATCCCCAAAAAATATATAAAAAAAAATATTTTTTTCCTCAGTTTAGGCCGATACATATTCTTCTACATATTTTTGGTAAAAAAAAATCGCAATTAGCGATTATTGATTGGTTTGCGCAAAAGTTATAGCGTTTACAAAATAGGGGATAGTTTTATAGCATTTTTATTAATATTTTTTTTTTTTTACTTGTAATGTCGGCGATCAACGATTTTTTATTGTGACTGCGACATTATGGCGGACACATGGGACATTTTTGGGACCGTTGTCATTTATACAGTAATCAATGCTATTTAAATGCATTGATTCCTGTATAAATGACACTGGCAGTGAAAGAGTTAACCACTAGGGGGAGGGGAGGGGTTATGGGCTCTGACGTGTTGTGTGTTTTTTTACATTAGGGGGCGGGGCTGACGTCTGACGTCATTGATCGGCTTTCCCGATGACCGGGAACAGCCGATCAATGACAGGCAGAGTAGGAAGCGCAGGGAGAGGTTTGTTTACACAGACCTCTCCCCGTTCTTCAGCTCTGTGACCCGATCGCGGGACACCAGTGGCGATCGGGTCCGCTGGTCCCGTGGCCGGGGTCACGGAGCTCCCGACCTGGCGGCGCGCGCGACCCACGGGCAGGCAATTAAAGGGCCACGTTTATATACACATGATTTCGCCTGCCCGTGCCATTCTGCCGCAGTATATCTGCGTGAGGCGGTCGGGAAGCGGTTAACCCACAAAGGGTGAAGACAGTTATAGTAATGCAAATACGAATTGCCGGCAGTTGGTTTGGTATAATTACGGGCGAAGATGTTATTGCCTTCATGGTTGAGTTCAAGATCAAGGAAAGCTAGGCTCTCCTTGCTCCAGACAGCAGAAAATGAAAGACCCATATTATTCATATTACAGTGGGAGACGAAATCGTCCTCCTGGGATGAGGTGCCATCCCAGATAATCAAGATATCGTCAATATATCGGCCAAAGAACACCACATGTTGAGCAAAGGGATTATTATTCCATATATACTGGTTCTCCCACAGATCCATGGTAAAGTTGGCATAGGGCCGGTGCAAAATTGGCGCCCATCGCTGTACCATGGGTCTGCAGGTAGAACTGGGCCTCGGATTGGAAGTAGTTATGAGTGAGACAGAAGGAGGTTGCCTCTAAAATAAATGAGGCTTGTCTAGTATTGAGTAGGGAATCCAAGGTCAGAAAACGCTGTACTGCTGGTTCTTCTCCCACACCGCCATTTAATATTTTATTTATATTTAATATACCGTGTATACTTGAGTATAGGCCGAGTTTTTCAGCACATTTTTTTGTGCTGAAAGTGCCCCCCTTGGCTTATACTCAAGTCAAGCAAAATTCCGACTTTGGGGCCCCATATCTCGGGGCCACTTGGTGCTAGGAACCCCAAATGTGGTGTGCCAACCCAGTGGACCTAGCACTACAACATATCCAATGTTGTAGATGGGATTCCTAGTACCAAGTGACCCCGAGATACAGGGCCCCAAAAATCGATCAACTGTGTCCATCTGCAGCCATGTAATTTCGGGACCCTTTGGGTCCAGAGACCCCAAGTTTTGGCTGCAGATAGGGGGGCATTTAGGAACCCTTAACTACCAAGTTTGAAGTTCGGGGTTCCTATGGCTGCAAATAGGCACAGTGAGGATGCAAATGGGCACAGTGAGGCTGCAAATGGGTATTGTTGCCCCTCTTTTCCACTTACAGTAGCTGCGCATTTCTCACCCTAGTCTTATACTCGAGTCAATAAGCTTTCCCAGTTGTTTGTGGTAAAATTAGGTGCCTCGGCTTATATTCGGGTCGGCTTATGTATATACGGTATATATAATTGGTGGACGGCTTTTGTTACCGGCCTCAAAATGTGAATTAGGAGAGCCGATGGTTATAGAGGCGATAAGATAAGGTGATCAGCTTGGCGTGGACTGCAAAGATACACACAAACAGCATGAGATAAGACCACTGCACTTTATGGCTGGAATTAGTTTCCTTTTTACATAACAATACATCTTTTACATTTTTAGAATCACATTTATAACCATTTAACAATATATAATACAGATTTTAACTGAAGTATTTTAACCACTTGACCACTGGGCACTTAAACCCCCTTCCTATCCAGACCAATGTTCAGCTTTCGGTGCTCTCACACTTTGAATGACAATTACTCCGTCATGCAACACTGTACCCAAATGAATTTTGTGTCCTTTTTTTCACACAAATGGAGCTTTCTTTTGGTGGTATTTAATCATCGCTGGGTTTTTTAATTTTTGCGCTATAAATCAAAATATACAGAAAATTTGGTAATAAAAAATAAATAAAAATTCTTTGTTTCTATTAAAATTTATTGCAGAGTATTGGCAGAGTATTGGCAGAGTATTGCACAATGGTGGCAGAGCGTTGCACAGTGGGGGCAGACTATTGCACAGTGGGGGCAGAGCGTTGCACAGTGGGGGCAGAGCGTTGCACAGTGGTGGCAGAGCGTTGCACAGTGGGGCAGAGCGTTGCACAGTGGTGGCAGAGCGTTGCACAGTGGGGGCAGAGCGTTGCACAGTGGGGGCAGAGCGTTGCACAGTGGGTGGGGGCAGAGCGTTGCACAGTGGTGGCAGAGCGTTGCACAGTGGGGCAGAGCGTTGCACAGTGGTGGCAGAGCGTTGCACAGTGGTGGCAGAGCGTTGCACAGTGGGGGCAGACTGTTGCACAGTGGGGGCAGACTGTTGCACAGTGGTGGCAGACTGTTGCACAGTGGGGGCAGAGCGTTGCACAGTGGTGGCAGAGCGTTGCACAGTGGTGGCAGAGCGTTGCACAGTGGTGGCAGACTATTGCACAGTGGGGGCAGAGTATTGCACAGTGGGGGCAGAGCGTTGCACAGTGGGGGCAGAGCGTTGCACAGTGGGGGCAGAGCGTTGCACAGTGGGGGCAGAGCGTTGCACAGTGGGGGCAGAGTATTGCACAGTGGGGGCAGAGGCTTGCACAGTGGGGGCAGAGGGTTGCACAGTGGGGGCAGAGCGTTGCACAGTGGGGGCAGACTATTGCACAGTGGGGGGCAGACTATTGCACAGTGGGGGGCAGACTATTGCACAGTGGGGGCAGACTATTGCACAGTGGGGGCAGACTATTGCACAGTGGGGGCAGACTGTTGCACAGTGGGGGCAGAGTGTTGCACAGTGGGGGCAGAGTGTTGCACAGTGGGGGCAGAGTGTTGCACAGTGGGGGCAGAGTGTTGCACAGTGGGGGCAGAGTATTGCACAGTGGGGGCAGAGTGTTGCACAGTGGGGGCAGAGTGTTGCACAGTGGGGGCAGAGTGTTGCACAGTGGGGGCAGACTGTTGCACAGTGGGGGCAGAGTGTTGCACAGTGGGGGCAGACTATTGCACAGTGGGGGCAGACTGTTGCACAGTGAGGGCAGAGTGTTGCACAGTGGGGGCAGAGTGTTGCACAGTGAGGGCAGAGTGTTGCACAGTGGGGGCAGAGTGTTGCACAGTGGGGGCAGAGTGTTGCACAGTGGGGGCAGAGTGTTGCACAGTGAGGGCAGAGTGTTGCACAGTGGGGGCAGAGTGTTGCACAGTGGGGGCAGAGTGTTGCACAGTGGGGGCAGAGTGTTGCACAGTGGGGGCAGAGTGTTGCACAGTGGGGGCAGAGTGTTGCACAGTGGGGGCAGACTGTTGCACAGTGGGGGCAGAGTGTTGCACAGTGGGGGCAGACTGTTGCACAGTGGGGGCAGACTGTTGCACAGTGAGGGCAGAGTGTTGCACAGTGGGGGCAGAGTGTTGCACAGTGAGGGCAGAGTGTTGCACAGTGGGGGCAGAGTGTTGCACAGTGGGGGCAGAGTGTTGCACAGTGAGGGCAGAGTGTTGCACAGTGGGGGCAGAGTGTTGCACAGTGGGGGCAGAGTGTTGCACAGTGGGGGCAGAGTGTTGCACAGTGGGGGCAGACTGTTGCACAGTGGGGGCAGACTATTGCACAGTGGGGGCAGAGTGTTGCACAGTGGGGCAGAGAATTGCAGGCACTGACCAGCGCTGTGGGCACTACACATCCAGCCCACAGCGCTGGTCCCGTCTCTCCCCCTTTCCGCTTTTCCCCTCTCACTGTACCGATCGGTAC
The DNA here is from genome assembly GCA_028564925.1 of Lithobates sylvaticus. Taxonomy (NCBI): domain Eukaryota; kingdom Metazoa; phylum Chordata; class Amphibia; order Anura; family Ranidae; genus Lithobates; species Lithobates sylvaticus. Next base: position 769,960,001 of record CM053026.1, on the reverse strand, counting down.
AGAGAGGGGAGGGAGGAACCGGTGTCATGACGTGACGCCGGTTTGTGTACATGTGATCGCTCCGTCGGAGCGATCACGTGGTAAACGGCCGCTATCAGCGGCGATCCGCGAAGACCCGGCGGTCACGGATGTTCCCGAGTGCGCGCCCCAGGGGGTGCACGGGAGCATGTTTCTGGGAGGACGTCCGTAGGACGTCCACTTAGAACAAGCCGACCGCGCTGTAGACGTCTTTCGACTATGGCGCGGTCGGCATGTGGTTAAATATCCCTATGTAGAACAGTCAAGAGCTTCTAATATACATGTTAGACATTTTGTTCTGACTAATGCAGTATTGTCCTGTTTTTGTTCCCTTTCCACTGTTTCTCACACTTGCTGTTCTAAACTTCTAATTACAGCAAAACTATAGCATAAAATCTGCTAAAACTTCCCCTGCATCTGCTCAAGATGTTTAGGAATCCTTCTAGCATAGTTTAATACAGATTAGGGAGGATTTAGAGTACATACCTGCAAAGAATCACACAAACAGCATGAGATAAGACCACTGTACTTCATGGCTGCAATTCATTTCATTCCAGTCACATGGTGTGTGGCCTTATATAGACACTGTGTACCTTCTCTGCCATCTACTGGTTATTGCTAGAATAGCAGGAAGGTATTTCTTTGCTTAGAAATAAAATAAATGAATATGTACTTTGCTTTGGGGTGTCAGTTTTATGACCATATAGACCCCAGTCCGTCACACTTTCTCTTCCTGGTTCCCTGTTGCCGGTACATCGATGACGTGTTTTATAAAACATTCCTGAGTTGATTCAAATTAATGTTATTATTTCTAACTAATAACACAATTACTATTACTAATAATTAGACATGTGCACAATAGAAAAAATGTATTTCTTTTAGTTTCATTTCTTTCGTTTCCGTTGATTCGTAACGATTCGTAAATTCGTAAGTCGTCGGTGTTCGTATTCGTAACGATTCGTAAATTCGTAAGTCGTCGGTGTTCGTATTCGTAACGATTCGTAAATTCGTAAGTCGTCGGTGTTCGGATTCGTAACGATTCGTATTTTCGGAAGAGTTATTTTTTCGTTGATTCGTTTTTCCGTTAGTTTAATTTTCGTTTATTTGAAATTCGGACGCATTCGTATTTTCGTAGATTTAGTTACATTCGTACTTTCGTTAGAGTGATTTATTCGTACTTTCGTAACATTGTTTTCGTAGATTCGTAATCGGAGCATAATTCATAATGTTATGTAATGTGTATGCTATTATTACATTGTAAGAGACACAGAAAATTACGAATCGAAAAAAAAAGTTACGAATTTTTTCGTTCAATCCATTCGAAGCACGTTAAGCAGCGCCATTGTAAGGGACACGGAAAATTCCGAATCGAAAAAAAAAAAGTTACGAATGTACGAATTTTTTCGTTCATTTTGATTTTCGTTGTTCCTGTTTTCGTTTTTCGGATTTTCTTCTTTCATGGTTTCTAATTTGTTTTTTTCAGATTTTCGTTGTTTTTCATATTCGTTCGATTCGATAATTCGTTATTCGTTAAAATTTTTAGCAAATCGTTCATTCATTCGTACGATAACGAATGAACGAATATAACGAATTTTAACGAAAAACGAAAAAAAAAAAAAACGAAACGGATTGCACATGTCTACTAATAATATACAAAGAATCACTGCTCCAAGGTAATGACTTCTCCCAAAACAGCTGTCTCCACACTCCCACAGGGTGCTGGCTCTGTTTGCAACAGGAACTGAAGTAGAAAAGATGTAGCTGGATAGCCGCACTCCAAATTATTCAACTTTATTTCAAAAGATATAATAAAATCATAGCATCTAGGCTTGTGTACAGACTAACTGCACAGCTGCTGACATGTTTCACACCGAACACGGTGCTTAGTCATAGCTCTCTACTAATAATATAGATGGACAAACTTGGTCTGCTAGTTTTATGAAATCATACAATTTTTGCTGGCTTTGATTTTCTTTAACCACTTCAATACCGCGGACTGTCATATGACGTCCACAAGGTGGATCTCCCATCCTGGGTGGACGTCATATGACGTCCTCCCATTCCCAGCCGCCTAAGGACGCGCACGCCCGCGGCGTCGCTCGGGACCCGGTGCGTGTGCCTGTCGGCCGCGATGCCTGCCAGGCACCCTCGATTGCCCAGGAACACAGCAGGACCGTGGAGCTGTGTATGTAAACACACAGATCCACGTCCTGTCAGTGGAGGGGAGACCGATGGTGCGTTCCCAGTACAGAGGAACACCGATCGGTCTCCTCCCCTTGTGAGTCCCCTCCCCCATAGTTAGAATCACTACCATAGGGAACATATTAACCCCTGCAGCGCCCCCTAGTGTTAACCCCTTCCCTGCCAGTCACATTTACACAGTAAGCAGTGCAATTTTATAGCAACGATCGCCGTGTAAATGTGAATGGTCCCAAAAATGTGTCAAAAGTGTCCGAAGTGTCCGCCGCAATGTCGCAGTCATGAAAAAAAAATCGCAGATCGCCGCCATTACTAGTAAAAAATAAATAAAAATAAAAAAATGCAATAAATCTATCCCCTATTTTGTAGACGCTATAACTTTTGCGCAAACCAATCAATATACGCTTATTGCAATTTTATTTTTTACCAAAAATATGTAGAAGAATACGTATCGGCCTAAACTGAGTAAAAAAATCTTTTTTTTTTTTTTTTTTTTTAATGAAATATTTTATTATAGCAAAAAGTAAAAATTTTTTTTTTTTTTCAAAATTGTCGCTCTTCTTTTGTTTATAGCGCAAAAAATAAAAAACGCAGAGGTGATCAAATACCACCAAAAGAAACCTCTATTTGTGGGGGAAAAAGGACATCAATTTTGTTTAGGAGCCACGTCGCACGACCGCGCAATTGTCAGTTAAAGCGACGCAGTGCCGAATCGCAAAAAGTGCTCTGGTAAGGAAGGGGTAAAATCCTCCGGGGCTGAAGCGGTTAACCACTTAAGGACTGCCCTGCGGCAGGGCGGCTTTATTCTGTGAAACGACATACCCGTACGTTGTTTCGTGCATGACACACTGCAGGTGCGCGCATGCTGCTGCATGGCGGGGGGAGCCGATGCGCTGGTCCAGCGGCCACTAAATCCGCCGCCCCCTCGCGATCGCTCCACATGGAGGCGGAACGGGGCTCTGCCTATGTAAGCAAAGCAGATCCCCATTCTGACAGAGGAGTACAGAGAGATTGTCTGTTAATAGTGATCGGGAATAGCGCTCTCTCTATACAGTCGGTCCCCTCCCCCCACCGTTAGAAACACCTCCCTAGGACACACTTAACCCTTTCATCGCCCCTGGTGTATATCCCTTCCCTGCCAGTGACATTTATACAGTGATCAGTGCATATTTGTAGCACCGATCGCTGTAAAAATGTCACGGGTCCCGAAAAAGTGTCCAATCTGTTTGCCGCAATGTTGCAGTCCCGCTAAAAATCGCTGATTGCCACCATTACTAGTAAAAAAATTATAAAAATGCCATGAATCTATCCCCTATTTTGTAGACTATAACTTTTGTGCAAACCAATCAATATACGCTTAAAAGAAATTTATATATATATATATATATATATAAATAATCAAAAAAAAAAGTGTGTGTGTATGTATATGTGTGTGTGTGTGTGTGTGTGTGTGTGTGTGTGTGTGTGTGTGTGTGTGTGTATATATATATATATATATATATATATATATATATATATATATATATATATGTATATATATATATATATATATATATATAAAAATCAAAAATATATATTGAAAAATACATATTGGCCTAAACCTGATGAATTATTTTTTTTTGGATATGTATTATAGCAAAAAGTTAATTCTTTTTTTTATAATTGTCGCTGCTTTTTTTGTTTATAGCGCAAAATCTAAAAACCACAGAGGTGATCTAATACCAACAAAAGAAAGCTCTATTTGTGGGGAAAAACGGGACATACATTTTATTTGGATACAGCGCCACACGCCCGCGCAATTATCAGTTAAAGTAACGCAGTGCCGTATAGCAAACAATGGCCTGGCCATTGAGGGGGTAAAACCTTCTGGGGCTGAAGTGGTTAAAATTTATTTTAAACCCAAAAACAAAAGTGTAAAATATTTCATTATACCAATCTTTCTACTGTGGTGGCTGCATTAGTAATGTTTATTAAAAGCTGAATTTCATTGTGCATTCGGACACCCTACACCCCAAAAGAAAATATTTTATAATGAACTAAAACCCCTCCCCCCAAAAGACTACAATCGATTGGGAAGGGTTTTCCCTTAATGCTAAAAGGTGCAATAAGTAGTCGTGACCCTTCCAGTACTGATACAATCATGTAAATTTGGCATTACCTGAGGGCCACAGCTTGACCCCACCAGTCCCAACAATGGAGGGTGGCTTCCATAAATATGGCCATTGTGATGGAAACCATATCGACCGTCACACCTCAGCCAGGCATTCTACCTCCTCTTTACCATATCAATTCACAATCCAATCACCATAGAGATGATCAGTTCTGTCCTGGGCGTAACATTTCTCCATCTAGCTTCAGAATATAGAGAGTCATTGTCAAAGTTTAAGGCAAAACCCAAAATGTATTTTTAGTAATTAATCCAATCCCAGTTGGGTTGAGGTGAGCTAAAGCAAAATTGATAAGATGGAATCTGATTATTTAGTTATATTATTTATATATATATATATATATCCCCACTGAAAGCCCAGGACTTCATATGATATTTTATATATATATATATATGAGAGAGAGCGAGAGAGAGAGTGCAACTGCATCTCCCTTCTTGTACATACGATCATTTTTAATATCGCGCAAATTCCAGCACTCCTCTCCTACATGTAAAAATCATAATTTTTTGCTACAAATGTACTCAGATCCCCCAAACATTATATATATATATATATATATATATATATATATATATATATATATATATATATATTTGTAGTCAGAGTCTGGATACTGGACAGAAGCAAGACCCCCCCCCCAACCCTAGCGACCTGAGGTGTGCCATGGTCGCCCGTGAGAGTATGCTAAAAAGAGGGCAAAGAGACACTGAGTAGGTATGGAAAGTGTATTTAATGAAACCAACAGATAATGACAATTAATCCAATAACATGGTGAAAGCTTGTTTGACCTCTACGTGAGGATCTGGGATATATCTGCTGTAGCAGGATGATTGCCAGCGACCCATGTACTTGATGACATGGGAAGGGACCCCCTGCTTAGAAGCCGCCGATGCTGCCCCAATCCTGAAGGAGTGACCCGAGAACTGTCTAGGGTTTAACCCCATCCTGCCAATCAGAATCCTGATGTGGGAAATGAACTGGCTGGAGGATAGACCCTGTGAAGGAAAAGGGAGCAATGGGCTGTCCCAGAGGTGCTGACGAGAATAAGCCCGTGAGCTGGTCCAACACTTCCACCGGACACCAGGCCGTGTTGGTTTTGTAGTAATTAACTACAAAACCTTGACCCACCTGGCAATTCTTATTGTTGGGGAGTTGGAGTACGAAATGATTTGGAAACCTGGTGAGATTACCCTTGCGGAGCACGGGAGCGTGTAGCCCCGCTCGGGAGACCTCCCCAGGTCTGAGGAACCCAAAGTAACAGAGGTACTCAGCTGCTTTGAGGACCAGACTGGGACCCATCCCAAGGGGTGAGAGGGAAAGTACATCAGCTAGCCCCCGGAACATCTGCCCCAAAATAGGCAAGCGAGTGACCGTTGGTCTCCCCTGTGTCTTCTGGATACCTTTGAGCATAGCCCTGATGGGGTGAGCTGCAAAAAAAGACAGGGATGCAGGGTGGAGCAGGGAAGAGAAATGTTGGATGCCCACAAGATATAACTTGATGGTGTTATATGAATGAATGAATGAATGAATGAATGAATAACTTGTATAGCGCTACAATGCGAACTGAATCGCCTCAAGGCGCTGTATTGGCGTTTGGTTATCCAGCTTCTAGAAGAGGTAGGTCTTGAGTTTCTTCCTGAAGGCCTGATGGTTTTCTTCCATGCGAATGTCGGTTGGTAGAGCGTTCCATAGCCGTGGTCCCTGGACAGCGAATCTCCGTTCCCCCTTTGATTTGTAGCGGGATTTAGGAATGAGGAGCAGATTTTGATTAGCCGATCGAAGACTGCGATTCGGTGTGTAGTGTTTTATTTTCTCACGAAGGTATTGCGGAGCGTTTCCATGTGTGCATTTGTGGGTGAGGCAGAGGGTCTTGAATGCGACCCGATTCCTTACGTTTAGCCAATGTAGGTTCCTCAGGGATGGGGAGATGGATTCCCAGGGTTTTTTCCCTGTTATCAGTCTTGCCGCCGTGTTTTGGATAAGTTGTAAGTTTATATTTGATAAAGACAACTTGTCATGACAATGGGCCATGAACGCCAACATGTACTCAATGCTACACCCCTCATCGCAGGGGAAAAGAGTCATGAAGCCACGGAAACACTTCCACGCCGTCCTGTATGCTCTGAGCGTGTTCCTGGACAAAGACGCATTGATTAGGCAGGCCGCCTGAGCTCTGAGCGCCTTCAATCCAACAACAGCTGGGCAAATGGTGGAACTGGCAGGCCCCTCGGATCCGCCTCTGGATGCTGCGAAAAGAAACGCTGAAAATCAGCTCTGGATAATGCGTCAGCAGCCCCGTTGAAGGCCCCACTAATGAACTCCCCTTGGAACTGGAAACAAAATTTGAGTCCTAACCATGTCAATCTGCGCATGAACGACATAATCAACAGGGACCCTGACCTCCCCTTATTCAGGATCTCTGCGGTGGCCATGTTATCCGTGAAAAATATGACTGTCTGCCCGGACCACGAGGGTCCCCAGGTGCAAGCTGCAGCCACTATGGGAAATATTTCGAACAGGGCGGACGTCCAGGAAAACCCCGGAATCTCCAGCACCTCAGAAGGCCAGGGGCCTGCGAGCCACTGGTCCCCGAAGATGGCTGAGAAGCCTACTAATGCGGCCGCATCTGAGAAAACCCTGGGAGAGATTGTGGTAGGAGGACAAATGAACAAGGAAATCCCGTTCCACTCGCGCAGGAACTGATCCCACATGAGAAGATCCGCCCTGACATCGGCCTTTAGTCGCAGCACAGAGTCAGCATCCTGGATGAGTGGAAGGAGAGCCAGGAGTCTGGACACAAATGACCTGCCCTGCGGAATGATCCTCATGGCGAAATTGAGCATGCCTAAGAGAGACTGCCACTCACTCTTAGAGCACCCTGAGGACCTGACCAGGTTGTGGATGATCCCGCGAATCCTGACCAGTTTGTCCTGCGGCAGACTGGCCAGCATACGGACCGTATCCAAGGTGATCCCTAAGAAAGTGATCACCGTGGCAGGCCCCTCCGTCTTGTGAGTAGCCAGGGGAACGTTAAGATCCCTGAACAACTCTGTGAGAGTGGCCAGATCTTGGGGAGACTGTGCTGGGCTCTCCAGTAGCAAGAAGTCGTCCAAGTAATGGATGACCCTGCCGCACCCCAACTGTGAGGATAGAACCCAGTTCAGTGCTGAGGCAAATGTGTTGAACAGCCAAGGGCTGCTCTTGGAACCGAACGTCAGCTTGGTGGCAAAATAGAACAATTCCCGCCATTTGAAACCATGCCACTGCCAGAGAGATGGTTTGATGGGGAGGAGTTTGAAGGCATCCGAGATGTCAGCCTTGGATAACCATGCGCCCCTGCCCAACTGTAAAATACACTGAATGGCTGAATCAACTGATGCGTATTGAAGGGAGAATTCCTCGGATGGTATGAGAAAATTCAAACTGGGAATTGGTGATGAATGAGGAGCCGACAGATCGTAAATGAAATGGTATTTATTAGAAAATTTACCTTTTACCACACCAATGGGGCTCACCCTCCACATGCTGAAAGGCGGGGACAAGAATGGCCCAATGACAAACCCTTTGGCCAGCTCCTCCTGTACCAACGTGTCCACCAACTCGGCATTGGCGGCAGCAGAGACTAAATTGGCACAAGTGTGAGATTGCTGCGGAAGGGTGATCAGTCCCGTGTGGAAACCTTCTACAAACCCTTCCACCAAAAACCGATTGAGTGCCTGGGATGGGTGGTGACCTAACCAGAATTCCAGCCTGGGTACATTGACACGGCTTAGTCAGGATGTACTGGATGGTTTAATCGGACAGACGGTCTTGGGGTGGGCCCTGAAACAGTTGGCACATACATGCAGCAACCTGCACTGATTGAAATTACAGGTGGTATAGTTAAAATTGTTACAAAGCTGGGCCTTGCCCAGCAAATGTATCGGTCTGCCGAGCTTGTCAAACAAGCCTGAAGGCCCAGAGTAAGGACCGCTGGGCCCAGGCCTGTTTGCCCCAGAACCCCCGGGGTGGTCCAGGTTAGGACACCAGTTGGCGGTGTGGGCAGCCGACTGACAGTGGGCACAGGTCGGAGATTTCTGACTAGCGAAATGCCTGCAGAACAATTCGGTGTCAATATTACTCCAGCAAGTAACCAACTGAAACTGGGCCCACGTGGCTGCGACTTTAGATGAAAATGACCTGTGGTAGTCATAAAAAGCCGAGCCACCGTACTTGTGGGCCAAGTCCACCACCTTGTGGAGATAGAGGTCTAGCTCCTCCCTCCTGCCGGGACTGACCGCACAAATGACATCTCTAAAAATGCCACCTGGCTGTGGCCGGGAAAGAAATGCCCATGCGACGGAGCTCAGCAATGAGCTTGGGTATAGTCCAGCTTCTTAAAGATGGAGTGCTGCCGTGCTCCGAGCCACTGGCCGGAGTGGATAGAATAAACGCACACTCATCACTCTCCGAAACGTGAGACATGATCCAATCTGTAGAAAAACAATTGACAAGTCACCTCTACCCTGAACAGAACAATCCTAACCTAACTAACTGAAAAGGTGTGTGGTGCTGCCAACCAAAGAACGTGCGCATGAGAACCTAATGACCATGACCCCCTGCGTGAGTGTAGCACGAGCCCGAGCAACCTGTGGCGCTGAACAGGTAATTAAAAACGAACACTCAGGGCTAAGTACCAATAGAACGTGGTAGGTAGGAAATAGGCATGTACGTGATGTGCAGCGTATGACGTATGAATGTACAGGCGAGAAGATTGTGGCTACAATCAATTAAAAACGAAACCTCAGCCTGTACGGATCCGTAGACGTGACAGATCCTAGTATGTACCCACTACGTATGACTGTCTAACAGAAATGAACCGACCTTACTGACACTGACTGAGCAGAATCCGCCTGTCACACCGCCACAAAAGTCCTGAGCGACAAAAACACAATGTAAGCCGGAATTACCTACACCTGACGAAACTGACCCACCACCAGATCAGAGTGGAACGTGCTCTGTGGTGGGGGAACAAGGTGAACCTGCCGTGAGAAACACTTTGAGCACGTGCGAGAACCGTGGAAACCTGGCCCGTGCAGAACCAGCACTGATACCCGCAGTCCCTGGAGGGAAGTGCCACCTATGACCACCTAGCAATGTCCTGATACCCCCTGGACTGTGGTCCTCCGGTGAGAGATGAGTGGCAGCCCTGAAAGAGGGGCTAACGTGGCCACCCAGCTAAGGAACCATCCTGACCGGCCGGGCGAAGATACCCGTACGGACCTACTACCTTACGGACACTGGCAAACTGCGCTCAGAGTCCTGAATGGCCGAACCAACCCAGGTATGGTGCCCGTGCTCCCCTACCCGTTGTGGTGAGCTATACATGGCAACCCGGTGACTGGACAACACCTCTTGGCTTAGAAACACCTTGAGCACGTGCGAGAACCGTGGAAACCTGGCCCGTGCAGAACCAGCACTGATACCCGCAGTCCCTGGAGGGAAGTGCCATCTATGACCACCTAGCAATGTTTTGATACCCCCTGGACTGTGGTCCTCCGGTGAGAGATAAGTGGCAGCCCTGAAAGAGGGGCTAACGTGGCCACCCAGCTGAGGAACCATCCAGACTGGCCGGGCGAAGATACCCGTACGGACCTACTACCTTACGGACACTGGCAAACTGCGCTCAGAGTCCTGAATGGTCGAACCAACCCAGGTATGGTGCCCGTGCTCCCCTACCCGTTGTGGTGAGCTATACACGGCAACCCGGTGACTGGACAACACCTCTTGGCTGAGGAACTAACGGCCCCAGCCAGGAGCATGGTGAACTACTGGTGCATGGACCCCCCCCTAAGCTGACCAAGATCAGACCTGTGTCAGCCAAAGCAACAATGCCCCCCCCCTTCCCCAAGCCCACCCGCACCTACCTGAATGACCTGCAGCAACGCTGGATATCCTGCAGAAAGAAAAAACACCCTGTGCGTGGGGTGGTATGCAGTCATGAAGAAAAGCAGCCCATGGATGACATGTAACAAAATGACAGCCCCCCCCCCCCCCCCGACCCTAACATGCAGCACAACCCTTGCTATGAGAGCAACAGCACCCCCCCCCCCCTGCATCTTGACATCCAGCAAAATTATACCTACCAAGACACTGCTACCGCCCCCCGCCCCCAGCATCCTGCCCAGTAAAAAAACACCTGCCAAGCCACAAAATAGCCACCACCCCCCCCCCCCAGCCTGCTGACACCCATCCACAAATACCTGCCCAAGTCACAGCCCCCCCCAAAAACGCGCTATCTTTATGCATCAACAGATATATAGCAGCCAGCACAAACAAAATATGTTTAAATAAAGCAAGTGAATATCAAAAGAGTGCAGCGCTCATAAAATGTCCGTTATATAACCAAATGGACAATCATACAAAAAATTGTGAACTAAATAAATAGAAAACAATACAAATATGCGTGAGTGATTCACTCTCAAAAGAGTAAATGTGAAAATAAGTGTTTTTGTCCATAAACACACTATATAATGTAACCATGTGGGATCTCTATCAAAGAGACGTGAAATAAACTATAATATATATATATATATACTATGTTTGACCATAGAAAATAATACAAAATGCTTCTAAACAATGTAAAAATACACCTTAATTGTGATACTAAAGTGTAAAAAACAAAATAAACGTGACTTTTGTGCGGCTTGTCTGAAGAGGTCCGTCACCACTAGGACTGAGGCTTACCTGAATTTGTGGACTCAGGTGTATACCATGTGAGTCACAAAGGCTTGATGGTGTCAGCCACACCAATGGAAACGACTCCCAGCCCAGGTATATAGTAACGGCAAACCAAGTCTTTGTAAAGTCTTCCAAAGGGACTCGGGAACAAGATGGTAGGCAGTGTATGGTACGGTATATCTCCCCAGGTATGACCGGTAATAAAAACATATATATAGATGGCGCTGTTGCTCAATAAACAATATTTTGCACTTCCCTTGTATCCAATAGTGATTAGTATGACATAACTATCATAAAATAAAGAAGATTGAATGAATAAAAGAATAAATCAATCTGTATGCTAAAATATAGCAAAGGAGACAAGACCTTTTGTCTGTTGCATGCAGGCAAGTTAACAGTCCAGGGCAGTCTTCAAAACGGGGAGTCGAGAGAGGAACTCCAAAGTACATGAAAAACAAAGCACAGAGAAAAGGCGCCACCAGGTTAAAAATGAGAGCATTTATTTCACAGAGACAAGGTGCATACATCCACTTGCATATAGTAAAAGTAATTCAGCACGAAAGAAGTCCTCTGGGGCGTCATATGTTCACTTTGCGTCCGCCTGTTCTGTTCCAGTTATGGTGTCCTGTCGAGCAGGATATCCTGTAGTTTGTAACACTGGTTTAGTCGGACCGAGAGCGAGGCTTGGCTCCGGTCAGTTGATTCAGACAGGCGTCGGGCGTGATGACGTCACAGCTACGGCGACGGCGTTTCGGAGCATGCGCACTGTAGATGGGAAGAACAGGCGCGCTCCTTCATCAGAGCTACTGAGCTTAGCTCTGATGAAGGAGCTCTGATGACCGGTAATAAAGACGGTGTAATACCGTCAGGCGGAAAAAATTTATTAAAATCTGACAAAGTGGGTACTCACATTGACATAAGGATTAAAAGCATGGATATAGTACTGGTAGCAGTGACATCAGCAAATCATCTCCCGACGGCGTTTCGCCTCCATAGGGCATCATCTTAACCACTTTACAACCGGCGCACGACTATATACGTCCTGATTTTGAAGAGGGATATCTCGGTAACGGCAGCAGCTGCTGCCACAACCGAGATATCCATCTCTTCAGGCGCCGGTCGGCATTCCGATAATGGTGGTCATCGCGGACGGATTCACCGCTAGATTACCGTTATCGGCAGCGGGAGAGGTGCCCCCCTCCTGCCGCTTACCGGAGCCGTCGGCAGCGGCGGAGGCGATCGGGATCTGTCCGTGGCTGGGTATAGAGATGAGTGAGGCTAAGATGGCCGCCACCCATCTCTATACTATAGCCGGGGCGGAAGCGACGTCAAAACGTCACTTCCGCCCATACCTCTTAAAGGAACATTTTCCAAATGTCATTTTTTTTAAATGACTTTTTTTTTTTTTTTGCATTTAAGTCCAAATATGAGATCTGAGGACTTTTTAACCCCAGATCTCATATCTAAGAGGACCTGTCATGCTTTTTTTTCTATTACAAGGGATGTTTACATTCCTTGTAATAGGAATAAAAGTGAGTCAATTATTATTATTTTTTTTAAAACAGTGTAAAAATAAATAAGAAAAAAAAAAAATTTAATTTTAAAGCGCCCCGTCCCGACGAGCTCGCGCGCAGAAGCGAATGCATGCGTGAGTAGCGCCCGCATAAGAAAATGGTGGTCAAACACATGTGAGGTATCGCCGCGATTGGTAGAGCAAGAGCAATAATTATAGCCGTAGAGCTCCTCTGTAACGCAAAACATGCAACCTGTAGAATTTTTTAAACGTCGCCTATGGAGATTTTTGAGGGTAAAAGTTTGATGCCATTCCACGAGCGGGCGCAGTTTTGAAGTGTGAGATGTTAGGTATCAATTTACTCGGCGTAACATTATCTTTCACAATATATGTAAAGATATAGGTGCATCCGCATGGACTACTCCCTGGTCCTACCATACAACACCTGTGGAAATGATGGACTATCTCGATACCAAAAACATAATAGTAAAAATAGAAATTTATTTGAAAAAATTACATAGAACATTTAGTATATGCAAGCCAAACATAGGATTGCTGACACAAAATTACAAGTTTTACAGACAGAAAACAAAAGTTCAAACAGGCCCACATCCCCGTGATGTGGGGATGAGTTTTTGCAGATGCCGACAGATTTTGTCTCGACTAGTTTCGCGACAGAGTCGCTTCCTCAGGAGAAATCATAGCATCTGAAGCAGAAAAAATACAGTCTCATAGTTACAGTAATCAATTAATCATAAAAATATTTGAGAGAATGAATTGGTAATACCTGGAGTAGAATAATATGGGTAGGCATGACTCACCACTCGGATCCCAGAAGGGCTCAAAAAAGGTTTCACAATATATAAAAAAAAGTTTCACAATATATAAAAAAATTGGACTAACTTTACTGTTGTCTTATTTTTTTATTAAAAAAAGTAATTTTTTTCCAAAAAAAGTGCATTGTAAGACCGCTGCGCAAATACAGTGTGAAAAAAAGTATTGCAACGACTGCCATTTTATTCTCTAGGGTGTTAGAAAAAAAAAACAATATATAATGTTTGGGGGTTCTAAGTTTTTTTTCTAGCAAAAAAAACTGTTTTAAACATGTAAACACCTAAAATCCAAAACGAGGCTGGTCTTAAAGTGGTTAAAAGTACTCCTTCGGAAATCTGTGATCACCCTTATAAAGTATAATTTCAGAAATCCAGGAAATCTTACTCAAAGGCCTCTACTGAATTTGCTGTACTATAATAAAATCACCATGGAAAGATGTTCATGAAGTTGGCACAACATTATCGTATCAGAATTATGGATTTTAATATTGTACTGTTCTGAATCAAGACTCCATTAATGTTCTTCTTATTATAGACTTCTTATATCCAGAGCAAGTGATGGACTATATAATGAGATCCAAATATATGGATGATGGAGGTTCCTTCCTATCCTGAGATTATCATGCAAATTTGGCATTCCTTAAGGATCACAATAGGACACCACCAGTCCCAACAATGGAGGTTGGCTTCCATAGACATGGTCATTGTGATGGAAACAGTAGTGACAGTCACACCTCAGCCAGGCATTCTACCTCCTCTTTACCATATCAATTCACAAGCCCATCACCATTAAGACGATCCATTGTGTCCTGGGTGTGAAAGTTCTCTCTATATTCTATAGATAGTCATTGTCAAATAGTTTTAGCAAAACCAAAAGTATATGTTAAGTGAATAACACAATCTCTTTTGTCTATATGTGGGGATTGGAGATATAATCGACTCCAAACATTTGTAAAAAAGTCTCTTTTAGTGGGAATATCTCTCAACAAAAGTAGATTTTTCTAGGAAAAGGTAGAGGAGAGAGGACGGTGAATGTCTTGTACATGAATGGTGTGACGGAGGTGACACAGGCAGCTAGGTATTTGCTGAAAAACTCCAGCCATCGATCTGTATATGATCTCAGACCGTTGAGGAATCTGGGCTTGCTGTATTTGGCTTTTGAAACTGGTCTATGCGGTAAGGGGACATCTTACAAGGAGTTTGCATCTGATCACCTGCTGATTGATACTCACTGCTTGGTAAGGAGGCATTTCTTATGGTGGCTGTCTGTGATTCATCTGGACATATTGCGTACCTAACTTCACTTGTGGCGGTCTGCTTAAAGTGGAATTTTTAAAAGGGAGATTTTTCTTCCTATGTGTATTATAATTGGGCATCTGGTAAGAAGGTCTTTCATGCGGTGGTGGTGTCTTTTGGTCACTTATACTTATTTGTGGTCACGGGTGTCTGTTCACAACTAATTGGACACTATCGCCACTCGTTAACCCTCCACTCACTGTTTTTTGCCATATACATTTTAGCAGTATTATGCTATGGTATAACTTTTGTTTTTCCGGTGATTTCTGACTACACTTTATGAGTACACCTGAGAAGGAAAAGGAGGTATCCGGTATTGCTTCATCACAACCCATAACCAACGGATCATCAACCCGGGCTGGGTTAAAGCCATACGCTGATTTATGGCTTACTTCTGGTAAGCATATTCTCCATAAGTATATAGAGCAACGTTTGGAAGGTTACTTTTCCTAAATCTACTTTTGTTGAGAGATATTCCCACTAAAAGAGACTTTTTTACAAATGTTTGGAGTCGATTATATCTCCAATCCCCACATATAGACTCTATGAGCGCGATTTATTTCCTTTATATCTTCTTGTGTTTATCCCACAATTATTGCAGCCAAGGATTGAGTCTTTAAAATTTATTTGTTGATGTGTGTTTGATTAGCGCAGTTTTTTCCTTTTTATTACAATCTCTTTTGTATTTGTTATAAACCGGTGACTATTTAAACATTTGGATAAATATATTTTCACTACATTTTAGATTTTTAGATTCTTCTTTTAGTGGCCTTCTCCGTGCAGTAGGGATTTTTGATGAACAACATGTGACATAAAGGGGAAGCTACATAGCAACTGTCACACTTTATAATTGTGCCCACTCGTGGTATGGCTCCAAACTTCAGTACTTAAAAAATCTCCATAGGCAACGCTTTCAACGCAAAAAAAAAAAAAAATGAATTATACCAATCTTTCTACTGTGGTGGCTGCGTTAGCAATGTTTAGTAAAAGTGGAATTTCATTGTGCTTTGAGACACCCTACACCCCAAAAGCAAATATTTTATAATGAACTAAAACCTCCCCCCCCCCCCTCCACAAGACTACAATCGATTGGGAAGGGCTTTCCCTTACTGAGATAATCATGTAAATTTGGCATTACATGAGGGTCACAGCTTGACACCAACACTCCCAACAATGGAGGGTGGCTTCCATAAATAAGGTCATTGTGATGGAAACCGTATCGACGTCACACCTCAGCCAGGCATTCTACCTCCTCTTTACCATATCAATTCACAATCCAATCACCATAGAGATGATCAGTTCTGTCCTGGGCGTAACATTTCTCCATCTAGCTGCAGAATATAGAGAGTCATTGTCAAAGTTTGAGGCAAAACCAAAATGTATTTTTTAGTAATTAATCCAATCCCAGTTGCAGTTGAGGTGAGCTAAAGCAAAATAGATAGTTATGATTATTATTATTTATTTATTTTTATTATTTTTTTTATAATTTTTTTTTTATAATTTTTATTTTTTTTTTATAAAAATTGATGGAGGCAATTGAGATGAAGGGAAGTAAAACTAAAAATATTTCCCTTTTTTGTAAATATAAGCATGTTTTTTCTACTTGAAGCAAATCTAAACACCTTTGTTTGAAAAATAAATGCTAGGCGGTAGGTTTTAATGGCAGAAGAGCCACCATATGGCTCTTGTGCCATGGAAGCTCTTTCCTTGTGCCATGGAAGCTCTTTCCTTGTGCCATGGAAGCTCTTTCCTTGTGCCATGGCAGCTCTTTCCTTGTGCCATGGAAGCTCTTTCCTTGTGCCATGGAAGCTCTTTCCTTGTCTACTAGATTTATTTTCTGAATTGTACACTGACTGTCATACAGAACAACTCAACATGCAATCTCTGCATAGCAGGAATAGGTCCCGAAACAAAGGTACATCAAACCTGGCCGCCAAATAAAGAAAGCTGAAGGCTCTGGACCCAGAAGACTGGAAGAAGGTGGTGGCTATATAGTGACTAGGTGAAGCAAGTCTGCTATAATGTGCAAAAATAATGAGCTTACATGACGTCCTACATTATAGCAAGAGCTTATCTTTAGATTTACTTTAACCACTTCAGCCCGGACCAATTTGCAGCTAAAGGACCAGGCCCCTTTTTGCAATTCGGCACTGCGTCGCTTTAACTAACAATTGTGCGGTCGTGCGACGTGGCTCCAAAACAAAATTGGCGTCCTTTTTTTCCCACAAATAGAGCTTTCTTTTGGTGGTATTTGATCGCCCCTGCGGTTTTTATTTTTTGCGCTATAAACAAAAATAGAGCGACAATTTTGAAAAAAATGCAATATTTTTTACTTTTTGCTATAATAAATATCCCCAAAAAATATATAAAAAAACATTTTTTTTCCTCAGTTTAGGCCGATACGTATTCTTCTACATATTTTTGGTAAAAAAAATCGCAATTAGCGATTATTGATTAGTTTGCGCAAAAGTTATAGCGTTTACAAAATAGGGGATAGTTTTATAGCATTTTTATTAATATTTTTTTTTTATTAGTAATGGCGGCGATCAGCGATTTTTATTGTGACTGCGACATTTTGGCGGACACATCGGACATTTTTGACACATTTTTGGGACATTTGTCATTTATACAGCAATCACTGCTATTTAAATAGCACTGATTCCTATGTAAATGACAGTTGTAGTTAGGGGGTTAACCACTAGGGGGCGGGGAGGAGTCAGTGTGACGTGTTGTGTTTTTTTTTACAGTAGGGGGGCGTGGCTGTACGTCTGACGTCATTGATCGGCGTTCCCGATGACAGGGAACCGCCGATCACTGACAGTCAGTGTAGGAAGCGCGGGGAGAGGTTTGTGTACATAGACCTCTCCCCGTTCTTCAGCTCCGTAACCCGATCGGGTCCGCTGGTCCCGCGGCCGGGGTCACGGAGCTCCCGACCGGGTCGCGAGCGCGCCGCTAGCGGCGCGCGCGCGACCACGGGCAGGCACATGCACGATCACGTACCGGTACGTGATTCTGCCTGCCCGTGCCATTCTGCTGACGTATATATGCAGTGGCCGGTCGGGAAGTGGTTAAAATTATCATGTATACTGTATGTTTCTTCTATATAAATGTACTTTTTTGGATTGTCCAAACCATCCTTTCTCAAACTCTTCAAAATGGAGGAACCCCTGCGATGACTTTTTTTCAAATCTCAGAGATCGCCTTCTAATGACTATATTGTATCCAAATCTCTGTGTACATTCGTGTGATGATCAGTGGAAAGAATGTTCCCTGTATTTGTGGTCAGTGAAAAGAATCTTCCTTACAGATATCTAGAAAGATCATTGGTGTTGGTTGCTACTTATCAACAAGGTAGAACTTACTTTTTGGTCAAGGAACCCTTAGCAACCTCTGGAGGAACCTTCTAGATACATGGAACCCGGGACATGAAGAGCTGATCTAGACTAGTTCTCTTCTCGTGGGAACTAAGTTTCCAGCAGTTAAAGAAATTCATAGTTTTTGCCAATGAGTCCATTCCTTAATGCCATGGCAAACTCTACTGTTGTGTTAATAGTTAGAATAGTTATGTATAAACCTTCTTTTTTTTTTTTTGCGTATTCAGAAGCATTTTTAAAAGGTCATTGCTTTTGAAGGCACTAGTAACCGATTTTGGCATTCTTGCCTCGATACTTAAAGTGATGTTTCCCCCAAAAATGACAACTTTATTTATATCTGCATCAAATCTGCTAATAAAAAAATAATTGGATAAAAAAAAAAATGCACTTACCTTTTTCTACCTGTTGCTAGGTGGTCCCACAAAATCTGCCTCTTCCATAGCCCGGGCTAAAAACGTCACATCCCTCGGCGGCCCGGCTCGCTAAGGCTCCTGGGAGATGTGTGTCAACATTTCCCAGGAGTCTTTGAGCAGCGCCGAGGGCTAGGTTGCCAGAACAACGGGGCGGGCACTTCCGACGATGCCGCCCGTTGTTATGGCAACCTGTATACTTTACAGCGCCGCTACGGCGCATTACTGCGCATGCGCGAGATCGTGGAAAGAAGGGGCCGTGCATGCTGGTCGATCAGCAGCACTGTATCCCGGAAGAGGATGCTTGTGGGCTTCACATGCCCACAGGCAAGATGACAACCGTCAGCAGACGGTTTTATAACTTAGTTTCGGTGGTGAAAAAGGCATGCAGCATTAATTATAAAAGGAAGAAGTAAGTTTTATATTCTTTTTTATACTAATGATTGTCATTATGAAAAAAACAAAAAATGTTATAGACAGTGGAATACCACTTTAATTTGGCATTCCCCCAGAACATCATGTCAGTATGATATTTTCTATTACTAGATATACACATGATTGTTCTCGGTCAATGACTCTGAAGTACTGAAGAAATTATCAGGATGTTTG
This sequence comes from Lithobates sylvaticus, assembly GCA_028564925.1. Classification (NCBI taxonomy): domain Eukaryota; kingdom Metazoa; phylum Chordata; class Amphibia; order Anura; family Ranidae; genus Lithobates; species Lithobates sylvaticus. Next base: position 769,940,861 of record CM053026.1, on the reverse strand, counting down.
GAGATTAATTATTAGAAATAAGCCCAGACATGGCAGCTCCAATAGTCCAATTCTGACAGGTCCTTTTAATCTTCATGAAGATATTTTTGTATCGATTTCATGTTATAGAATTTTTTTTATTTTATTTTTTTAATAAAGTCCCTTTTTACTAAACCCATTGGTGTATAATAGTATTAAAAATAAGACATAATGGTATAAAATAACCCGCAAGAACCTACAGCCAATGTTACATTTTTTTCCCAATAAATATCTGGTTAGTATTTCATCATGTATCAGTTACTCAAACTAAAATTATATTAAATATATATATATATATATATATATATATATATATATATATATATATATATACCGTATTTACCGGCGTATAACACGCACCCCAAGTTTAGGAGGGCATTTTAAAGGAAAAAAAGTTTTAGGAGAGAAGTTTAGGGGGAAAAAAAAACCACGTACATTTAAGCGTCATTTGCAGCTTGCCCAGCGCCATTTGCAGCCTTGCCCAGCGTCATTTGCAGCCTTGCCCAGTGTCATTTGCAGCTTCCCAGTGTAATTTGCAGCCTTGCCCAGCGTCATTTGCAGCCTTGCCCAGCGTCATTTGCAGCCTTGCCCAGCGTCATTTACAGCCTTGCCCAGTGTCATTTACAGCCTTGCCCAGTGTCATTTGCAGCTTCCCAGTGTCATTTGCAGCTTGCCAGCGTCATTTGCAGCCTTGCCCATGTTTAAATTTCCCGCCGCCAAGACAGACCGTGCGAGCGCCGCCGAAAAAGAGCGAAGCGCCGCCGAAAAAGTCAGAGCCGACTCTTCGGCTCCGCTCGCAGTCCTGCCTCCCTGCTGTTTCGGGAGCGAGCGCAGGGAGGCGGGACTGCGAGCGGAGCCAAAGAGTCGGCTCGGTCTTTTTCGGCGGCGCTTCTGTCTTTTTCGGCGGCGCTTCGGTCTTTATCGGCGCCGCTCGCTATTTTTCGGCGCCGCTCGCTATTTTTGTCACTTTTTTGGGGGGGATCGCGTATAACACGCACCAACGACTTTCCCCGATTTTAAGGGGGAAAAAGTACGTGTTTTAAACGCCGATAAATACGGTGTGTGTGTATATATATATTTGCCATTTTCTAGTTAATATGGTGGAAAGTTTAAATTCAAAACTCAGTAAAGTTAAACAAAAAAATGTGGGTGTCAGCATGTTTAATCTGATCACCTGTTTTGTAGAAAACCTGTTTATATGCAAATTGGCGAGAACAATGCGGGGTTATTTACACATTTCCATTAGAAGTCAGCCAATGGAACTCCTTCATTCTCTTCCTTCCCCGCCCATCTCCCTTGTATAAATCTGAACTTTCCCTCCTCTGATCAATGACTCTACTTCCAGAGATCCCGGTATACTCATCTATTACAGCCTAGCTGGAGATTTGGTGACGTTGTCCGGTGTTGAACTGCAGAGGAACAGAATATACAGAAAAACTAAACCGACTTCATCACCGCTGAATCCCCACCACATTAAGGTAAGGATCTTTCATCTAACCAATCATGGGATCTTTATTATTTAATGACCATTTGGATAGTAATTCTCCAGAGGTGTATGTAATAAATATATAAAAAAGCTATATATGAATAACTGAGAAAATGGGCAATGGGTTGAGGTTCAGGACAGGATAATATGTAATAGAATGTATACAGAAGACCGGATAGACATTGGAGGCTTGCCATGGTCATCCTGATGAAAAAGTTGTTAGTAATATGGGATGTATAATAAAAATTGAGGCTGTAATTTGTGTGATGTAATACAAAGGGAACCAGATCAGTTTTGGTGGCCAAGTCATGTAGAATTTATCTAAGGCTCCTCTTACAAGTATATTCCAATCTGTACAAAAAAAATGCCTTGAAAATGATTAAGACCACTTTCAGACTGAGGCGCTTTTCAGGCGTTTTCACGCTAAAAACAGCGCCTAAAAAGCTCACGAAAACTTATTTCCATTGAAATCAATGAACGCTTTCACACTGGGGCAGTGTGCTGGCAGGGCTGTGAAAAACTCCCCTCCCCATTGAAATGAATGGAAAGCTCTTCAAAAGCGCCTGAAAAGCTTCTCAAAAGCGCTCAGTGTTTTTACTGGCAGTTTAGAAGCGCTTCAGTGTGAAAGTGGCCTAAGGGTGCCTGAAAAGAGATGTGGAAATTGAGTGTTTGGTTATTGTGGGTCATTCTAGGACTTTAACGTTTTGAGGAGAATGATTTAAGGAAGTGTCAGTAATATCTTCATATGGCCTTTAGCATGGCCTCTGCTGTCTTCTATTGATTACAAACGGTGCAGAAACCATTTCCATATTTTACATGATAGTTCTGATTAAAATGACACTTCTTATCTGGCTGAGCTCTGTCTTCATCCTCCTGACTTTATGTAATGAAACGGAAACTCGGCATAGCTGGTTGGCAGCAAGAAAGCAGATTATCTTTTGTAGGTCATCCTTATGGTATGTTTTTAGTCTTTTAACCACTTGCTTACTGGGCACTTAAACCCCCCTCCTGCCCAGACCAATTTTCAGCTTTCAGCGCTGTCGCTTTGAATGACAATTGCGCGGTCATACAACACTGTACCCAAATGAAATTTTTATAATTTTTTTCCCACAAATAGAGCTTTCTTTTGGTGGTATTTAATCACAGCTGGGTTTTTATTTTTTGCTAAACAAACAAAAAAATGGAACATTTCAAAAAAATATCATGTTTAATGGTTTGTTATAAAATTTTGCAAACAGGTAATTTTTCTGCTTCATTGGTATGCGCTGATGAGGCGGCACTGTTGGGCACTAATAGGCACAGTTAAGGCAGCACAGATAAGGTGGCACTGATGGCCACTGATAAGGTGGTACTGATGGGTGGGACGAATGGATGGCATTGATGCGCACTGATAGGTATCACTGATGGCACTGATAGGTGGCACTGTTCAGGCACTGATTGTGGGCACTGGTAGGCGGCACTGTTGCCTACTGCTAGGTGGCACTTGTAGGTGGCACAGGTGGGCACCAATGAGCTGTTGGCAGCTCGCAGTGATCGGGACTAATGTCCCTCTCACTGCCACCGGTGATCGGCTTTTTTTTTTTCTCCTCACGCTGACAGAGAAAAAATAGCCAATTACTGGCTGTGTCGACATCACATGATCAGTTGTCATTGGCTGACAGCTGATCACGTGGTAAGGGGTCGGGATCTACCCCTTACTTTGATCTGTGATCCAGCGAGTCTCATAGACTCACTGGTCACAGAGCGCACTGGGCGCGCACGGGACGACGTCAATAGACGCTGTCCAGGCAATGTAGGTCCGCGCTGTAGCCGTCATTCAGCTATAGCGCGGATCTCAAGAGGTTAATGACAGGATCTGCCAGAAATATGCTTCTGGCAGCAGATACACCACATGTTTTGACCCAGTTCTAGAGCCCCCCTCCCACACACACACACACACACACACACACACACACACACTTGAACTGGAAGCCATTGAATATATCATGCTATTTATTTATATATTATATGTCTTGGGTTTTCCTTTTTGTTTTTGGTACTTGCTCAAGATTCTTTAGCTGTACTAAATATATTTCTGTTGTGTTCAATCTCTATATTTAGTGACTTTTATTCCCAAATATTATAAATGTAGATATGGAGGTCTATTAGCTATTTTTGTTTTTATAGGTTTATAATTGCAGGTAACAGTATTTATATTTGACACATTTCTAAAGTTTCTTTTCAAAGGTTCTTTTTTTTGCTTATTAATGTAACAAGTTTTAATGATTTTGCTCTGCAGGACGCTATGGCCTCCGTTGACCATAATGTGGAAGGTCTTCTGGATAGAATGGTCTCCTTCTATGCACAAGGACTACAGCAGATCGACTTTGAAGAGTACTTCCTCATTGAGGAGGAGCTTGGAAAAGGCGGATATGGAAAGGTTTTCTTGGTGAAAGACAAGCAAACAGGTGAGTGAATTAATCTAGACACTATTTCAGTATCCCCTATGTATATGGATGTAAATTCAATGTGCAAGATACAGGTTTTTTCCAAGTGGTCACTAGTTTTAGACTAAAGCCCCATACACACGGTCGGAAAATCCGACCACCAAATCCATCGGATTTGGTCCGACGGATTTAGTCCGACACTGGTGTTGCATACACACGGTCGGACAAAGTTGTCGGAAAATCCGATCATCCTGAACGTGGTGACGTTTGTTGCCTACGACGGGACTACGTAGAGGCTAGTAGCCAATAGCTTTGGTCTTGTAATGTGATCTGAGCATGCGTGGCACTTTGTCCGTCGGAATTCGCTACACACGATCGGAATTGGTGTGATCGGACTTTGTTGTCGGAAAATTTATAGAGCAGGAGATACAACTTTGTCCGTCGGACAATCCGATGGAAAATGTCCGATGGTGCCTACACAGGGTCGGAATTTCCGACAACATTGTCCGATAGGACAGAATCCATCGGAAAATCCGACCGTGTGTATGGGGCTTTAGTCTAAAATAAAAAGAGCAGTAAAGTATAATCACTGTGCAACACTCGTAATAAAGAATAGCAGGTAAATGCAGCGAGCAAATATGGCCCACTACCTGAATTTATTACATTGTTATTGTTGCCTTATGAGGGGTTTATGAGTAATCTCCATTAGCAAATGGGAATATTTGTATATAGATGTGTATATATATAATTTTAGCATGTAATATTATTTCTGTTAAGGGTTAAACTTGGCTAGATGTAAGTAAATACATCAACAGACTTTTGGTTTGAGTATGTAATTCAATTAACAGTTCCTTTTGTTTACAGGTATGCTAAGTGTGTGTTGTGGAGATGCCCTGCTGTTTAACCTAAATTAATATTCAAAGGGCCAGGAAAAGATATCAGTGTGTAGTCAGTACGGGGCCGAATTCATTAGCTAGATAAAGGCTTTTGTATTCTTCCGTGCTAATCAACCATTGATCAATTTCAAAGGGTGTTTGATATGCTTAGCATATTTCTTTGATCTGTTCAGCAATGGTCAATTTACCCTGGCTATGATTGCGCATAGTTAAGTGCCCCATTCAAGAGAAGAGCTCCTCTTTAATTAAGTTGCCTTCAAACTAATTACCACTTGCTCGTTAATCCAAAAGAGGAGGTGCTATTGATGGGAAATTGTTATAAGGAAATTGACCAATCTTGGAAGAGATACGCCTGGAGGGAGGAGAGGGCTAACCAATCAGGGCGGTCCTGCGCAAGTCAATGAGAGATGGCACTTTATTAGCAGGGCTCACACAATGATAGAGGTAGATGAACACTGACCCTGGGCCCCGGAACCCTTAAGATAGGTAATTTATCAGATCATCTCCCAGCACTTAAAGGTATACCTGCTTGTTTATGTATGTTTGTTTGCTAAATAATATTTTCTGTGTAATCTTGTATTTTAACCTAACATTTACTCCCCTTGCTTAAGACTATAGATATTTTATGTGTATTACATAGACCTGTAACGTTACTCTAATAAATGCTATTATGTTAAAGCTTTCAATTCTTGTCAAAGGAACTCTTATTTAACACATATCATATTTTGTGATTAATAAATCAGAAATCGAGATTTTAGAGGTTAACATTATGAATAGAAAATGTTTCAAATATTCATGTTGGAAAAAGGATTTAAAGACCTGATTATTGGGCTGTTTCTTGGGAAGAGTTATGCAAATATCAAAATGTATTGATGGGTACATATCTGTCTGGAAGAGTAGGCTTTCCTAGATGGGCTATATTTGTATGCAGAACACCATAAATTATGATCACATTTGATTTTGAGTCCAATGAATAAAATGAAGGGGTTAGGAACAGTCAGTCTGAAGATGATATGAAGCTGGATGTCCTCTAGTCAAGAAATGAGGTGGTCTATATCTGGAGAGGTTCCTGTACAACTGGTAAGGCTGTAGTTTAGCTTCCAATGAAGCATGATACAGTCTCAATCTGGCAGGAGCAGATCTTCTTAAAATATTTAATATCTTCAAGTTAAACATATAGAAATTACCAATTGAACATTTCTAGTTCTTGATCCAAATTATTTAATTTTTTCACAGGTCAAAGAATGGCAATGAAGGTTATGGATAAGGACAAAATCAGTCAGCGGTCTTTCCTCCATGAATTCAGTATTTCATTCTTACTGTCTTCTCATCAAAATATCATCGGATGTTTTGGCTTCTTCTTCTCCACCATCGACTACTTTGTCTTTGCCCAGGAACTGGCACCTGTTGGAGATCTGTTCTCCATGATCTTTCCACATGTAAGTACATTAAGTTGTAGGAATGGCCAATTCTTTATTAAATCCTTAAAAAAAGTTTAAAACTAATAATTTTAAATTTCCCATCACTTTTTTCTAAATGTCTTGGTCACCACTGTAATTAAGACAAAGCAAATCTCCCTGGGGGTGACACGTTCAGCAATAAAAACCATCCCTAGCCTAAAATAAATAAATAACAAACTTTATGGCCATACATGTATGCTTTTAACTGAGTCTTTATCCTTATATTCTTCCCTACTGTATTTAACATCTATTATGTTTTTGAACTTTTTCTAGTTGGGAATTCCAGAAGATGCAGCAAAGAGATGTGCTGTGCAGATCTCCAGCGCTCTGGAATTCATATCGGAGAAAGGACTTGTACACATGGACCTCAAGCCAGGAAATGTTCTGGTGTTTGGCCAGGACTTCCATTGTGTTAAGATCACAGACTTTGGACTCACTAAGGTCACAGGGACAGTGATTAGAGCAAGGTGTGGAAGCAAATCCTACATGGCCCCAGAGATGTTTAACCTGACCATTTCTGATGGACTGGCTGTAGATGGCAGCCTTGATGTGTGGGCATTTGGTGTCGTCATCTACTGCCTACTCACAGGAGAGTTTCCATGGCGGGTGGCCATGCTTGATGATGAAGCATATAAACAGTATGTTGACTGGCAAAATGATTTCCAGGAGGTTAATCCTCCAGAAGCATGGACAAAGGTTCCTGCTGGGATACAAAGAATGTTTACTGATCTTTTGGCAATTGATCGCACCAAAAGAAGTAAAACTTCGGAAGTCTTGAAATACCTGAGTGAAAGCTGGGAAGAAGAAACTCCAGAGTCAACTTTAATACAAGAGGAGGGGGATTCCATTGAAAGGATTTCTTCAGTCCAGTCCGAGGTAACATCGGCTTCCCACCTGAACACGTCCCAGAGCAGCGTCTCCATCTCATCATCTATCAGCACCTTGTCTTTCCTTCTGACCACAGACACTTCTGGATGTCAGTCTTCAATGATTCCAGAACCACAGAAGGACAACATGTCAGAGTCACCAATTTATATTTGATGAGGAACTTTCCTTACATATTGGTGCCGAGGTAGACATTGGGCAACCAAGAATTGGGGAGTGATGGCACGTCTGAAACATCATCACGTAGGATCAACTTTTCTCAGGTATGTGACTTTCTTGGGGAAATAATTTGATCATAATATTCTATATGTATTTTGTAGTCACACTAGCAGTTTTTCAATAAGTGTGTAGTCATTACTCTTATCTATATCCCCCACTAATATTCCTGTTACTAAAGACATGGAATCTCCATCCAAAGCATATAGTGAGATTACTTTTTTTTTTGGAAATAAACCCCTTTGTCCTCCTCAGTTGTCCCTCTTCTGCTGTACAGAGCTCCAAAGAAATGTACTATTTCACTACCAATAATGTTGTGGCGGAGTAAATCTTTTATCCAGCCATTAAACTATTGTGAATGTGGCACTGGCACATTTTATGCATACATACTGTGTGTTTGTGTCCTTCCCTTTCATCTCAGAAAGGTGGGAGGTATGCCAATGACACATATAACTTTTTGTTAGCCATTCTCAGAGTGGTGGGGCTCGGCCTTGCAGTTAAGATTATTAAAGTAAAACTAGAAACAAGGAGGTTGATTTGAAAGGTCTTCTAGCTTACAATGGTAATAGCAGGACTCTTGTTGGATATGTTCTTATCATTCTGTAATTATTTTAAATGATTTACTGATTAATTTCTTTTTTTAATTCCTTTATTTCAAAGTAAATTGCATAACAAAAATAGAACATATCCAACAAATTTACAATACAAATGGTAAGACAGGAAGTTGGAAGATGTGACAGTGTTCAGGCAATAATTAGGCGGGTCGACTGAGCCTACTTCTTGCCTAAGAAACAGTATAAAAAGATACAGTGCTATGGCAACATTACAGTGTGCAGGATTGCATAGGCTACTCGTGCCGTCGGGTTAGTGTATAGGGACAGGATCCAGGTCAACATGGAAGGTTTCAGACCTATGTGTTCCAAGGTGGTCCGGATAAATGACCAATCCACTCGATCGAACGCCTTCTCCGCGTCGGTGGACAGCACGAGAAGGGCTCGATTGGATGTCTTGGCAGCATGAAGCAGATTGAGCACCCGGATAGTGTTATCCCGAGGCTCTCTCATTGGGACAAAGCCTGCCTGGTCTCTATGAATGAGATTGGGGATATGTGGGAGTAGCCTGTTTTCTGGCGAAGCGCTTTAAATCCGTGTTTAAGAGAGCGATAGGGCGGTAATTCCCACACTGTAAGAGGTCCTTCCCCTCCTTCGGGATGAGGGAGATATAGGCTCTCAAGGAGTCCTCTGGGAAGGAATTCCCTTCTGTAATGGAGTTAAGGGCAGAGACCTGCGGTTGCGCTAGAGTGTCAAAGAAAGTTTTATAATAAGCTAGGGTCAAGCTATCAGGGCCCGGTGCTTTTTTGGGTTTTGAAGTGGCCAGAGCCTCACCCAGCTTCGTAATTGTAATCGGCTCCTCCATCTCCTCCTGAACAGTTCCAGGCAGTGAGGGCATGCCCGATGCTGCTATGTACGACGAGGGGTTAATGGGCCTTCCCCCGAAGGGGTCTGTGGTGTGTGGCTTCTCTAAGTTGTAAAGACCTTTGTAGTAGGAATGAAATTCCATGGAGATGCAAGGGCAGGTAGCCCAAGAGAACATTAACTGTTAAAGCAAACATAGTATAAACATAACATGGGTACCAACAGCACAAAGCCTTTACCTTTCACCTTCATACATAGCCTACGTAATAGTAGAAATCGTGTCAGCATTAAACCTTGGAGGCGGGTGACTTCAACCTCACTGGAGTCACTTGGCATCCCATTGGGGATGTCTGTAACCCTCCCACGTCCCAGCCTAACAATGACCTTGAGTCAGCCCATCACCCACTGTGTCTAAGTTTCAGGCTTAAGAGTCTGGAGGTCACGGCTATCACTAGTCGCTGTGGAGGAGCCGTTCAGGTGAGCCTTGCTCGTTCATGACCCCAAGACAACCCACCCTCCACCCTCCCGTCAGGCAAAAAAAAAACGATTGTGATCGTGGTGAGGTGGTGGGCGTATGGCTGCCCCGTGGCCGACTGAGCGTATGTCCTTAGACTGTATGCAAGGGGTGGGAGTACAGGGGTATAGGGGCGGGGGGAGGCAACTCCAGCACTACGGTCTCCTAGGTGACCAACCCACAACAGGGAGTAGGGAGGGGGGGCAGTTGAGCCAGCCCCCAACTGAGCTTGCCTAGATGGCCATGTACCCAACAGCCTTGTTCCCCATCATCATCCCCCCCGGAGGCGTACAGTGTGCCTTGTTATACTTCCTCAGGTATCACATTGCTGACCCCCCATCAAACCTTAGTTCATTAGGGCTTCTGCTTTCCCTAGTCGTGAGTCTGTGGGTGAATTCCTGTGAATGCCAAAGTCTGTTGGGTACATAGGGTCAGCTCACTGTCTCCGTTTGCCGGCTGTGCATGGCTCAAACAACAGAGCAAAGTGTTCCGGTGGTAAGTAGGTTAGTGTGCATTAGTCAAGGTACCTTACCAGTCTCTGAGGAGGGGAAGACACTCAGTCCTCTGAAGACATCGGATGGGGTCTGAAGTTCTCACGGCTGGTGGCTCTCGAGCGTGGCCGGCGGGTCCGCTGCGATCTGGGAGGTGGTGGTCCTGGGGTCTCCTGTGAAAGTAGGAAGTCAAACCAGTTGGGAACTGAGATTGCCAGATTGTTGAGGAAATCAAATAGGTTTGGAAGTTGATCTGGTGTGCGTAGTTGGAATTCCGTTCCTCTCCTCCGTACAATCAGGTGGAAGGGGTGCCCCCATCTATAGGTGGCTTCAGCTTGTTGGATCACTTCCAACAAGGGGCGCATGAGTCCCCGCATGGCCCTCGTTTGCCTTGAGATGTCTGGGTAAATCCGGATAGGCGCACCGTCAAAGTCAATATTGCCCCGTTCCCAGGCTAGGCGCATAATCTCTTCCTTGACGGTAAAGAAATGGACCCTGCAGAGGACGTCTCGTGGAGGGTCTGTTTCCGGTGGGTCCCGTGCAGCTGAAGGTGCCGCTCTGGGACCCGGGATCCGGTGCACTCTATCCAACTCTAGGTCTGCTGTAGGCGGCTTCCCCAATACCTGGTTTAGGAGGGCCACAACCGTGGCACGGAGGTCTGGGCCCGCGATAGCCTCTGGAATGCCTCGGAGGCGCAGGTTGTTCCTCCTGCTTCTATTTTCGCCGTCGTCCAGCTTCAATTGCATCTCTATCAGCTGATGACGGAAGGCCTGCTGTCCTGCTTCGAGGGACGCAATGCGCGTTTCAGTCACGGAGCTGGAGGCTTCTAGCACGGTGACCCGCTCCTCTACAGTGTCCACCTGTTGGCGTAGGTCATGCAGCTCTCTGGATAGTGCATTCACTATGGAGGCCGCCATCTCCTGCAGGTCCTGTTTAGATGGCAGGCCCGCAACAATGTCCCACAGAGCTCCCTCCTGGTCGCCAACAGGCCCCCCCTGAAAGACAGAACTCAGCTGCAGTTCGGTGTTGGGGAGTGAGGGTGACGGGAGGGTTGTGAGGCATTGGGCGCTGCAGCCACCGACGTACCTTTCCCTGGCTGAGTAACAGCGTTGGCGTATGAGACACGCGGCGGCGCCATCTTGGCTGGTGCGGGGGATGAGGCACTGTGCTGCCTGAGGAAATAATGTGCGATTCCGGGACCCCTCGGTTCCCCCGTGCTCAGCGGGTGTTTGCGCTCCCCTGGCATGTACTTATTTGCGTTTTCTGGCTGGCTATCTGGCTGTTCTCCGGGCTATGGCCTGCAGAGCTCCGGGCTGAGCGTCCTCACTCTTCCATTGCTAAGCCACGCCCCTTACTGATTAATTTCAATATGACATTGCCAAGAACAATTTTTACATATTTGATGCAGTAATTCATAGGAACTTGAGTTTGGTTTTTATCAATCCTAGAAAAGTAGAACTAGTAAAGGATGGTTTCTTTTTGGATGTAGCGGCCATAACCCTCGATGGGGCGGCCTTAACTTTTAGGCTTACCGGTTACCTCCGCTTGGCTTGTTCTTCCAGGTCTAAGGGGTCCCAGGGTTAGTACCCAATGACTTTTGACGCTGACACCATAACAGTCCTTTAGAAAGGTTTTTATTTGCAGGGATAACATCCAACAAACACAGTCTCATATGGGAACAGAGGGCAAGGGGTGAAGAAACTCAGGCACCTTGAACTGCTGACTATTAGGAAGTCTCTAATGCAAACCCAGAGAGTAGCCACTCGCAGCTGGGTGCTTCAAAGCTGAACAAATCTCTAGCCAGAGATTATGGCAGTCAGCCCTTGAATTCGGAACTTGCAAAGTGTCTGAGTTGCAATCAAAGTGAACAGGAACCTTTCATATTTTTAGCACCGATCGCTGTAAAAATTTCACTGGTCCCGAAAAAGTGTCCAATCTGTCTGCCGCAATGTCGCAGTCTCGCTAAAAATCGCTGATTGCCACCGTTACTAGTAAAAAATTATAAAAATGCCATAAATCTATCCCCCTTTTTTGTAGACGCTATAACCTTTGTGCAAACCAATCGATATACGCTTGAAAAAAAATGTGTGTGTGTGTGTGATATATATACATACACCATATTTATCGGCGTATAACACGCGCCTCAAGTTTAGGAGGGAATATTAAGCAAAAAATCTTTTAGGAGGGAAGTTTAAGGAAAAAAAAAAACTTACATTTAAATGCCCATCATTGCAGCCTTATCAGTGTCCATCTGCAGCCTTTTCCATCATTGCAGCCTTGCCCAGTGCCTTTGCAACATTTCTCGTCTAGTTGCAGCACTTTAGATTTAAAATTGGCGCTGAGTGGAGAGGACGAGCGCCGACAACATGCTGAAAGCCGCGTGTATTTTCGGCTAGTCTTGGCTCCTCTCGCAGTCCCGCCCACCTCCACCTGATTGCGAGAGGAGCCGAGCGCCGACAACATACAGAAATCCGAGTTCGGCTAGTCTCGGCTCTGCTCACAGTCAGGGGTGGGACTGCGAGAGGAGCCGAAACTAGCTGAACTCGGATTTCTTTATGTTGTCGGCGCTCGGCTCCTCTCGCAATCAGGTGGAGGTGGGCGGGACTGCAAGAGGAGCCGAGACTAGCCGAAAATACACGCGGCTTTCGGTATATCTCCGCTCGCTCCCTTCTCAAAAATCGGCGGGGATCAGCGTATAACACGCACCCACGATTTTCCCCTGATTTTAAGGGGAAAAAAGTGCGTGTTATACGCCAATAAATACGGTAATATATAAAAAATCTAAAACAAATTATTCATCAGTTTAGGCCAATATGTATTCTTCTATATATTGGCCTAAACTGATGAATAATTAGTTTTTTGGATATGTATTATAGCAAAAAGTTATTTATTTTTTTAAATTGTCGCTGCTTTTTTTGTTTATAGTGCAAAATCTAAAAACCGCAGAGGTGATTTAATACCAACAAAAGAAAGCTTTATTTGTGGGGGGGGGGGAAAAAGGACATACATTTTATTTGGGTACAGCTTAACACGCCCGTGCAATTATCAGTTAAAGTAACGCAGTGCCGTATAGCAAACAATGGCCTGGTCATTGAGGGGGCTGAAGTGGTTAAAATTATTTTAAACCCAAAAACAAAAGTGTAAAATATTTCATTCTACCAATCTTTCTAATGTGGTGGCTGCATTAGTAATGTTTAATAAAAGCTGAATTTCATTGTGCATTGAGACACCCTACAACCCAAAAGCAAACATTTTATAATGAACTAAAACCCCTCCCCCCCACAAGACTACAATCGATTGGGAAGGGTTTTCCCTTAATGCTAAAAGGTGCAATAAGTAGCCGTGACCCTTCCAATACTGATACAATCATGTAAATTTGGCATTACCTGAGGGCCACAGCTTGACCCCACCAGTCCCAACAATGGAGGGTGGCTTCCATAAACATGGCCATTGTGATGGAAACCATATCGACCGTCACACCTCAGCCAGGCATTCTACCTCCTCTTTACCATATCAATTCACAATCCAATCACCATAGAGATGATCAGTTCTGTCCTGGGCGTAACATTTCTCCATCTAGCTGCAGAATATAGAGAGTCAGTGTCAGAGTTTGAGGCAAAACCAAAATGTATTTTTAGTAATTAATCCAATCCCAGTTGGGTTGAGGTGAGCTAAAGCAAAATAGATAAGATGGAATCTGATTATTTAGTTATATTATTTATATATATATATATATATATCCCCACTGAAAGCCCAGGACTTCATATGATATTTTATATATATATAGAGACAGAGAGAGAGAGAGAGAGAGAGAGAGAATCTCCCTTCTTGTACATACGATCATTTTTAATATCGCGCAAATTCCAGCACTCCTCTCCTACATGTAAAAATCATAATTTGTTGCTACAAATGTACTCAGAACCCCCAAACATTATATATATATATATTTGTAGTCAGAGTCTGGATACTGGACGGAAGCAAGACCCCCCCCCCAACCCTAGCGACCTGAGGTGTGCCATGGTCGCCCGTGAGAGTATGCTAAAAAGAGGGCAAACAGACACTGAGTAGGTATGGAAAGTGTATTTAACCGCTTCCCGACCGCCTAACGCCGATATACGTCGGCAAAAATGGCACGGGCAGGCAAAATCACGTACCTGTACGTGATCGTGCGTGTGCCTGCCTGTGGGACGCGCGCGTGCCGCCAGCGGCGCGCTCGCGACCCGGTCGGGAGCTCCGCGACCACGGCCGCGGGACCAGCGGACCCGATCGCCGCTGGTATCCCGCGATCGGGTTACGGAGCTGAAGAGCGGGGAGAGGTCTGTGTAAACAAACCTCTCCCCGCGCTTCCTACACTGCCTGTCATTGATCGGCTGTTCCCTGTCATCGGGAAAGCCGATCAATGATGTCAGACGTACAGCCACACCCCCTATTGTAAAAAAAACACAACACGTCACACTGACTCCTCCCCGCCCCCTAGTGGTTAACCCCTTCACTACAACTGTCATTTACATAGGAATCAGTGCTATTTAAATAGCACTGATTCCTGTATAAATGACAATGGTCCCAAAAATGTGTCAAAAATGTCCGATATGTCCGCCATAATGTCGCAGTCACAATAAAAAATCGCTGATCGCCGCCATTACTAGTAAAAAAAAAAAATATTAATAAAAATGCTATAAAACTATCCCCTATTTTGTAAACGCTATAACTTTTGCGCAAACTAATCAATAATCGCTAATTGCGATTTTTTTTTTACCAAAAATATGTAGAAGAATACGTATCGGCCTAAACTGAGGGAAAAAAAAGTTTTTTTATATATTTTTTGGGGATATTTATTATAGCAAAAAGTAAAAAATATTGCATTTTTTTTCAAAATTGTCGCTCTATTTTTGTTTATAGCGCAAAAAATAAAAACTGCAGGGGCGATCAAATACCACCAAAAGAAAGCTCTATTTGTGGGAAAAAAAGGACGCCAATTTTGTTTGGGAGCCACGTCGCACGACAGCGCAATTGTCAGTTAAAGCGACGCAGTGCCGAATCGCAAAAAGGGGCCTGGTCCTTTGGCTGCAAATTGGTCCGGGGCTGAAGTGGTTAATGAAACCAACAGATAATGACAATTAATCCAATAACATGGTGAAAGCTTGTTTGACCTCTACGTGAGGATCTGGGATATATCTGCTATAGCAGGATGATTGCCAGCGACCCATGTACTTGATGACATGGGAAGGGACCCCCTGCTTCGAAGCCGCCGATGCTGCCCCAATCCTGAAGGAGTGACCCGAGAACTGTCTAGGGTTTAACCCCATCCTGCCAATCAGAATCCTGATGTGGGAAATGAACTGGTTGGAGGATAGACCCTGTGAAGGAAAAGGGAGCAACGTGCTGTCCGGAGGTGCTGACGAGACTAAGCCCGTGAGCTGGTCCAACACTTCCACCGGACACCAGGCCGTGTTGGTTTTGTAGTAATTAACTACAAAACCTTGACCCACCTGGCAATTCTTATTGTTGGGGAGTTAGAGTACGAAATGATTTGGCAACCTGGTGAGATTACCCTTGCTCGGGAGACCTCCCCAGGTCTGAGGAACCCAAAGTAACAGAGGTACGCAGCTGCTTTGAGGACCAGACTGGGACCCATCCCAAGGGGTGAGAGGGAAAGTACATCAGCTAGCCCCCGGAACATCTGCCTCAAAATAGGCAAGCGAGTGACCGTTGGTCTCCCCTGCGTCTTCTGGATACCTTTTGAGCATAGCCCTGATGGGGTGAGCTGCAAAAAAAGACGGGGATGCAGGATGGAGCAGGGAAGAGAAATGTTGGATGCCCGCAAGATATAACTTGATGGTGTTATATGATAAAGACAACTTGTCATGACAATGGGCCATGAACGCCAACATGTACTCAATGCTACACCCCTCATCGCAGGGGAAAAGAGTCGTGCAGCCACGGAAACACTTCCACGCCGTCCTGTATGCTCTGAGCGTGTTCGTGAACAAAGACACATTGATTAGGCAGGCCGCCTGAGCCCTGAGCGCCTTCAATCCAACAACAGCTGGGCAAATGGTGGAACTGGCAGGCCCCTCGGATCCGCCTCCGGATGCTGCGAAAAGAAATGCTGAAAATCAGCTCTGGATAATGCGTCAGCAGCCCCGTTGAAGGCCCCACTAATGAACTCCCCTTGGAACTGGAAACAAAATTTGAGTCCTAACCATGTCAATCTGCGCATGAACGACATAATCAACAGGGACCCTGACCTCCCCTTATTCAGGATCTCTGCGGTGGCCATGTTATCCGTGAAAAATATGACTGTCTGCCCGGACCACGAGGGTCCCCAGGTGCAAGCTGCAGCCACTATGGGAAATATTTCGAACAGGGTGGACGTCCAGGAAAACCCCGGAATCTCCAGCACCTCAGAAGGCCAGGGGCCTGCGAGCCACTGGTCCCCGAAGATGGCTGAGAAGTCTACTGATGCGGCCGCATCTGAGAAAACCCTGGGAGAGATTGTGGTAGGAGGACAAATGAACAAGGAAATCCCGTTCCACTCGCGCAGGAACTGATCCCACATGAGAAGATCCGCCCTGACATCGGCCTTTAGTCGCAGCACAGAGTCAGCATCCTGGAAGAGTGGAAGGAGAGCCAGGAGTCTGGACACAAATTACCTGCCCTGCGGAATCATCCTCATGGCGAAATTGAGCATGCCTAAGAGAGACTGCCACTCACTCTTAGAGCACCCTGAGGACCTGACCAGGTTGTGGATGATCCCGCGAATCCTGACCAGTTTGTCCTGCGGCAGACTGGCCAGCATACGGACCGTATCCAAGGTGATCCCTAAGAAAGTGATCACCGTGGCAGGCCCCTCCGTCTTGTGAGTAGCCAAGGGAACGTTAAGATCCCTGAACAACTCTGTGAGAGTGGCCAGATCTTGGGGAGACTGTGCTGGGCTCTCCAGTAGCAAGAAGTCGTCCAAGTAATGGATGACCCTGCCGCACCCCAACTGTGAGGATAGAACCCAGTTCAGTGCTGAGGCAAATGTGTTGAACAGCCAAGGGCTGCTCTTGGAACCGAACGTCAGCTTGGTGGCAAAATAGAACAATTCCCGCCATTTGAAACCATGCCAGTGCCAGAGAGATGGTTTGATGGGGAGGAGTTTGAAGGCATCCGAGATGTCTGCCTTGGATAACCATGCGCCCCTGCCCAACTGTAAAATACACTGAATGGCTGAATCAACTGATGCGTATTGAAGGGAGAATTCCTCGGATGGTATGAGAGAATTCAAACTGGGAATTGGTGATGAATGAGGAGCCGACAGATCGTAAATTAAATGGTATTTATTAGAAAATTTACCTTTTACCGCACCAATGGGGCTCACCCTCCACATGCTGAAAGGCGGGGACAAGAATGGCCCAATGACAAACCCTTTGGCCAGCTCCTCCTGTACCAACATGTCCACCAACTCGGCATTGGCGGCAGCAGAGACTAAATTGGCACAAGTGTGAGATTGCTGCGGAAGGGTGATCAGACCGGGCAGCACAGTGGTGTAGTGGTTAGCACTTTCACCTAGCAGTAATAGGGTCGCTGGTTCAAATCCCGACCATGACACCTTCTGCCTGGAGTTTGCATGTTCTCTGTGTGCTTGCGTGGGTTTCCTCCGGGTACTCCGGTTTCCTCCCACACTCCAAAGACATGCTGGTAGGTTAATTAGATCCTGTCGATAAAATTGGCCAAATATGTGTATGTGTATGTTGTATGTGTTTGTAAGCGTGTCAGGACCCCACAGGGCAAGGACCGCACTATACCACAGATGGACACCAGTGGCAAAAAGCGCCCTGAGGCGATTCAGTTCGCATAGGTTGCGCTATACAAGTCATTCATTCATTCATCAGTCCCGTGTGGAAACCTTCTACAAACCCTTCCACCAAAAACCGATTGAGTGCCTGGGATGGGTGGTGACCTAACCAGAATTCCAGCCTGGGTAAATAGACATGGCTTAGTCAGGATGTACTGGATGGTTTAATCGGACAGACGGTCTTGGGATGGGCCCTGAAACAGTTCGCACATACATGCAGCAACCTGCACTGATTGAAATTACAGGTGGTATAGTTAAAATTGTTACAAAGCTGGGCCTTGCCCAGCCAATGTATCGGTCTGCCGAGCTTGTCAAACAAGCCTGAAGGCCCAGAGGAAGGACCGCTGGGCCCAGGCCTGTTTGCCCCAGAACCCCCAGGGTGGTCCAGGTTAGGACACCAGTTGGCGGTGTGGGCAGCCGACTGACAGTGGGCACAGGTCGGAGATTTCTGACTAGCGAAATGCCTGCAGAACAATTCGGTGTCAATATTGCTCCAGCAAGTAACCAACTGAAACTGAGCCCACGTGGCTGCGACTTTAGATGAAAATTACCTGTGGTAGTCATAAAAAGCCGAGCCACCATACTTGTGGGCCAAGTCCACCACCTTGTGGAGATAGAGGTCTAGCTCCTCCCTCCTGCCGGGACTGACTGCACAAATGACATCTCTAAAAATGCCAAAGGCGAGGACAAACTCAGCGACACTCAGCTTGCGGTTAAGCCGGGGATCCCGAGTTTTGAGAACCACCGAGACCTCCCCACAAGCATATGCCTTGTTTTCCACCACATCCTGTGATGCGATGAGTAGGGATGCCAAATTGACGTCCTTACCCTCCAAAATGTCCTTTTTCGGATTGGCCGGAATGAAATGGGCCGGCGAAACTGAAGGTAACATGGCCGATGCCGACGGCATCGCCAGAGGTAAAGGCCCACTGGTATTACCTGCCGTCTGTTTAGATGGCCCAGGAACTGCGGGAGTTGCCGGAACTACCACACTGGTTGGCCGGGCCTCCAGCACCTCCATTCTGTCCTGCAGCAGCTGGACAGAAGTTGAGAGGGTATTTAATACCGTTTGAATTTGAGTCCGGGAGGTAATTAGTGATGCATGTTCCGCACTGGTGGAAGGCTGCGGCTGTGACGGGGTCGGAAAAACGAGTCTGAATAACTCCGCTTTCCTGGCTGTGGCCGGGAAAGAAATGCCTGTGCGACGGAGCTCATGACCAGTGTAGCCAAGATATACCACACTAAGCTGTGAAGCCTAACTCCATATAACTTCTTACCCCACCTTAATAAATAAGAGACCACACCAATATGGAGTTGAATGGCCATAACAGCATTTATTAATAAACCAAAATAAGAACTCCAATTTCTTATTTATAAATAATAACACATAAATAACACCATAACATCAACTTTTTAAACCAGTTCTGAACCTGGAAAACAAAGATGTTATACCCAATTTGTTGGTCAGTGACGGAGCTAAGTGCTTAAACCATATACATGATATACTAGATATCAAACACCAGGGGGCACTGCGGGATACACCGAAACCCACGGGTCTCTCTCTGTACCACACGATAACCAACTTTCCCGCAGTGCACAATACCAGTAAACATCAACAACGTTTGATGTACACAAGGAGGGGCCATCTATTGATGAGCCCCCCACCCACTTACCACCTCTATAAACGCTGCCGTCACTGACCAACAAAAACAACCAACGCCACAGCCTGAAAGGGAGAAACCTCACCCTTGATGGCACCTCCACACCCGCAGGGCCGCCTGAATCCCCTCCTGTAACCCCAGTGACCACAAATCAACACCCACCTCCGTTATATGTACCCCATCTCTTCTGAGATACATGCCCACGTTCACTTCCAACTCCCTTTGGCGAATCACTAAACCCCCTTGCCATGCAATAAAAATGCCCCACCACTTTGTTTATACTGATCCGGGCCTACCTGAGCCTGTATACGGACCTGGCCATACGCCATGTCGTCCTAGCCACCATATCGGACCAAAGCAACATTGTCCTGGGAAAAATGGGCCGGGGAAACATCAGCTCAACCTTAATATCAGCTATTAAGTCCTTGACTTTCAGCAATCCCAAATCGTTCCCCACCAGCAGGAATGGCCAACCCATCGGGTGGCCTATCCAGCCAAGCATATCTCTCCACCTCCGGGACCACGCAGCCCCATTCCATTCCCATTCTACCCAGTCACCGGATCACCGCCTCCCTTCTGGAAATGCCCACAGCAACAACCCGCTTAACGGGAAACAAAACAGTAACATATCCCCTTATTACTTTAAACATTGTTTTTTTTTTTTTTTTTTTTTCAAACCAACCGTGGCCGAATATCGGTACTGAATCGCTGAGATTCCCATCTCCCCAACTGCCGCACATCCACTTCATCCAACCCGCGCCTGGCGGCCTCTGTGGCCGCCCCCACACGGAAGGAGTGTGAAGCGTAGGCGTTACTGTTCAAACCCAACCTCCCCAAACACTTCCTCAGGACTGCCATGAACTGAACTCTGGACAGGTAAGCTCCCTCCGCATGCCTCCATAAAGGACCATCTCCCCCAGTTCTCACACCCAAAACTCGCCACCGCCTTAACCGGGCACACCTCACATCCTTGTATGCTTATAAACACACGTGTACCCCCTTGCCCCCTGATCCGTTTTTGATTTTCGTATCCGAACCGACACCCTATCCCCAACATATCCACCTCCTGAACCAACAAACCCCCAGCCACCCCCTTTGAGGGGCTCACCAGCTCCCCTATCCTAAAAGCCCCAAAAGGAAACTGCCAGCAAAAAAGCTGCCAACAACCACCGGCTTTCGTAATCTGATGTGCACACCAACCCAATTGTCCACCCCATGGCAACAGATTCCCCAACATGATTGGGCGCCGGATGTCCTTGCTCCTGCGTGACTTTCTATAGCCCTCTGTTGCCTGCTTAACCCAGAAATCCTTTCGTCCAATACTCCCGTCTCCACAATTTAAACCAGAACCAAGCCCGGCTGATACTGGCTAGCCCTCTTACCTACATCTGGATACCCAATAAAGCAGCCACAATCTGGCCCCAGGATCATCACCCCTGACCTCCGCCTCAGCCTGTACATCTGCCCATTCTTTCCACACCTTAATATAGTCTGACCACGTGGACTCATTTTCTGACCGCTGTAACCCTCCCACGGCGGTTCCAAGGCTAAATCCCTGTTCCAGCCCGGGTATGGGACACCCACCGCTTTTCTGTCCGGCGCCAGCTCCCTGAACTTGTCCCACTGAAAGCGAGACAAGGCATACGCTAGAGTGTTCTACACTCCCGGAATATGCCTAGCACATAAAAAGGATGTTCCGCCGCATGCAACTCAGAACCAACCTCTGCATCAATCGTATGACCGGTGGCAAGGCCGCTGCCATGCTGTTGATCACCTGCAACACCCCCATATTGTCGCAATTCAACCTCAATTTGAGATTCCTGCAGGCCTGCCCCCACAATTCCTATGCTAGCACCACCGGAAAATAGCTCCAGGAGCACCAAGTTCATAAGAAAAAACCTGCCTTCTCCCCCACCTGCAGCCCAGGTTCCGCCCTCCATTGACCCCGGAAGAACGCCCCTTATCCCGTTGATCCTGCGGCGTCCGTCACCAGCTCCACGTCAAAGTTGCTCACTGGTACTGACAACCAGACCGCCCTACCATTGCACTCTGCCAGAAAATTATTCCATACTTGCAGGTCATCCCGATGCTCCCTTATCAACCTAATAAATGCGTGGGGCCCTCACCCCTGCTGTCGCTGCCGACCTCGACGGCAGAAAATTCTCCCCATGGGAATGATCCTACACGCAAACTTTTACTTCCCCAACAATGATTGTATCGTGCGTAACTGCACCTTCTTTTTGCCCCCATGAATCTCCCGAATTTCCCTTTTTCAAATCCCCAAGCTTCTCTCCCGGTAACCTAGATTTCATAGCCATGGAATCAATTATTATACCCAAGAAGCTCAGCTCTGTCTGTGGGCCCTCCATTTGTCCGCTGCCAAAGGCACCCGAAATCTCTCCGTAACGTGCTGCAACGTGAACAACAGTATCGCACACACATTGGAAGAAGGAGGACCCACGCAAAGAAAATCATCCACGTAATGGATGACGGACTCCATCCCCGTGACCTCTCTCATCACCCTTTCTCGAAAAGAACTGAACGCTTAGAACCAAGCGCATGACATAGAACACCCCATCGGCAAACACATGTCTACATAAAATTACTCCTGCCAACAATCACCCAATAACCGGAAAGTATCAGAGTGCCACAGCAACAGTCTACATGCCGCCTCCACGTCCGATTTTGCACTCATTGCCCCTCTGCCATACCATCGTACCCACCGAACCGCGGCATCAAAAGACGTATACGACACCGTACCCGCCTCCGGATCAATAACATCATTTACCGAACCTTTCGGAACTGATAACTGATGGCTCAGCCGAAATGTCTACGGCCCCTTCTTGGGGACCACCCCTAATGGGGACACTGCTAAATCCACGAATGGTTTGGCATCAAACGGGCCCGCCATCCTACCCAAAGCCATCCCCTTAGACAGTTTCTCCGACACCACCATAGGGTGTTGAAGTGCCGCTTTCAAATTTATTTATTTTTTTGCCAGCGGGGGAATCACAGTCAGGGTGCACGGAATCCTGAAACCATGCTTGAACCCTGTGCCAATCCATTTCCGCCGCCGCCCTATCCGGGTATCTACTTAGGAAAGGCTGCATCCTTTCCCCACCTCACCGGAGTCGTCCCTCTGGTGCGGAAAATCTCCGGCACGCTTGTCCTCCTTGAAACACCTAGCGAGTGTGTGACCTCCCCCGCACCCGGAACATTCGTGCTTAACATTCATACGTTCCGCCAAATTTTCCTGCGCCCTCCTTGAACTGCCAACACCCCCACCCCACTTTCTGGCCGAAGCTCCTGAGGCCTGGCTACCTCCAACCCCCTCTTTGAAATGTCTGCGCTGGCGTCTTGACCGAAGCCCTCAGCCTCATCCAGAGGCTATATCTTTGTGATCCCACCTCCATTCCGGCCGAACAGACCTACTCTGGTGGAACTGTTCGTCGTAACGAAGCCATACTGCTCCCCCATAAAACCTATATGCCTCCCCCATTGCATCCATATAACCGAACAATGCCGCACAATGTTCGGGGTTCTTCTCACCAATCACCTCTGCTAAACCGGCGAACGCTTGGAGCCAGTTAGCAAAACCGGGGATTAAACGATACCTCCTTTTCTCCTCCTCATCCTTTTTGGTGTCATCTGGCTTCACCCTCTCCAGGTTGAATTTTTTCAGGGGCAACAAGGAGAAAATCTCCCCCTATTCCCCTTCCCAAATCTACTCCCAGACTTCTTGTTTCAAATAACGGTCCCTCGAAGCAAACATATACCTCGCATTTTTGCCGCGTCGGTCATCCTCCCGATGTCGGCCCTTACCGCCTGCTCCTTGACCCCCTTTTCTGGCACACTCACCTTGTCTTTGTCATCTTCCCCCGTTGTGCTCGGACCTTCTGCAGCAGGCCCTGCCGCCGCTTCGCCCCCTGAGGAGCCCATCACCAACCCATCCGCTCCCCCGTTACCATCACTCACCCCCCCCCGCTGAGGAAGAACCCTGTCCCCCCCCCAAACCGACCTAACAGGACCCGCAAACCCTCCAAACAGTTCCTGCATCCGACTCCCCCCACTTTCCGCAGCCCCACTCACCGCCCGCGGTTGGTCTGGTACCGCCAACGACGGTGCGGGAGATACCCCTGTACCCACCACACTGGAAGCCGTTCCTAACAATTTTTTTGCAATGTATTAGAAAACGAGACATTATTAGTGGACTTACCGGGCTGACCGGGCGCCATCCCCACAGCCGCTGCTTGGACTTCCACCGCCGGGATAGGGCGACTGAGCTCCTCCTCCTCTGCCGACAACTCGCCTTCCGACCTGGTCACCTCCTCCTGTTCAAACAACAAAGGACGCTCCCTCGGAGAGGGGCTCCTGGAATTAATGTGCCTCAAGCTTCCTGCACTGGGCGCTGCCTCCTGGCTATACTGGACTCCCCCTTTTCTGAGCAGACGGGCCGGTCCGGGCACCACTCCTGCATTGCTGCCCTCGTTCGGTGACGGCTGGTGGAGCCTGCCCACCCCTTGCGCCCGCAGCGGAATTGACCCCAAGCCTCCCTCCTGCAGTTGTTCCTCTGACCCTGCTGCCCCCCCCCGACTCGTGCAGAGCCGCGGAGGTATCTGATGTTCTGGCACGTCTGGGAGCTGACACCCCCCTCCCGGCCGTAGCCCGAGTGGCCCTTAGATCCCCACCCCCATGCTAGTGCCAAGCTGCTGGGGGGGGACGTGGTCCCAGAGGAGCCTGTTGTGCCGGCCATCCTCCTGTCCCTTGCAGCCCTCACCGCCCCCCTCCACCCACGGTTCCTACCTCCCCCCTAACTCGTTCAGAGATGCAGGGGCAGGTGAGGCTGTAGTAGCTCTTCCACTTGAACCTGGGGATCCCATGCTGGCTAGGCCCGAGGCTCCGCCTCCCGCACTAGGCCCAGGCCTGCATCTTTCCCAGGCCCTCCATCGCTGTCTCTCATGTTCCTCTACGGGGGGGAGGTCCCCCCTTGGACTTCTCACTAACCTGGATGCGCCACAGGCCCTGGAGAATCACAGACCGGGGGCCTAGACACGCGGCCGCGCGGCGCCGCACCGCCATCCTCGGACCGCTCTGCTTCTGTCAGCTCTCCTGTCCCCCCTTGTGCCTCGGACAGCACACTTCCATTCCTTCCTGCACCCCTCCTGCCCCTTGTTCCTCCGCCGCCGCCCGCAGCATCGCAATCCCGTCCAGTCCGTCGGCCATCTTGTGACTGGCAAAGAGGAGCAGTGGTAAAAGCTGCCTCCTCTGGTTCCGTCCTTTCCGCACTGACCCCGTGGCTCCGCCCCTCCTTCTTATATGGCCACTCCCCGTGCTCAGCCCAGCCCCTCACACATTAACCCTCCTACAGAGCCTGCAAAGTGTGTCACTTGACACACTGTCATGTGAGGCCCTGCATTACATTCCCTTGCAGTGCATTTTCATTCCGGTCCTTTCTGCAATGAGCTTGGGTATAGTCCAGCTTCTTAAAGATGGAGTGCTGCCGTGCTCCGAGCCCCTGGCCGGAGTGGATGGAATAAACGCACACTCATCACTCTCCGAAACATGAGACATGATCCAATCTGTAGAAAAACAATTGACAAGTCACCTCAACCCTGAACAGAACAATCCTAACCTAACTAACTGAAAAGGTGTGTGGTGCTGCCAACCAAAGAACGTGCGCATGAGAACCTAATGACCATGAGCCCCTGCGTGAGTGTAGCCCGAGCAACCTGTGGCGCTGAACAGGTAATTAAACACGAACACTCAGGGCTAAGTACCTACAGAACGTGGTAGGTAGGAAATAGGCATGTACGTGATGTGCAGCGTATGACGTATGAATGTACAGGCGAGAAGATTGTGGCTACAATCAATTAAAAACGAAACCTCAGCCTGTACGGATCCGTAGACATGACAGATCCTAGTATGTACCCACTACGTATGACTGTCTAACAGAAATGAACCGACCTTACTGACACTGACTGAGCAGAATCCGCCTGTCACACCGTCACGAAAGTCCTGAGCGACAAAAACACAATGTAAGCCGGGATTACCTACACCTGACGAAACTGACCCACCACCAGATCAGAGTGGAACGTGCTCTGTGGTGGGGGAACAAGATGAACCTGCCGTGAGAAACACCTCGAGCACGTTCGAGAACCGTGGAAACCTGGCCCGTGCAGAACCAGCATTGATACCCGCAGTCCCTGGAGGGAAGTGCCACCTATGACCACCTAGCAATGTCCTGATACCCCCTGGACTGTGGTCCTCCGGTGAGAGATGAGTGGCAGCCCTGAAAGAGGGGCTAACGTGGCCACCCAGCTGAGGAACCATCCCGACTGGCCGGGCGAAGATACCCGTACGGACCTACTACCTTACGGACACTGGCAAACTGCGCTCAGAGTCCTGAATGGCCGAACCAACCCAGGTATGGTGCCCGTGCTCCCCTACCCGTTGTGGTGAGCTATACACGGCAACCCGGTGACTGGACAACACCTCTTGGCTGAGAAACACCTTGAGCACGTGCGAGAACCGTGGAAACCTGGCCCGTGCAGAACCAGCACTGATACCCGCAGTCCCTGGAGGGAAGTGCCACCTATGACCACCTAGCAATGTCCTGATACCCCCTGGACTGTGGTCCTCCGGTGAGAGATGAGTGGCAGCCCTGAAAGAGGGACTAACGTGGCCACCCAGCTGAGGAACCATCCCGACTGGCCGGGCAAAGATACCCGTGCGGACCTACTACCTTACGGACACTGGCAAACTGCGCTCAAAGTCCTGAATGGCCGAACCAACCCAGGTATGGTGCCCGTGCTCCCCTACCCGTTGTGGTGTGCTACACACGGCAACCCGGTGACTGGACAACACCTCTTGGCTGAGGAACTAACGGCCCCAGCCAGGAGCATGGTGAACTACTGGTGCATGGACCCCCCCCCACCTAAGCTGTCCAAGATCAGACCGGTGTCAGCCAAAGCAACAATGTCCACCCCCTTCCCCAAGCCCACCCGCACCTACCTGAATGACCTGCAGCAACGCTGGATATCCTGCAGAAAGGAAAAACACCCTGTGCGTGGGGTGGTATGCAGTCATGAAGAAAAGCAGCCCATGGATGACATGTAACAAAATGACAGCCCCCCCCCCCCCCCTGACCCTAACATGCAGCACAACCCTTGCTATGAGAGCAACAGCATCCCCCCCTCCCTGCATCTTGACATCCAGCAAAATTATACCTGCCAAGACACTGCTACCGCCCCCCCCCCCCAGCATCCTGCCCAGTAAAAAAACACCTGCCAAGCCACAAAATAGCCACCACCCCCCCCCCCAGCCTGCTGACACCCATCCACAAATACCTGCCCAAGTCACAGCCTCAACCCTCAGCCCCCCCCCTTTACCACCGGTCCCAGCCTAAAATGGTAGAAAAAAACGCACTATCTTTATGCACCAACAGATATATAGCAGCCAGCACAAACAAAATATGTTTAAAGCAAGTGAATATCAAAAGAGTGCAGCGCTCATAAAATGTCCGTTATATAATCGAATGGACAATCATACAAAAAATTGTGAACTAAATAAATAGAAAACAATACAATACCAATATACGGGAGTGATTCACTCTCAAAAGAGTAAATGTGAAAATAAGTGTTTTGTCCATAAACACACTATAAAATGTAACCATGTGGGATCTCTATCAAAGAGACGTGAAATAAACTATAATATATATATATATACTATGTTTGACCATAGAAAATAATACAAAATGCTTCTAAACAATGTAATAATACACCTTAATTGTGCTACTAAAGTGTAAAAAACAAAATAAACGTGACTTTTGTGCGGCTTGTCTGAAGAGGTCCGTCACCACTAGGACTGAGGCTTACCGGAATTTGTGGACTCAGATAGGTGTATACCATGTGAGTCACAAAGGCTTGATGGTGTCAGCCACACCAATGGAAACGACTCCCAGCCCAGGTATGTAGTAACGGCAAACCAAGTCCTTTGTAAAGTCTTCCAAAGGGACTCAGGAACAAGATGGTAGGCAGTGTATGGTACGGTATATCTCCCCAGGTATGACCGGTAATAAAGAAAAGGGGACTATATAGTGTAATACCGTCAGGCGGAAAAAAATGTATTCAAATCTGACAAAGTGGGTACTCACATTGACATAAGGATTAAAAGCATGGATATAGTACTGGTAGCAGTGGCATCAGCGAATCATCTCCCGACGGCGTTTCGCCTCCATAGGGCATCATCTTAACCACTTTACAACCGGCGCACGACTATATACGTCCTGATTTTGAAGAGGGATATCTCGGTAACGGCAGCAGCTGCTGCCACAACCGAGATATCCATCTCTTCAGGCGCCGGTCGTAATTCCGATAATGGTGGTCATGGCGGACGGATTCGCCGTGAGATCACCGTTATCGGCGGCGGGAGAGGTGCCCCCCCTCCCGCCGCTTACCGGAGCTGTCGGCAGCGGCGGAGGCGATCGGGACCTGTCCGTGGCTGGGTATAGAGACGAGTGAGGCTAAGATGGCCGCCACCCGTCTCTATACCATAGCAGGGCGGAAGCGACGTCAAAACGTCACTTCCGCCCATACGTCCTAAAGGCACATATTTGTCATTTTTTTAAATTACTTTTTTTTTTTTTGCTTTTAAGTCCAAATATGAGATCTGAGGACTTTTTGACCCCCAGATCTCATATTTAAGAGGTCCTGTCATGCTTTTTTTCTATTACAAGGGATGTTTACATTCCTTGTAAAAGGAATAAAAGTATGCCATTTTTTTTTTTAAACAGTGTAAAAATAAATATAATCAAGACAAAAAAATAAATAAATAAAAATAATAAATAAGAAAGAAAAAAAAAATTTAAAGCACCCCGTCCCGACGAGCTCGTGCGCAGAAGCGAACGCATACGTGAGTAGCACCCGCATTTGGAAACAGTGGTCAAACCACACATGTGAGGTGTCGCCGCGATCGGTAGAGCGAGAGCAATAATTATAGCCGTAGACCTCCTCTGTAACACAAAACATGCAACCTGTAGAATTTTTTAAACGTCGCCAATGGAGATTTTTGAGGGTAAAAGTTTGATGCCATTCCACGAGCGGGCGGCAATTTTGAAGCGTGACATGTTAGGTATCAATTTACTCAGCGCAACATTATCTTTCACAATATATAAAAAAATTGGACTAACTTTACTGTTGTCTTATTTTTTTATTCTTTTTTAAAAAAATGCGATTGTAAGACCGCTGCGCAAATACGGTGTGAAAAAAGGTATTGCAACGATAATGTTTGGGGGTTCCAAGTTTTTTTTCTAGCAAAAAAACCTGTTTTAAACATGTAAACACCTAAAATCCAAAACGAAGCTGGTCTTAAAGTGGTTAAAAGTACTCCTTCGGAAATCTGTGATCACCCTTATAAAGTATAATTTCAGAAATCCAGGAAATCTTACTCAAAGGCCTCTACTGAATTTGCTGTACTATAATAAAATCACCATGGAAAGATGTTCATGAAGTTGGCACAACATTATCGTATCAGAATTAGGGATTTTAATATTGTACTGTAATCAAGAGTCCATTAATGTTTTTCTTATTATAGACTTCTTATATCTAGGGCAAGTGATGGACTATATAATGAGATCCAAATGTATGGACTAATGGAGGTTCCTTCCTATCCTGAGATTATCATGCAAATTTGGCATTCCTTAACCACTTGCCGACCGGCGCACGCAGATATACGTCGACAGAATGGCACGTACAGGCAGGAGGGCGTATATATACGTCCCTCCTTTAGCCTGTCCGTGCCATCGCGAGCGCGCCGGGAGCGGCGCGCTCCCGCGCCTGTCGGGACCCCCGTGAGTCCGATCGCGGTCCCCGCGGACTCGATCGCCGCGGGGACCCCCGCGATCGTCTCACGGGGCGGCTGAACGGGGAGATGCCGAGATAAACAGCATCTCCCCGTTCTGCCTAGCAACTAGTGACGCCGATCTCTGCTCCCTGTGATTGGAGCAGAGATCAGCATTCACTAGCTGACAGCCACGCCCCCCCACAGTAAAAAACACACCCCTAGGCATACTTAACCATTACACTGCCCCCTTGTGGTTAACCCCTTCACTGCCAGTGTCATTTATACAGAAATCAATGCATTTAAATGCATTAATTGCTGTAAAAATGACAATGGTCCCAAAAATGTGTCAAAAATGTCCGATGTGTCCGCCATAATGTCGCAGTCACAAAAAAAATTGCAGATCTCCGCCATTAATAATAAAGAAAAAATTATTAATAAAAATGCTATAAAACTATCCCCTATCTTGTAAACGCTATAACTTCTGCGCAAACCGATCAATAATCGCTTATTGCGATTTTTTTTACCAAAAATATGTAGAAGAATACGTATCGGCCTAAACTGAGGAAAAAAAATGTTTTTTTATATATTTTTTGGGGATATTTATTATAGCAAAAAGTAAAAAATAATGCATTTTTTTCAAAATTGTCGCTCTATTTTTGTTTATAGCGCAAAAAATAAAAACCGCAGGGGCGATCAAATACCACCAAAAGAAAGCTCTATTTGTGGGAAAAAAAGGACATCAATTTTGTTTGGGAGCCACGTCGCACGACCGTGCAATTGTCAGTTAAAGCGACGCAGTGCCGAATCGCAAAAAGGGGCCTGGTCCTTTGGCTGCAAATTGGTCCGGGGCTGAAAGTGGTTAAGGATCACAATAGGACACCACCAGTCCCAACAATGGAGGTTGGCTTCCATAGACATGGTCATTGTGATGGAAACAGTAGTGACAGTCACACCTCAGCCAGGCATTCTACCTCCTCTTTAACATATCAATTCACAAGCCCATCACCATAAAGACGATCCATTGTGTCCTGGGTGTGAAAGTTCTCTCTATATTCTATAGATAGTCATTGTCAAATAGTTTTAGCAAAACCAAAAGTACAGTGGTGTGAAAAAGTGTTTGCCCCCTTCCTCATTTCCTGTTCCTTTGCATGTTTGTCACACTTAAGTGTTTCGGAACATCAAACCAATTTAAACAATAGTCAAGGACAACACAAGTAAACACAAAATGCAATTTGTAAATGAAGGTGTTTATTATTAAAGGTGAAAAAAAATCCAAACCATCATGGCCCTGTGTGAAAAAGTGATTGCCCCCTAAACCTAATAACTGGTTGGGCCACCCTTAGCAGCAACAACTGCAACCAAGCGTTTGCGATAACGTGCAATGAGGCTTTTACAGCGTCCTGGAGGAATTTTGGCCCACTCATCTTTGCAGAATTGTCCTAATTCAGTTACATTAGAGGGTTTTCGAGCATGAACGGCCTTTTTAAGGTCATACCACAACATCTCAATAGGATTCAGGTCAGGACTTTGGCTAGGCCACTCCAAAGTCTTCATTTGTTTTTTCTTCAGCCATTCGGTGGTGGACTTGCTGGTGTGTTTAGGATCATTGTCCTGCTGCAGAACCCAAGTTCGTTTCAGCTTGAGTACACGAACAGATGGTCGGACATTCTCCTTCAGGATCTCTTGGTAGACAGCAGAATTCATAGTTCCTTTTATCACGGCAAGTCTTCCAGGTCCTGAAGCAGCAAAACAGCCCCAGACCATCACACTACCACCACCATATTTTACTGTTGGTATAATGTTCTTTTTCTGAAATGCAGTGTTCCTTCTACGCCAGATATACTTGGACACACACCTTCCAAAGAGTTCCACTTTTGTCTCATCGGTCCACAGAATGTTGTCCCAAAAGTCTTGGGGATCATCAAGATGTGTTGTGGAGAAATTGAGACGAGCTTTGATGTTCTTTTTGCTCAGCAGTGGTTTTCTCCTTGGAACTCTGCCATGCAGGCCATTTTTGCCCAGTCTTTTCCTGATGGTGGAGGCATGAACGCTGACCTTAACTGAGGCAAGTGAGGCCTGCAGTTCCTCGGACGTTGTTGTGGGGTCTTTTGTGACCTCTTGGATGAGTCATCGCTGCGCTCTTGGGGTAATTTTGGGTGGCCGGCCACTCCTGGGAAGGTTCACCACTGTTCCATGTCTTCGCCATTTGTGGATAATGGCTCTCACTGTGGTTCGCTGGATTCCCAAAGCTTTGGAAATGGCTTTATAACCCTTTCCAGACTGATAGATCTCAATTACTTTCTTTCTCAATTGTTCCTGAATTTCTTTGGGTCTCGGCATGATGTGTAGCTTTTAAGGATCTTCTGGTGGACCTTACTGTGTCAAGCAGCTCCTATTTAAGTGATGCCTTGATTGTGAACAGGTGTGGCAATAATAAGGCCTGGGTGTGGCTAGAGAAATTGAACTCAGGTGTGGACAACCACAGTTATAGTATGTTTTAACAAGGGGGGCAATCACTTTTTCACACAGGGCCATGATGGTTTGGATTTTTTTTCACCTTTAATAATAAACACCTTCATTTACAAATTGCATTTTGTGTTTACTTGTGTTGTCCTTGACTATTGTTTAAATTGGTTTGATGTTCCGAAACACTTAAGTGTGACAAACATGCAAAGGAACAGGAAATGAGGAAGGGGGCAAACACTTTTTCACACCACTGTATATGTTAAGTGAATAACACAATCTCTTTTGTCTATATGTGGGGATTGGAGATATAATCGACTCCAAACATTTGTAAAAAAGTCTCTTTTAGTGGGAATATCTCTCAACAAAAGTAGATTTTTCTAGGAAAAGGTAGAGGAGAGAGGACGGTGAATGTCTTGTACATGAATGGTGTGACGGAGGTGACACTGGCAGCTAGGTATTTGCTGAAAAACTCCAGCCATCGATCTGTATATGATCTCAGACCGTTGAGGAATCTGGGCTTTTGAAACTGGGCTATGCGGTAAGGGGACATCTTACAAGGAGTTTGCATCTGATTACCTGCTGATTGATACTCACTGCTTGGTAAGGAGGCATTTCTTATGGTGGCTGTCTGTGATTCATCTGGACATATTGCGTACCTAACTTCACTTGTGGCGGTCTGCTTAAAGTGGAATTTTTAAAAGGGAGATTTTTCTGCCTATGTGTATTATAATTGGGCATCTGGTAAGAAGGTCTTTCATGCGGTGGTGGTGTCTTTTGGTCACTTATACTTATTTGCGGTCACGGGTGTCTGTTCACAACTAATTGGACACTATCTCCACTCGTTAACCCTCCACTCACTGGTTTTTGCCATATACATTTTAGCAGTATTATGCTATGGTATAACTTTTGTTTTTCCGGTGATTTCTGACTACACTTTATGAGTACACCTGAGAAGGAAAAGGAGGTATCCGGTATTGCTTCGTCACAACCCATAACCAACGGATCATCAACCCGGGCTGGGTTAAAGCCATACGCTGATTTATGGCTTACTTCTGGTAAGCATATTCTCCATAAGTATATAGAGCAACGTTTGGAAGGTTACTTTTCCTAGAAAAATCTACTTTTATTGAGAGATATTCCCACTAAAAGAGACTTTTTTACAAATGTTTGGAGTCGATTTATATCTCCAATCCCCACATATAGACTCTATGAGCGCGATTTTTTTCCTTTATATCTTCTTGTGTTTATCCCACAATTATTGCAGCCAAGGATTGAGTCTTTAAAATGTATTTGTTGATGTGTGTTTGATTAGCGCAGTTTTTTCCTTTTATTACAATCTCTTTTGTATTTGTTATAAACCGGTGACTATTTAAACATTTGGATAAATATATTTTCACTACATTTTAGATTTTTAGATTCTTCTTTTAGTGGCCTTCTCCGTGCAGTAGGGATTTTTGATGAACAACGTGTGACATAAAGGGGAAGCGACATAGCAACTGTCACACTCTATAATTGTGCACACTCGTGGTATGGCTCCAAACTTCAGTACTTAAAAAATCTCCATAGGCAACGCTTTCAACGCAAAAAAAAAATGAATTCTACCAATCTTTCTACTGTGGTGGCTGCGTTAGCAATGTTTAGTAAAAGTGGAATTTCATTGTGCTTTGAGACACCCTACACCCCAAAAGCAAATATTTTATAATGAACTAACCCCCCCCCCCCCCCCCACAAGACTACAATCGATTGGGAAGGTCTTTCCCTTACTGAGATAATCATGTAAATTTGGCATTACATGAGGGTCACAGCTTGACACCAACACTCCCAACAATGGAGGGTGGCTTCCATAAATAAGGTCATTGTGATGGAAACCGTATCGACGTCACACCTCAGCCAGGCATTCTACCTCCTCTTTACCATATCCATTCACAATCCAATCACCATAGAGATGATCAGTTCTGTCCTGGGTGTAACATTTCTCCATCTAGCTGCAGAATATAGAGAGTCATTGTCAAAGTTTGAGGCAAAACCAAAATGTATTTTTTAGTAATTAATCCAATCCCAGTTGCAGTTGAGGTGAGCTAAAGCAAAATAGATAATTATGATTATTATTATTTATTTATTTTTATTATTTTTTTTTATAATTTTTATTTTTTTTTTATAAAAATTGATGGAGGCAATTGAGATGAAGGAAAGTAAAACTAAAAATATTTCCCTTTTTTGTAAATATAAGCATGTTTTTTCTACTTGAAGCAAATCTAAACACCTTTGTTTGAAAAATAAATGCTAGGCGGTAGGTTTTAATGGCAGAAGAGCCACCATATGGCTCTTGTGCCATGGAAGCTCTTTCCTTGTGCCATGGAAGCTCTTTCCTTGTGCCATGGAAGCTCTTTCCTTGTGCCATGGAAGCTCTTTCCTTGTGCCATGGAAGCTCTTTCCTTGTCTACTAGATTTATTGTCTGAATTGTACACTGACTGTCATACAGAACAACTCAACATGCAATCTCTGCATAGCAGGAATAGGTCCCGAAACAAAGGTACATCAAACCTGGCCACCAAATAAAGAAAGCAGAAGGCTCTGGACCCAGAAGACTGGAAGAAGGTGGTGGCTATATAGTGACTAGGTGAAGCATGGACATTATGTGAAGCAAGTCTGCTATAATGTGCAAAATAATGAGCTTACATGACGTCCTACATTATAGCAAGAGCCCTGTGATCCCTTATCTTTAGATTTATTTTAAAATTATCGTGTATACTGTATTTTTCTCCTATATAAATGTACTTTTTTGGATTGTCCAAACCATCCTTTCTCAAACTCTTCAAAATGGAGGAATCCCTGCGATTACTTTTTTCAAATCTCAGAGATCGCCTTCTAATGACTATTATATCCAAAGCTCTGTGTACATTCGTGTGATGATCAGTGGGAAGTATGTTCCCTGTATTTGTGGTCAGTGAGAAGAATCTTCCTTACAGATATCTAGAAAGATCATTGGGGTTGGTTGCTACTCATCAACAAGGTAGAACTTACTTTTTGGTCAAGGAACCCTTAGGCTGCTTTCACACTGGGGCGGTTTGCAGGCGTTATTGCGCTAAGAATAGCGCCTGCAAACCGACCCGAAACAGCTGTTGCTGTTTCTTCAGTGTGAAAGCCCGAGGGATTTCACACTGAAGCGGTGCGCTTGCAGGACGCTCAAAAATGTCCTGCAAGCCGCATCTTTGGCTCGCTATAGGAGCGGTATATTTACCGCTCCTATAGCGCCCGATCCCATTGAAAACAATGGGGGAGCGCGCCGAACCCGCCCACAAAACGCCACTGCAGCGGCGGTTTGCGGGCGGTATTGACCCTTTTTTCGGCCGCTCGCGGGGGTAAAACCACCCCGCTAGCGGCCGAAATGCCCGCTAAAACGCCGGTAGAGCGGCGCTAAATATAGCGCCGCTTTACCGCCAGCGCCCCCACCGCTCCAGTGTGAAAGCAGCCTTAGCAACCTCTGGAGGAACCTTATAGATACATGGAACCCGGGACGTGAAGAGCTGATCTAGACTAGTTCTCTTCTCGTGGGAACTAAGTTTCCAGCAGTTAAAGCGGAAGTAAACCCATCGATTTAACAGTTTTTAAAAAAAAACATGCCGGGAATGCTAACTGCACATTGGCTGTGCTCTCAACCAAACAGTCAAACCATCCAATGGCTGGTGTCATAACAGATCACATGTGCAGCACTGTGGCAGTTGAAGATTAAACAGAGGCAAAGATGGCAGCTTCCTTGGCTGAAAATAATAGGGGGGTTTACTTCCACTTTAAAGAAATTCATAGTTTTTGCCAATGAGTCCATTCCTTAATGCCATGGCAAACTCTACTGTTGTGGTAATGGTTAGAATAGTTATGTATAAACCTTCTCTTTTTTTTTTTG
This sequence comes from Lithobates sylvaticus, assembly GCA_028564925.1. Taxonomy (NCBI): domain Eukaryota; kingdom Metazoa; phylum Chordata; class Amphibia; order Anura; family Ranidae; genus Lithobates; species Lithobates sylvaticus. The sequence continues at coordinate 769,905,342 of CM053026.1, read as the reverse complement.
CGTATTCAGAACCAGCAGCATTTTTAAAAGGTCATTGCTTTTGAAGGCACTAGTAACCGATTTTGGCATTCTTGTCTCGATACTTAAAGTGATGTTTCCCCCAAAAATGACAACTTTATTTATATCTGCATCAAATCTGCTAATAAAAAAATAATTGGATACAAAAAAAAAAAAAAAAAATCACTTACCTATTCCTACCTGTTGCTAGGTGGTCCCACAAAATCTGCCTCTTCCATAGCCCGGGCTAAAAACGTCACATCCCTCGGTGGCCCGGCTCGCTAAGGCTCCTGGGAGATGTGTGTCACCATTTCCCAGGAGTCTTTGAGCAGCGCCGAGGGCTAGGTTGCCACAACAACGGGGCGGGCACTTCCGACGATGCTGCCCATTGTTATGGCAACCTGTATACTTTACAGCGCCGCTACGGCGCATTACTGCGCATGCGCGAGATCGTGGAAAGAAGGGGCCGTGCATGCTGATCGATCAGCAGCACTGTATCCCGGAAGAGGATGCCTGTGGGCTTCACATGCCCACAGGCAAGATGACAACCGTCAGCAGACGGTTTTATAACTTCATTTCGGTGGTGAAAAAGGCATGCAGCATTAATTATAAAAGGAAGAAGTAAGTTTTATATTCTTTTATACTAATGATTGTCATTATGAAAAAAACAAAAAATGTTATAGACAGTGGAATACCACTTTAATTTGTCATTCCCCCAGAACATCATGTCAGTATGATATTTTCTATTACTAGATATACACATGATTGTTCTAGGTCAATGACTCTGAAGTACTGAAGAAATTATCAGGATGTTTGGAGATTAATCATTAGAAATAAGCCCAGACATGGCAGCTCCAATAGTCCAATTCTGACAGGTCCTTTTAATCTTCATGAAGATATTTTTGTATCGATTTCATGTTATAGAATTTTTTTTTATTTTTTTTTTCAATAAAGTCCCTTTTGACTTAACCCATTGGTGTATAATATTATTAAAAATAAGACATAATGGTATAAAATAACCTGCAAGAACCTACAGCCAATGTTACATTTTTCTTCCAATAAATATCTGGTTAGTATTCCATCATGTATCAGTTACTCAAACTAAAATTATATAAAAAAAAAAATATATATATATATATATACACCGTATTTACCGCCCTATAACACGCACCCCAAGTTTAGGAGGGCATTTTAAGGAAAAAAAGTTTTAGGAGAGAAATTTAGGGAAAAAAAAAAACTTACATTTAAGCGTCATTTGCAGCCTTGCCCAGTGTCATTTGCAGCCTTGCCCAGCGTCATTTGCAGCCTTGCCCAGCGTCATTTGCAGCCTTGCCCAGCGTCATTTGCAGCCTTGCCCAGCGTCATTTGCAGCTTGCCCAGCGTCATTTGCAGCCTTGCCCAGCGTCATTTGCAGCCTTGCCCAGCGTCATTTGCAGCCTTGCCCAGCATTATTTGCAGCCTTGCCCAGTGTCATTTACAGCCTTGCCCAGTGTCATTTGCAGCTTGCCAGCGTCATTTGCAGCCTTGCCCATGTTTAAATTTCCCGCCGCCAAGACAGACCGTGCGAGCGCCGCCGAAAAAGAGCGAAGCGCCGCCGACTCTTCAGCTCCGCTCGCAGTCCTGCTTCCCTGCTGTTTTGGGAGCGAGCGCAGGGAGGCGGGACTGCAAGCGGAGCCAAAGAGTCGGCTCGGTCTTTTTCGGCGGCGCTTCTGTCTTTTTCGGCGGCGCTTCGGTCTTTATCGGCGACGCTCGCTATTTTTCGGTGCCGCTCGCTATTTTTGTCACTTTTTTGGGGGGGATCGCGTATAACACGCACCAACGACTTTCCCCCGATTTTAAGGGGGGAAAAGTACGTGTTATACGCCGATAAATACGGTGTGTGTGTATATATATATATTTGCCATTTTCTAGTTAATATGGTGGAAAGTTTAAATTTAAAACTCAGTAAAGTTAAACAAAAAAATGTGGGTGTCAGCATGTTTAATCTGATCACCTGTTTTGTAGAAAACCTGTTTATATGCAAATTGGCAAGAACAATGCGGGGTTATTTACACATTTCCATTAGAAGTCAGCCAATGGAATGCCTTCATTCTCTGCCTTCCCCGCCCATCTCCCTCGTATAAAATTTGAACTTTCCCTCCTCTGATCAATGACTCTACTTCCAGAGATTTTGGTATACTCATCTATTACAGCCTAGCTGGAGATTTGGTGACGCTGTCCGGTGTTGAACTGCAGAGGAACAGAATATTCAAAGAAAACGAATCGGACTTCATCACCGCTGAATCCCCACCACATTAAGGTAAGGATCTTTCATCTAACCAATCATTGGATCTTTATTATTTAATGGCCATTTGGATAGTAGTTCTCCAGAGGTGTATGTAATAAATATATAAAAAGCTATATATGAAGAACTGAGAAAATGGGCAATGGGTTGAGGTTCAGGACAGGGTAATATGTAATAGAATGTATACAGAAGACAGGATAGACATTGGAGGCTTGCCATGGTCAGTCTGATGAAAACGTTGTTAGTAATACGGGATATGTAAAAAAGGTGTTTGATAGTACCACCCTCCTAAATCAACACCGCTCTGCGCTACAAAGATGTATATTCTGCAATATGTGAGATAATAAGTGACTAAAATCCCAATGTGCTAGTAGTGAAAGATAAATAAATATATAAATAAATGAATAAATATATAAATAGATAATAAAATTATGTTGTGTAAAAAAATATTTTGTGATGAACCAAAACTATTTTTTAGAAATGTAAGTGTATGGAGGATCCTATACATACATTATTACAGCAGCCGCTTAAATAGATGCAATGGTAAGAAAAAATTACAAATAAATGGAGAGACAAACGGTGTGCACTAGGGCACTCTGTGGGACTTTATTTATATTTTCTAATTAACACTTTATTTCACATTGGACTGTGGGATTTAAATAACAGCGCTGCTACAAATTTCTGGAAGTTGCCCTAGTGCACACCATTTGTCTCTCCATTTATTTGTAAATTTTCTTACCAATACGGGATATGTAATAAAAATTGAGGCTGTAATTTGTGTGATGTAATACAAAGGGAACCAGATGAGTTTTGGTGGCCAAGTCATGTAGAATTTATCTAAGGCTCCTCTTACAAGTATATTCCAATCTGTACAAACAAAATGCCTTGAAAATGATTAAGGGTGCCTGAAAAGAGATGTGGAAATTGAGTGTTTGGTTATTGTGGGTCATTCCAGGACTTTAACGTTTTGAGGAGAAGGATTTAAGGAAGTGTCAGTAATATCTTCTGACGTCCTTTAGCATGGCCTCTGTTGTCTTCTATTGATTAACGGTGCAGAAACCATTTCCATATTTTACATGATAGTTCTGATTAAAATGACACGTCTTATCTGGCTGAGCTCTGTGTTCATCCTCCTGACTTTATGTAATGAAACTGAAACTCGGCATAGCTGGTTGGCAACAAGAAAGCAGATTATCTTTTGTAGGTCATCCTTATGGTATGTTTAGTCTTTTAACCACTTGCTTACTGGACACTTAAACCCCCCTCCTGCCCAGACCAATTTTCAGCTTTCAGCGCTGACGTACTTTGAATGACAATTGGGCGGTCATACAACGATGTACCCAAATTACATTTTTATAATTTTTTTTCCCACAAATAGAGCTTTCTTTTGGTGGTATTTAATCACAGCTAGGGTTTTTATGTTTTGCTAAACAAACAAAAAAATGTGGAACATTTAAAACAAAAAATCATGTTTAATAGTTTTGTTATAAAATTTGGCAAACAGGTATTTTTTCTTCTTCATTGGTACGCACTGATGAGGTGGCACTGTTGGGCACTGGTAGGCACAGATAAGGTGGCACTGATGGCCACTGATAAGATGGCACTGATGGGTGGCATTGATGGGCACTGATAGGTATCACTGGGCACTGGTAGGTGACACTGATGGGTACTGATAGGTGGCACTGTTCTTCAGGCACCGATTGTGGGCACTGATGGGCACTGGTGCCTACTGCTAGGTGGCACTTGTAGGGGGCACAGGTGGGCACTGATGAGCTGGCGGCAGCTCGCAGTGATTGGGACTGGTGTCCCTCTCACTGCCACCAGTGATCAGCTTTTTTTTTTTCTTCTCGCGCTGACAGAGGAAAAATAGCCGATTACTGGCTGTGTTGACATCACATGATCAGCTGAACATGTGGTAAGGGGTCGGGATCAACCCCTTACTCTGATCTGTGATCCAGCGAGTCTCATAGACTTCAGGGGGTGCGCAGGCCGCTCATGCACGGGACGACGTCAATAGACGTACCGGTAGTCCCGGCAATGTAGGTCCGCGATGTAGCTGTCATTCGGCTATAGCGCGGATCTCAAGAGGTTAATGACAGGATCTGCCAGAAATATGAAGGGCACCAAGCTGCTTCTGGCAGCAGATACACCACATGTTTTGACCCAGTTCTAGAGCCCCCCCCCCATACACACACACATACACTTGAACTGGAAGCCATTGAATATATCCTGCTATTTATGCATTATATGTCTTGGGTTTTCCTTTTGTTTTTGGTACTTGCTCAAGGTACTTTAGAAGTACTAAATATATTTTGGTTGTGTTCAATCTCTATATTTAGTGTCCACCTTTTATTCCCAAATATTATACATGTAGATCTATTAGGCATTTTTTTTTTATAGGTTTGTAACTGCAGATAACAGTATTTATATTTGACACATTTCTAAAGTTTCTTTTCAAAGGTTCCTTTTTTGCTTATTAATGTAATAAGTTTTAATGTTTTGCTCTGCAGGACACTATGGCCTCCGTTGACCATAATGTGGAAGGTCTTCTGGATAGAATGGTCTCCTTCTATGCACAAGGACTACAGCAGATCGACTTTGAAGAGTACTTCCTCATTGAGGAGGAGCTTGGAAAAGGCGGATATGGAAATGTATTCTTGGTGAAGGACAAGCAAACAGGTGAGTGAATTAATCTAGACACTATTTCAGTATCCTCTATGTATATGGATGTAAATTCAATGTGCAAGATACAGGCTTTTTCCAAGTGGTCACTAGTTGTAGATTTAGTCTACAATAAAAGTGGCAGTAAAGTATAATCACTGCGCAACACTCATAATAAAGAATAGCAGGTAAATGCAGTGAGTAGGGTTGAGCGAACCCGAACTTTACAGTTCGGGTCCGTACCAGACTTTTGGGTGTTCGTGTCCCGGACCCGAACCCGAACAATTGACTTTATGTTTGGGTTCGGGTCCGGTGTTCGGCGATGTAATGGTGCTTTTTAAAAAGTCTTTTAAAAGCATTCGCGGCTATAATGAATTGTCGGCTCCCTGTAATACAGAGAACAGTAATTGATTTTTTTTAAAGTTATTGTCATAAAAAGTGTTTGGGGACCCGGGTCCTGCCCCAGGGGACATGTATCAATGCAAAAAAAAAAAACGTTTAAAAAACAGCCTTTTTTTCAGGGGGCAGTGATTTTAATAATGCTTAAAGTAAAACAATAAAAGTGTAATATTCCTTTTAAATTGTGTACCTGGGGGGTGTCTATAGTATGCCTGTAAGAGGGCGCATGTTTCCCGTGCTTAGAACTGTCCCTGCACAAAGTGTAATTTTTGCAGGAAAAAAAGCTATTTAAAATCACTCACGGCTATAATGAATTGTCGGCACCCGCAATACAGAGAACAGTCATTGATTAAATAAATTTAAAAAAGCATGGGGTTCCCCCCCAAATTCAATTACCAGGCCCTTCAGGCCTGGTATGGCTATTAAGGGGAACCCTGCGTCAAATAAAAAAAAAATGACGTGGGGTTCCCCCTAAATATCAATCCCAGACCCTTCAGGTCTGGGATGGATTTTAAGGGGAACTTGTGCCAAAAAAATGGCGTGGGGTCCCTCTCAAAATCCATACCAGACCCTTATCCGAGCACCCAACCTGGCAGGCCGCAGGAAAAGAGGGGGGGGCGAGAGCGACCCCCTCCTGAACCATACCAGGCCACATGCCCTCAACATTGGGAGGATGCTTTGGGGGTCTGTGACCCCTCAAAGCACCATGTCCCCATGTTGATGGGGACAAGGGCCTCCTCCTCACAACCCTTGCCGGTGGTTGTGGGGGTCTGCGGGCGGGGGGCTTATCGGAATCTGGAAGCCCCCTTTAACAATGGGACCCCCAGATCCCGGCCTCCCCCCTGTGTGAAATTGTAAGGGGGTACCCCTACCATTTCACCAAAAAAGTGACAAAAATGTTAAAAATGACAGGAAACGGTCTTTGACAATTCCTTTATTAAAGTCTTCTTTCATCTTCTTTCTTCTGGTCTTCTTCCTTCGTCCTTCGGTTTCTTCATCTTCTTCTTCCATCTTCTTCTTCCTCCGATCCACTTCTTCTTGCTCTGGTCTTCTCGTGCGGCATCTTCTTCCACGGCGTCGACGTCTCTTCTTCTTTGTCGAGCTGCTCCACGCAATGGGAGGCTCCCGCTGTGTGAGGCATCGCTTTTTCTGACAGGTCTTTTATAACGGAGGGCGTGGCCACCTGGTGACCCCGCCCCCCTCTGACGCATGAGGACTTGATGGGGACTTCCCTATGGCTTTCCCCATGACGTCAGAGGGGGGCGGGGGTCATCGGGTTGCCCTGCCCTCCGTTATAAAAGACCTGTCAGAAGAAGCAAAGCCCCACACAGCGGGAGCCTCCCATTGCTCGGAGCTGCCCGACAAAGAAGAAGATGCCGCACGAGAAGACCAGAGCAAGAAGAAGCGGATCGGAGGAAGAAGATGGAAGAAGAAGATGAAGAAACCGAAGGACGAAGGAAGAAGACCAGAAGAAAGAATATGAAAGAAGACTTTAATAAAGGAATTGTCAAAGACCGTTTCCTGTCATTTTTAACATTTTTGTCACTTTTTTGGTGAAATGGTAGGGGTACCCTTACAATTTCACACAGGGGGGAGGCCGGGATCTGGGGGTCCCCTTGTTAAAGGGGGCTTCCAGATTCCGATAAGCCCCCTGCCCGCAGACCCCCACAACCACCGGCAAGGGTTGTGGGGACGAGGCCCTCTTTTCTTGCGGCCTGCCAGGTTGCGTGCTCGGATAAGGGTCTGGTATGGATTTTGAGGGGGACCCCACGTCATTTTTTTTTTGGCGCGGGGTTCCCCTTAAAATCCATCCCAGACCTGAAGGGTCTGGTATGGATATTTAGGGGAAACCCCACGTCATTTAAAAAAAAAAATTGACACAGGGTTCCCCTTAATATCCATACCAGACCTGAAGGGCCTGGTAATTAAATTTGGGGGAACCCCCACGCTTTTATTTTTTTTATCAATGACATTCATTGAATGACTGTTCTCTGTATTACGGGAGCCGGCAATTCATTATAACCGCAAGTGATTTTAAATAGCTTTTTTTCCTGCAAAAATGACACTTCGTGCAGGGACAGTTCTAAGCATGGGAAACATGCGCCCCTTTACAGGCATACTATACACACCCCCCAGGTGCGAAATTTAAAGGAATATTACACATTTATTGTTTCACTTTAGCATTATTAAAATCACTGCTCCAGAAAAAACGGCCAATGAATAAAAGGAAGGGGTTAGGAACAGTCAGGCTGGTGATCATATTATGCTGGATGTCCCTGGATGTCCTCTAGTCAAGAAATTAGGTGGTCTCTATCTGGAGAGGTTCCTGTACAGCTGAGTGCTGGTAATGCTGCAGTTTAGCCTCCAATGAAGCATGATACAGTCTCAATCTGGCAGGAGCAGATCTTCTTAAAATATTTTCAAGTTAAACATATAGAAATTACCAATTAAACATTTCTAGTTCTTGATCTAAGTTATTTAATTTTTTCACAGGTCAAAGAATGGCAATGAAGGTTATGGATAAGGACAAAATCAGTCAGCGGTCTTTCCTCCATGAATTCAGTATTTCATTCTTACTGTCTTCTCATCAAAATATCATCGGATGTTTTGGTTTCTTCTTCTCCACCATCGACTACTTTGTCTTTGCCCAGGAACTGGCACCTGTTGGAGATCTGTTCTCCATGATTTTTCCACATGTAAGTACATTAAGTTGTAGGAATGACCAATTCTTTATTAAATCCTTAAAAAAAGTTAAAACTAATAATTTAAATTTCCCATCACTTTTTTTTCTAAATGTCTTGGTGACCACTGTAATTAAGACAAAGCAAATCTCCCTGGGGGTGACACGTGCAGCAATAAAAACCATCCCTAGCCTAAAATAAATAAATAACAAACTTTATGGCCATACATGTATGCTTTTATCCTTATATTCTCCCCTACTGTATTTAACATCTATTATGTTTTTGAACTTTTTCTAGTTGGGAATTCCAGAAGCTGCAGCAAAGAGATGTGCTGTGCAGATCTCCAGCGCTCTGGAATTCATATCGAAGAAAGGACTTGTACACATGGACCTCAAGCCAGGAAATGTTCTGGTGTTTGGCCAGGACTTCCATTGTGTTAAGATCACAGACTTTGGACTCACTAAAGTCACAGGGACAGTGATTAAAGCAAGGTGTGGAAGCAAATCCTACATGGCCCCAGAGATGTTTAACCTGACCATTTCTGATGGACTGGCTGTAGATGGCAGCCTGGATGTGTGGGCATTTGGTGTCGTCATCTACTGCCTACTCACAGGAGAGTTTCCATGGCGGGTGGCCATGCTTGATGATGAAGCATATAAACAGTATGTTGACTGGCAAAATGATTTCCAGGAGGTTAATCCTCCAGAAGCATGGACAAAGGTTCCTGCTGGGATACAAAGAATGTTTATTGATCTTTTGGCAATTGATCGCACCAAAAGAAGTAAAACGTCGGAAGTCTTGAAATACCTGAGTGAAAGCTGGGAAGAAGAAACTCCAGAGTCAACTTTAATACAAGAGGAGGGGGATTCCATTGAAAGGATTTCTTCAGTCCAGTCCGAGGTAACATCGGCTTCCCACCTGAACACGTCCCAGAGCAGCGTCTCCATCTCATCATCTATCAGCACCTTGTCTTTCCTTCTGACCACAGACACTTCTGGATGTCAGTCTTCAATGATTCCAGAACCACAGAAGGACAACATGTCAGAGTCACCAATTTATGTTTGATGAGGAACTTTCCTTACATATTGGTGCCGAGGTAGACATTGGGCAACCAAGAATTGGGGAGTGATGGCACGTCTGAAACATCATCACGTAGGATCAACTTTTCTCAGGTATGTGACTTTCTTGGGGAAATAATTTGATCATAATATTCTATATGTATTTTGTAGTCACACTAGCAGTTCTTCAATACGTGTGTAGTCACTACTCTCATCTATATCCCCCACTAATATTCCTGTGTTACTAAAGGCATGGAATCTCCATCCAAAGCATATAGAGAGAGTACTTATTTTTTGGAACTAAATCCCTCTGTCCTCCTCAGTTGTTCCTCTTCTTCTGCTGTACAGATCTCCAAAGAAATGTACTATTTCACTGCCAATAATGTTGTGGCGGAGTAAATCTTTTATCCAGCCATTAAACTATTGTGAATATGGCACTGGCACATTGTATGCATACATACTGTGTGTTTGTGTCCTTCCCTTTCATCTCAGAAAGGTGGGAGGTATGCCAATTTTGTTAGCCATTCTCAGAGTGGTGGGGCTCGGCCTTGCAGTTAAGATTATTAAAGTGAAACTAGAAATAAGGAGGTTATATGAAATGTCTTCTAGCTTACAATGGTAATAGCAGGACTCTTGTTGGGTATGTTCTTATAATTTTGTGATTAATTATTTTAAATGATTTACTGATTAATTTCAATATGACATTGCCAAGAACAATTTTTACATATTTGATGCAGTAAGGCCCCTTTCACACTGGGGCGGTGAGCCGCGGTGACGGTAAAGCAGCGCTATATTTAGCGCTGCTTTACCGTCGTTTTCACCGCGGTTTTCGGCCACTCGCGGTGTGGTTTTTACCCCCCGCGAGCGGCGGTATTGCCGTGGTTTCTCCGCGGTGTCCCATTCTATTCAATGGGAAGGAGCGGTATAGGAGCGGTGAACACACCGCTCCTATCCCGCTCCAAAGATGCTGCTAGCAGGACTTTTTTTGTCATCCTGCTAGCGCACCACTCCAGTGTGAAAGCCCTCCGGCTTTCACACTGGAGTTAAAGGGGCCGGATTTTTTCATGCAGTGAACAGGCGCTATTTTTAGCGCTGCACCGCATGAAAAACGCCCCGGTGTGAAAGGGGCCTAATTCATAGGAACTTGAGTTTGGTTTTTATCAATCCTAGAAAAGTAGAACTAGTAAAGGATGGTTTCTTTTTGGATGTAGCGGCCATAACCCTCGATGGGGCGGCCTTAACTTTTGGGCTTACCGGTTACCTCCGCTTTGCTTGTTCTTCCAGGTCTAATGGTTCCCAGGGTTAGTACCCAATGACTTTTGACGCTGACACCATAACAGTCCTTTAGAAGGGTTTTTATTTGCAGGGATAACATCCAACAGACACAGTCTCATATGGGAACAGAGAGCAGGGGTGAAGAAACTCAAGCACCTTGAACTGCTGACTATTAGGAAGTCTCTAATGCAAACCCAGAGAGTAGCCACTCGCAGCTGGGAGCTTCAAAGCTGAACAAATCTGTAGCCAGAGATTATGGCAGTCAGCCCTTGAATTCGGAACTTGCAAAGTCTCTGAGTTGCAATCAAAGTGAACAGGAACCTTTCCTCAGTATCTGGAACGTTCTCTGTCTCCTTGGCAGTACTGGGAAAGCGTGGATTCGTCAGTGTCCTTGACAACCCAGCAACCAGGCACTTCTTGGTATGCCAGCTTGTTGGCCCTCCTCCGAAGAGTTCCCCCCCCCCCGTCGCTTTCACGAGCTGCGGTGCCCCTCCAAATTGAGAGCGCACCCGGATGTCTTGAATCCTCCCTCAGTTACTGCGCCTCGGGCCAGCTGGTTCAGAGACTCGGGAACAGATGGATCCCTGCCCCAGACCAAGCAGGTCTGTGGGGCTAGTCAAGCTGACCATGTTGCAGGACGGCCTTCGCTCTGTGACCGGACCCCTTGCGGGGCTACCCCGGTCCAGATCTAGGAACAGGCAGCTCCGGCCGAACGAACCCTGAACACGTGACTCCAGCATCTTAAGTGCCCTTCCCCAGACTCCTCAGCGGGGCCAGACGCACCCGCTGATTGGCTTCGGGGCATGTTGATACCCAAAACCTCCAACCAGGCCTGGTTCTGGGCCTGTCATGTGCACCTAAAAGTACACATGACCAGGCAGAACCCCCACACAGCCCAGCCAAACTGATGCCAAAGTTAACAGAATAATACAAAAAGCCGCGCTGATAAGTGATTAAAAGTTCAATAAATGTGCAAATACACAAAAATGAACCTCAAAAGAAATTTCATAAACGTCCAGTGACATAAAGTGATGACAAAAGAAAATTGTTCATAAGTGTAAATTTGTGAAATCAAAATGTAGTGACTGTAAAAATCAAAAAACACCGTGATCCACCACCGATATATGAATGCGCTTACCAGAGGGCAAGCTCAGATAAGCCTGTAATATGATGATACCGGGACAAATCTCAAACATCAGGACTCAGCACCAATCCGGATCTCCTTAATAGGGTCAACCAGGGACAGGAAATCCAATGATAATCCTCCTTAAGACCAATAGTAGCATAGGCAGTCTCCAATGGTATCGGGCCAGAAATCTCTCAGCAACCAGTATGTGAATACAGGAAAGAAAGGGATGCTCCCATGGTGTGATACCAGATAAAAAGGTTTATTCAATAAAAACAATCCTACTTACATAAAGAAGTATATCAGCAGGAACAAGAGATAAAATATGCCGGCCGGCTAGTAGTACACCCGCTCACAACGCGGAACGCGATGACATCAGTGCGTCAGCCTCCCTACGTCCGTTTCGTCCAATGACATCTTCTGATGCCAAAGTTAAACCTACACAATCAACCCCCAGAACCCCTTTACTGTTCTGAGAGAAAAATAACTAAATTTACACATAGCGGACACCTTGCAAAAGTGCCACCGCTACAGATGATTTAGGTCTCCTTTCCTTTGTTTATTGTCTTATTAACTAAGATTAGCTATTCTAGGGCTGTTTTCTAATTTACACAAAACACCTATGTAGTCATTGTCTGTAACCTTAATAAATGTTTAGCATTTCATATACCATTATTTACTGCAGGGTATTCAGTCAATCTATAAGGAAGAAATCTTTCAGAACTGACCATATGCAGTTTTTCATTACTAATTCTATATTCATGTTCGCTGTTGACAGATAATTTTCTTTATTTTACTCCAACAATATCTTTTAGATGACAAGTCTGGACTATTTCCAGGGGTTGAACAAGACCCCTGCCTGGTACATGGTGGATGTAACTTGTACATATATGAGTAGTTACTCCTCCTGTGCACTGGGTGGGGCTCTTGAATTTTCTCCATACAGAAAAATACCTGCTGATCCTGCCAGAAATCCAGGGAGCTCCTAAATTCCTGTTTGAACTGACAACACTGGAGGAGTTATGCAATTATGAAAATGTCTTGATGGGTGGATGTCAGTCTGGAGGAGTGGGCGTAATTGATTTTTTCTTTTTGTTAAGTACATTGAGAAGGTATTGTGTTTCTTTTCTCTCTTTCCTTTCACACTGACAGCGCGGGTGCGTAATGCCCCGTACACACGGTCGGATTTTCCGACGGAAAATGTCCTATCGGACAATGTTGTCGGAAATTCCGACCGTGTGTGGGCTCCATAGGACTTTTTCCGTCGGATTTTCCGACGGACAAAGTTTTATCTCCTGCTCTCAAATTTTCCGACAACAAAGTCCTATTGGACTTTTTCCGATCGTGTGTAGCGAATTCCGACGGACAAAGTGCCACGCATGCTCAGATCACATTACAAGACCAAAGCTATTGGCTACTAGCCTCTACGTAGTCCCGTCGTAGGCAACGAACGTCACCACGTTCAGAATGATCGGATTTTCCGACAACTTTGTCCGACCGCGTGTATGCAACACCAGTGTCGGACAAAATCCGATGGATTTTGTGGTCGGATTTTCCGACCGTGTGTACGGGGCATTAGTGGTAAAGTGACGATTTACCGTTGTTTTAGAGGCGCTTTTCAGCCACTAGCAGGGTGCTTTTAATCCCTGCCAGTGGCCGAATAAAGGGTTAAAAGCATTGCAGCGGCACTGCCCATTGATTTCAATGGACAGGGGCGCTTTAGGAGTGCTGTAAAGCGCCCGAAGATGCTGCTTGCAGGACTTTTTTAACGTCCTGCCTAGGGCTGAAACAACTAATCGATTAATCGACAACTAATCGATTATGAAATTAATCGATTACTATTTTCATAATCGATTAATCAGCCAGTTACATAATGGGGGTTAAAAAAACTAAAATGAGCCCTTTATAGTATAAAAAGAGCAAATAATTGCTACTGTAAATTACTTTCACAGTTCTATAGTAAAAAAAAATGTACCCCTTACAGTAGTGATTATCTGCTTTTTTTGTACTATAAAGGGCTCATTTTAGTTTTTTTAGCCCCCATTATGTTACTAAACTTCTCAGGCTTGGTTCACATCTATGTGTTTTTTGGTGCTTTTTGCAGAAACGCACTGCAGTTCATTTACATGCTTTCCTAAGGGACACGTTCACATCTACGCTTTTTTCAGTCGCTACTGTTTGGAGTCAGGGACATTTTTTTTAAAGAAAAACGGTGCTTTTTTGGTTCAATATACTTCAATGGAGAAGCTGCACAAAAGCATGTAATGCGTTTTTGAAGAAATTTGTGTTTTTTAATCTGCCCAACAACTAACTGAACAAAAAAAAGTATATATCTCTTCTGTCTGTTATTCTCAGAGTGGATTAAATATTTTGTTTCCTAACCATATAGTTGGTTATTTATATTTACCACTGCATAGTGATATTTAAGAATAAATTGCCTTTTTTTTTAACTTTACATATTAACTAAATTATACACCACACTTTTTTTAAGGTTATTAATCGATTATTCTAAACAATAATCGGCCAACTAATCGATTATGAAAATAATCGTTAGTTGCAGCCCTAGTCCTGCCACACAGCGCCCCAGTGTGAAAGCACTCAGGCTTTCACACTGGCACTGCAGATGAGGCATTTTTCAGGTGCTTTGCATTCCATTTATTGCAGAACTGGGCACTGCCCTTAGGGACATATAGCAAAGAAAAAAAAAAAAAGAGGCGATCTAGGGCTATAATTATTGCTCTCGCTCTACCGATTGCGGCGATACATCACATGTGTGGTTTGACCACCATTTTCATATGCGTGCGCTACTCACGTATGCGTTCGCTTCTGCACGCGAGCTCGTCGGGACGGGGCACTTTAACCGCTTCCCGACCAGAGCACGACGATATACGTCAACAGAATGGCACGGACAGGCATAAGGGCGTATAAATACGTCCCCTTTAAGATGCCGCCATGCCATCGGGCGCGCGCCGGTCGGGACCCCCGTGAGGCCGTCGTGGGTCCCGCGGACTCGATCTCCGCGGGGACACCCGCGATCGTCTCACGGGAAGGCTGAACGGGGAGATGCGGAAATAAACAGCATCTCCCCGTTCTGCCTAGCAACTAGTGATGCCGATCTCTGCTCCCTGTGATTGGAGCAGAGATCAGCATTCACTAGCTGACAGCCACGCCCCCCACAGTAAGAAACACACCCCTAGGCACACTTAACCCCTACACTTCCCCCTTGTGGTTAACCCCTTCACTGCCAGTGTAATTTACACAGGAATCAATGCATTTAAATAGCATTGATTGCTGTATAAATGACAATGGTCCCAAAAATGTGTCAAAAATGTCCGATGTGTCCGCCATAATGTCGCAGTCACAATAAAAAAATCGCTGATCGCCGCCATTACTAGTAAAAAAAAAATAATAATAAAAATGCTATAAAACTATCCCCTATCTTGTAAACGCTATAACTTCTGTGCAAACCAATCAATAATCGCTTAATGCGATTTTTTTTTACCAAAAATATGTAGAAGAATACGTATCGGCCTAAACTGAGGGAAAAACATGTTTTTTTTTTTATATATATTTTTGGGGGATATTTATTATAGCAAAAAATAAAGAATGCGTTTTTTTCAAAATTGTCGCTCTTTTTTGGTTTAGAACGCAAAAAATAAAAACCGCAGGGGCGATCAAATACCACCAAAAGAAAGCTCTATTTGTGGAAAAAAAGGACGTCAATTTTGTTTGGGAGCCACGTCGCACGACCGCGCAATTGTCAGTTAAAGCGACGCAGTGCCTAAAAACATATGTGAAAACCTTAATCCCACATATGCTTAACGCCGCGAAGGCATTGGTCCCTAGAAGGTGGCGACAAGTCCAACCACCTTCTGACCTAGAGTGGATAAACAAGATGGAAGAGACCTATCAGTTGGAAAATCTTATGTACAATGGGGAAGAAGGGGGAGAGGAAGGTATGATTAAATGGAAAAGCTGGCAGGATTTCAAACAAACGTGGAGGTATGCCGAAATAATAATGGAAGAAGGGAAATCTTAGATACGTAATCATAGTAATAAAACAATCAGAAGACGAAAGGGAGAGGCACCGGTGGGGGGGGGGGGGGGGGGGGTAGGATAAAAAATTTGAGAAATTTGAGTGGTTTTAAAATGAATAAAGAAGTTAAAGGTGGTAAAAGGAATATGAAGGTAGTATAGAGAATATCATTATTTCTCTTGTTTGTCTAATAAAAGGTATTCTCCACAATGATGATCATAACATAAGAGACATTATTGAATTTTAAACTGAATATACTATCTCTTTAATGTTGTCTGAAGTGGAAAAAAGAAAAAAAAAAAAAGCGACGCAGTGCCGAATTGCAAAAAGGTGCCTGGTCCTTTTGGCTGCAAATTGGTCCGGTCTGAAAGTGGTTAAAAACTTTTTTTTTTTAACTTATTTATTTTACTTGATTTTATTTATTTTTACACAGTTTTAAAAAAATAAAATAAAATTGGGTCACTTTTATTCCTATTACAAGGAATGTAAACATCCCTTGTAATAGGAAAAAAAGCATGACAGGTCCTCTTAACCACTTCAATACCGCGTCATAGTCATATGACGCCCACAAGGTGGATCTCCCATCCTGGGTGGGCGTCATATGGCGTCCTCGCGTTCCCGGCCGCCTGGGGGGCGCGCGCGTGTGCGCCCGCGGCATCGCTCGGGACCCAGTGCGAGTGCCCGGCGGCCGCGATGTCCGCCGGGCACCCGCGATTGCCCGTTAAAACAACGGGACCGTGGAGCTGTGTGTGTAAACACACAGCTTCACGTCCTGTCACCGGAGAAGAGACCGATCATGTGATCCCAGTACGGAGGAACACTGATCGGTCTTCTCCCCTTGAGTCCCCTCCCCCCACAGTTAGAATCACTTCTATTAGGGAACACATTAACCCCTGCAGCGCCCCCTAGTGTTAACCCCTTCCCTGCCAGTCACATTTACACAGTAATCAATACAATTTTATAGCAACGATCGCTGTGTAAATGTGAATGGTTCCAAAAATGTGTCAAAAGTGTCCGAAGTGTCGCAGTCACGAAAAAAAAAATCGCAGATCGCCGCCATTACTAGTAAAATAAAAAATAAAAAAAATTCAATAAATCTATCCCCTAATTTGTAGACGCTATAACTTTTGCGCAAACCGATCAATATACGCTTATTGCGATTTTTTTTTACCAAAAATATGTAGAAGAATACGTATCGGCCTAAACTGAGGAAAAAAATTGTTTTTTTTTTTAAAAAATGGGATATTTATTATAGCAAAAAGTAAAAAATATTGTGTTTTTTTTTTCAAAATTGTCGCTCTTCTTTTGTTTATAGCGCAAAAAATAAAAAAACCGCAGAGGTGATCAAATACCACCAAAAGAAAGCTCTATTTGTGGGAAAAAAAGGACGTCAATTTTGTTTGGGTGTAACGTTGCACGACCGCGCAATTGTCAGTTAAAGCGACGCAGTGCCGAATCGCAAAAAGTGCTCTGGTAAGGAAGGGTGTAAAATGGCGCGGTGCTGAAGCGGTTAAATATGAGATATGGGGGTCAAAAAGTCCTCAGATCTCATATTCAGATAATTGGGTACATATATTGATCTGTTTGACAGTGTATAACTGTACGTTGACACAAATCGCCCAATCTAGAATAGTGAAATGGCTAAAGGGATACATAATGTGGGGGGGGGGGCAAGATGGAATAAAGCCATCATGACCACTCCTACTATTGACTAATGCATATTCTTTACATAATCGTAAATTAAAATTTCATCAGGACATTCCCTCAATGGTGTGTGTTGTCTAGAATACTGATTGTGCATTGTCATGAGGCTTGGTGGAAAAAAAAAAAAATAACCTCCTTCCTCTTTTGTTCCTCTTTTGTTTATAAGCTTTGTTATATGCTTTTTTTCAAGAGGGTGTGGCTATAGCCCCTATTTCTCTATTTTTGAATCAGAAATAGGCTGGCGACTCGGATGCTCTTGAAAAAAGTCCTTTATTTGGTTACATGGGAACACGGGTACAGGCTAATGCCCCATACACATGGTCGGAAAATCCGCAGGCATAGGCGAGACATGTCATGAACAAATAAAGCATATTCAAAATGGTGCAATAAATGTATCAAACAATGTGACTATGTTAAAAAAAAAAAAAAAGATTTATGTCCATCCTATTGTTCAAACCATATGGTTTTCTAGTATTAAGGGTATGGATCTACCACACTTCACATTTAACCACTTTCAGCCCCGGACCAATTGGCAGCCAAAGGACCAGGCCCCTTTTTTGCGATTCGGCACTGCGTCGCTTTAACTGACAATTGCGCGGTCGTGCGACGTGGCTCCAAAACAAAATTGACGTCCTTTTTTTCCCACTAATAGAGCTTTCTTTTGGTGGTATTTGATCGCCCCTGCGTTTTTTTATTTTTTGCGCTATAAACAAAAATAGAGCGACAATTTTGAAAAAAAAAATGCAACATTTTTTGCTTTTTTGCTATAATAAATATCCCCAAAAAATATATAAAAAAACGTTTTTTTTCCTCAGTTTAGGCCGATACGTATTCTTCTACATATTTTTGGTAAAAAAAAAAAATCGCAATTTGCGATCATTGATTGGTTTGCGCAAAAGTTATAGTGTTTACAAAACAGGGGATAGTTTTCTAGCATTTTTATTAATATTTATTTTTTTACTAGTAATGGCGGCGATCCGTGATTTTTATTGTGACTGCGACATTATGGCGGACACATCGGACATTTTTGACAAATTTTTGGGACCATTGTCATTTATACAGCAATCAATGCTATTTAAATTGACACTGGCAGTGAAAGAGTTAACCACTAGGGGGAGGGGAGGGGTTATGGGCTGTGACGTGTGTGTGTTTTTTTTTTAACATTAGGGGGCGTGGCTGACGTCTGACGTCATTGATCGGCTTTCCCGATGACAGGGAACAGCCGATCAGAGACAGGCAGAGTAGGAAGCGCGGGGAGAGGTTTGTTTACACAGACCTCTCCCCATTCTTCAGCTCTGTGACCCGATCGCAGGACACCAGCGGCGATCGGGTCCGCTGGTCCCACGGCCATGGTCACGAAGCTCCCGACCGGGTCGTGGACAAGCGACCCACGGCTAGGCTCTTAAAGGGCCACGTACCTGTACGTGGTTCTGCCTAGCCGTGCCATTCTGACGACGTACATCGGCGTGAGGCGGTCGGGAAGCGGTTAAGCAAAATAGGATGAGTGTCACCTCCTCTTGGGTTTTTTTTTTAACCTGTTCAGCACCAAAAAAAGAAAAAAGTGTCAAGATTACCATGATGGAATTCCCGGAAATGTTTTGACACATTTGAGATATTTTTAGCATTAATATTTGTAGTGTCATTCACATGTTCTGAGATTCTAACTCTCAACAGGCGTATAGTGCACCCAACGTACTGTAGGACTTTCTCAATCTTGTATATAGTTCCTTAGAAGCCTTCTGGAAATCATGGTCCAAGGAGCAATTTCTTCTGAGTCTTAAATATTGGCTATAGGGAATGCTTTTTAGTAAAGGCCTAGGATGTGTGCTAGTGGCATGTAAAACGGTGTTGCCAGCAGATGGCTTTCGATACAAGGAAGAGTAGAGAAAGCCATCGTCAACAAAAATCTCTAAATCCAAAAAAACGAATTCTGCACTGATTACACTCCACAGTATATTTCAAGTTGAAATTATTAACAGCCAGTTCGTCCATGAACTGCGAGAGTTCATCCCTTGTACCGGACCAAAAAAGTAGAACATCATCTATATATCTGTGCCGGGAAATGACATGTTGCAAAAGACCAGACATATCCTCTCATGCAAATAGTTCCCTCTCTCCCCCCCCCGCCCCCTAGGTACAGGTTGGCATAGAATAGGGCACATTGTGTTCGCATAGCCACACCCTGCACCTGGAGGAAGTGGGAGGAACCAAACATGAATATGTTACAAGTGAGGGTGAAACCCAAAAATTGAAATAGCACGCCTAAAGCCATATCAGTATAAACTTAATTGAAAGAGAGAAAAGGTAAAGGGCCACAGGGCCCTAAATCGGACTTTACAGGCAAAATGGACAATGATTTAGTACAAAAATATATTTTATTGACAATAAGTCATATCAAACAGGTCAAGTAAAAAATAAAATAAAAACATACAATAGGCATATGATAGTAATGAGTATCGAGTGTAAACAAGAGAGTTGACACCAAATAAACGACAGTGAGCCCCAGTGCGTCTACGTGATTCACCGTTTTGCTTCGTCAGGACACACGTGGGGGTAGTTGAAAGGAACAGGTCTCACTATCAAAAGATATAATAAATCCATCAGACATTGCATTATAATAACATAATAAAAAAAAAAAAAAACGTTCAAACATTGATATATCCAGAGGACATACGCATATCACATACAAATAGCTACCTTGTCAACATAGAAATATCTCCACATGGAGAGCTCCCAGATGATCACCCAGGAATCACCATGTAACGCAGGAGGCAGTTTCTTACTAATACCAGCGACCGTGTATAGGGCTGCAATAATCAGCATAATAATCCAAGTTACTATCCAAAAAGCAGCCAAATTGAACATTAAAATAGGTGATAATATATAAAAGACATACCTGATGGTGTAAGGCTATATAGATATGAATATAAGCTCATATGATTCACCGAGGGAGGAAGAAGATACACCATGAGTATCCAAATAATTAAAGGGGGAGAGTAAGACCCCTTTCACACTGGGGCGTTTTTTAGGCGTTTTTCAGGCGCTTTAGCGTTAAAAAAAGCGCCTGTAAAGCGCTTGAAAGAAGCCTCATCTGCAATCCCAATGTGAAAGCCTGAGTGCTTTCACACTGAGATCCCTTTCACACTGGGGCATTTTAGCTTAAAAAAAAGCGCCTGTAAAGTGCCTGAAAGAAGCCGCAACTGCAATCCCAATGTGAAAGCCCGAGTGCCTTCACACTGAGGCGCTGCGCTGGCAGGGCGTCAAAAAAAGTCCTGCAAGCAACTTCTTTGCAGCGCCCCTTCCCATTGAAATCAATGGGAAGCGCCTGCAAAACGCCCGAAAAGTGCCTGAAAAACGCCCGAAAAAGCGCTTTTGGCAGCAGCGCTTTGTGGGCTCTTTTAACCCTTTATTTGGCCACTAGCAGGGGTTAAAAGCGCCCCACTAGTGCTCGAAAAACGCTGGTAAAGCGCTGCTAGTTTAAGCGGCGCTTTACGAGCGTTTTTCGGGCGCTGGCAGTGTGAAAGGGCTCTTAAAGCACTTGGGCTTTCACATTGGGATTGCAGATGAAGCTTCTTTCAAGCGCTTTACAGGCGCTTTTTTTAAAAGCTAAAGCGCCTGAAAAACGCCCCAGTGTGAAAGGGGCCTTATAGAGAGGATAAGGGTAGAACAAATAGCACCCTTCCACCTGTTATCAGTCCACAGTAACAGGGGCTTCAGCAATAATCCATATGGACAGATATATATTCCTTCCAAACTGGAAATATCAAACTCTCCTATACCTGCCCACAGTCAGTATAACCATATGGGCTCCATAGGTATATTTAAACAGACTGCAAAGATAGAAGTAAAAAGAAAAAGAAAAAAAGGGCATTAGAATATTGTTCAAGCAGCTGATTAGATCAAAGCATAAGATGGAGGTTGTCCAGCAGCTTGCCCATAGTAGCATGTGGTTCAGTGTCTCCCCCAGGAAAAAAAAACTCCAGTACGTACACGCCCAGGGGGAGGACACATACTAGCCAAGCATTAACCCACATACATGTGAGAAGATCCCATAGGGGGAAACTGTGTCAGCATGGCTTAGAGCATCCCTATGATAGGGCAATAAAGCCCATCACATAAAAAGCATTATAACACAAACGCATACTGGTATATCTCTTGTCATTGCCTAGAGCAGTGATGGCGAACCTTGGCACTCCCGATGTTTTAGAACTACATTTCCCATGATGCTCACCTACACTGCAGACTGCACGAGCATCATGGGAAACGTAGTTCCAAAACATCTTGGGTGCCAAGATTCGCCATCACTGGCCTAGAGCATCACGCCACTATGTGCAAGGCGGGGCGGACCCAACGCATAGGTGATGCCACCCCGCGTCCAAGGTCTCGCGGCGCAGACCCGGCGTGTACGTCGCAATGGAAACCATGAAAACAGACTGCCGGAGAAAAGGGAGGCCGAGCACGCCCATAAGGGCATACAGCGCCCCCCCCCCTCTGCGCCGAGTGGAAGCGCCAATGACGGCTGGGATAGAGAAGGGGGATTGCAAACAAACCCACCCACCTGTGGAATTACCGGTCTATCAGCAGCTGAAACAGACCGACTCCCCAGATGTCCGGATGGATTGTCACTAAAAAACCTTAAGGCTGCTTTCACACTGGGGCGTTTTGCAAGCGCTATTGCGCTAAGAATAGCGCCTGCAAACCGACCCGAAACAGCTGTTGCTGTATCTTCAGTGTGAAAGCTCGAGGGCTTTCACACTGAAGCGGTGCGCTTGCAGGACGCTCAAAAATGTCCTGCAAGCCGCATCTTTGGCTCACTATAGGAGCGGTATATTTACCGCTCCTATAGCGCCCGGTCCCTTTGAAAACAATGGGGGAGCGCGCCGAACCCGCCCGCAAAACGCCGCTGCAGCGGCGGTTTGCGGGCGGTATTGACCCTTTTTCGGCCGCTCGCGGGGGGGTAAAAACACCCCGCGAGCGGCCGCAATGTGCCGCTAAAACGCCGGTAAAGCGGCGCTAAATATAGCGCCGCTTTACCGCCAGCGCCCCCACCGCTCCAGTGTGAAAGTAGCCTAACAATCATATAAAATTATATGTCAACAGCACAGTACAAGTCTAAAGATACATACAAGGTATTGAATACAAAACACATAGTCAGAATCAAAAATAGTCAGAAAACCACTGAAAAGAAAAAAAAATATACATAAAGCACAAATTGGCAAAACATTTTTTTTTATAGACCCCCGAATAAAGATTACATGTCCCCATTCATTTCATATAGTATAGGATAATATTCAGCTAACATATTTGTTTTGCACTGAAAGGCAAAATAAGCCACACGGTGACAAACTGAGCCAAAAGGTCCGGTTTATCACAGAGAAACCATATCACTCGGGGGGGTTCCCCACTCAGACCCTCCGGAGGAAAAACCCTCCAAAAAGGGCCTGAATGAAATCATTCCATTCAGGCCGGGTGGTTTGGTCACATTTAGGTGAAATATCCACCTCTGTTCCAGCTGTAAAAGTAGCTTGTTGGTATCACCACCCCCGTATCCCCAAATACATCTTGTCCAAAATAAGGAAGGCCATCTTTGGGGTGACACCATCGTGTATGTCTGTGACGTGTCTTACCAGTGGGAGACTGGGATTGCACGTCTTCATTGACACAATGTGTCGGTAGACACGACACCAGAAATACTGGATCGTCTTGTCTACATAAAAACAAGAACAGTCACACAGGAGAAGATACACTATGCCTGCTGTCTGACAATTGGCATGGTGTTTGGGTAGGTATCGTTCTCCATTGGGGAGTATCACATTGCGTGTAGTATTCATAGAACGACAATAATTGCAGCCACTCCAGTGCGATGCACAGTAGTCCATTATACTTTACCTTTGCAGGGAAACAAAGAGGAAGTAAACCCATTAGGGTTTACTTCCTCTTTAAGTGGACATGATAGGGGAGTAGAAGGTTGTGTAGTGGGTTTGTTGTGGACCAAAGTCGAGTGGTCGTAGTCCCGGAGGTGCGTCAAAGTGATTCCGTGGAGGTGGTATTTAGTTTTCCTTTGCGTTTCTTTGGTAGCCGATCGTGAGACAAATCCTGGTAGATAGTCGATTGACTAGAAGACACAGAGGCAAATCATTATCAGTTTTAGGTGCTGTATAGGTTGGTGGGCTAGTCGTAGGTTTACTATATGTTGTTTTGTTTCCACTTGTATGCATAGCCAATTGTTTTTGTTTTTAACACAAATAATATCAATGCATTATTTTCCAGTTGTTTTATGTATTGTATTTTCATGTTATATTTTTAGGGGGTTATGTGATTTAGTGGTAGGAATTTGATATAGCACAGTGTCTTTGTATTTATTTTTTTGACTATTCATTGGATTGTTAGCGCAGAAGCTCACAATTATTTTCAAAGCTTATTTTTTGCTGTCAGTGTCCAAACTTGGGAGATTTCCCATCTCTTCCCACCCTTAAAGCGGAAGTAAACCTATCGATTTAACAGTTTAAAAAAAAAAAGGCATGCCGGGAATGCTAACTGCACATTGGCTGTGCTCTCAACCAAACAGTCAAACCATCCAATGGCTGGTGTCATAACAGATCACATGTGCAGCACCATGGCAGTTAAAGATTAAACAGAGGCAAAGATGGCAGCTTCCTTGGCTGAAAACGATAGGGGGGTTTACTTACACTTTAAGATGCAACAAAAATGGAAGGAGATCTCTCCAAGGTAAGGGGATTCCTCTTTTTTAGATAGTCACAATAGAACACGTGTTCCAATTGAAAGGCATACCTCTTCACCAGTTTATGAAAAAACTAAAAAATATGTTTAACAGGAGAAAAGCGTTGACAAAAATATTTTTTGATTTATTCTGGTCAATAAAATGAAAAAAACACTAAATACTAAAAGCCGTGTCAGGCATATTTTAAGCTAAAATGCTCCTCGCCTGAATAATTATAATACACAGATCTCTCATCTGCTCAAACCATTGGTATTAAGAAGGATTGAGATATGGGATTTTATAGGTACCTTGTAAGGATGTTAACTAAATTAGATACTCTGATAAACAGATTCATATTTAAAGACATCATTTTTATTTCACAAAAAAAGAAAAAAGATAAAAAATGAACAGACATGCATATATCTACAGTACAGGGTATATACACCTATTCCTATAGTAAACATAGATACTGCAATGTTCATTGGTATGTGGTCATGTGTTCAATGGATTTCTACATGTTTCGCCTGTAAAGGCTTCATCAGAAAAGTTGACATGATGAAGCCTTTACAGGCGAAACATGTAGAAATCCATTTAACACATGACCACATACCAATGAACATTGCAGTATATATGTTTACTATAATCTAATTTAGTTAACATCCTTACAAGGTACCTATAAAATCCCATATCTCAATCCTTCTTAATACCTATTATCTAAGGGATGTTGGTACAATAATTTAAAAACAAATTATGGATTAATTGATCTCCAATCATGCTCTCAATTCTGCTCAAACCATTGGTGATAAACTACAGTCCTCAGAGCATCTCAAAAGAACATTATTCCCATCAGAGTAGATTATAAGTGTTGTTGCCTTAGGCTGCCCATACATTCACTCACTGGTTAAATTAAAAAAAAAATAAGACTTAACAGAAAATAATAATAAATGTATCCATCTACACAATTGAAGTGCATGGCAGAATCCCTCTCACTGATCTATTATATTCTGACAGTGAGGAGACTTCCCCCGCTGTCAGATTAAACTGATCGGCATTG
This sequence comes from Lithobates sylvaticus, assembly GCA_028564925.1. Taxonomy (NCBI): domain Eukaryota; kingdom Metazoa; phylum Chordata; class Amphibia; order Anura; family Ranidae; genus Lithobates; species Lithobates sylvaticus. The sequence goes on along the minus strand of CM053026.1, from coordinate 769,880,346 downwards.
CTGGCTATAGCCCATGGCGCTGATCATGCAGGGATTTTCCAACAGCCTGGTTGCAATGACGTCAATCAGTAGCTCGACTTCTGCACAATCAGCCTATACATGGACCACAATTTGGCCGCTCCCTGCTAAATAGCAGAATTTTGATTCATGTATGGGCAGCTTTAGACTGCCCAGTTTTCTAGACGCTGTAGACCAAGGAATCTATGGAATGTGGGGGCTGGTCATGGTTTTTGACCAGTGAAACACATACAGAGATGTGTTCCTTCCTTGATAGACGTGTGATGAATCCATAGACAGTAGAGTGTATGAGAGAGAGTGTCTATGAAGGCCCGTGACTCTTGTTTTCACAACATGGAGAGCAGAGGCGGCTCTCTAATTAGACAAATTAGGCGGTCGCCTAAGGCCTCGCACTCCTAGGGGCCTCGCGGCCGCCTAATTCGTCTGATGTGTGTGTTACAGTTGAAGGGAATATCATGCAATTTATACAGTTAATTTCTATTGCTTTCATTATTTTTCCCATTTTGGGCATGAGTGGGGCCTCATGTCTAAGATTTGCCTAAGGCCTCACAAAGCCTAGAGCCGCCTCTGATGGAGAGGTCATAGAAGCTTTTATTGCAAGTGATTCATGTGTTGAGAGGATCAGGTGTAATAACCTGGGTTTGGATTCTTATTATCACGTTCTGCAGTTGTGTCCGTACCAATACTGCAAATTTGGCATTACCTAAGAGCCACATTTGGACACCACCAAGTCCCAACAATGGAGGGTGGCTTCCATAAACATGGCCATTGTGATGGAAACAATAGTGGCAGTCACACCTCAGCCAGGTATTCTACCTACTCTTTAACATATCAATTCACAAACCCATTACCATTGAGATGATCCGTTGTGTCCTGGGTGTTCTCTATCTAGCTGCATTGTATAAAGTCACTGTCAAAGTTTGAAGCAAAACCAACATGTATGGTTTGTGAATAACAAAATCTCAGTTGTGTTGTCTCATTTTACCTAAATGGTTACATGGTTGCCGTTTTCATATTTATTCTTACATTTCAGATTTTCAGGTACTTCTTTTAGAGGTCATCTCTATGCAGTAGACATCCCAGATGAACAAAAGGTTTACATAAATGGAAAGCTACATAACAAGTATATTGAAGCATACAAAATAATAGGGTGGACTCAACTTAGTCCCCCCAAACAGAATTTTTATAGCAGCGCTATTGATGAGATTTCTCAGATTGATGTGAGAAATCAATATATAAACACGCTGACTAAAGTGACCATACACTAGTAAATCAATAAATGAATATATATAAAATATATATATATAAAATTAATGAATATATGAGCCAGGTGAGCGTGAATATAAAACAATGAATGAATAAATTAATAAATTAATTAATTAATAAAAGTGAATCATAAATCTGGTGAAAAAATAAATAAACATGTGGTAATTCGTGTCTGAAGTCCACGTATAAAAAGTGCTTGCCAATCTGATCAAGCAAGTGGCAGGAATACAATAGTGACAGTTCCATGTTGGTATAGATAACAGTTCTAAATTGATAATCCTTGAGTGATCCGACCACCATACACTTCACCACGTGAGGGAATCGTCCCCTTATGGGGTTGCACTCACCAGAAATCAACTTTTAATAAGCCTGTAGTTAAACCAGTATGGGCCTTCTCCTCCAACATCACCAGACAATTATTATCCACCAGCGCGGTTATAAGACCAGAATTTCAGACCTTCAATCCAGCATCCTTTGATCAAAACTCCACCAGCGCGGTTACATCATGTGTGAAAAACAAATGGAGGGCCACATAGTGTAATACTGCTAAAAGATTTTTATTTGAAACACTTTCCCTTTAATAAACAAGAATCCCCCCTAATGATATCTGCGTACCACACAATAAAGAGCAATGAGCATTGGTTAAACGTAAAGATCTACTGTGCCTGTGTTCCTTCCACCTAGCAGGATGTGGATCATCGAGTTCCGCTGTGTGTACTGGCGGCGTCCCTCCTTCCTGGTGTCTATGGAGCGCACAGTGGACCGCAAAACGTTGTGACGTCACTTCCTGTTGACCTACGCTCTGACGCGTTTCGTCATTTCCGACTTCTTCTCGAGGGCGTATAACAAGTATATTGTTCTCCTATCATCTGGGCAGAATTGTAGAGCTATATTCAGATGAGGTCAAGCAAAATTGATAAGATGTAATCAGATTATCCATATGTAATGAGCAATTGTGACTCACTTCTTGTACACATCATTTTTGTTAAATGAAAGCGTAAAAAAAAAAAAAAAAATAACTTTGTAATTGCTAGCAGGTAGGTTGTTATGGCAAAAGAGACTCCATATGGCTCTTCCACCATTGACTCTCTCTCTTTCTCTCTTTCTCTCTCTTTCTCTCTTTCTCTTAATAGTGTGTGAGGTAAGTCTGCCGTAATGTGCTAATATGATGTACATACTTGCCCATTATGAAAAGAGCCCTTCGGACCCCTATGTTTAGTTTAATTTTAAGCGTAGCAATTTCAAATATAAATCTAAATGTTTTTAGAAGACTCAAAACCTTAGAAGCTGATTGGTTTCAATGCAGAGTTGCACTAGATTTTGCAATTCAATGCAGAGTTGCACTAGATTTTGCAATCTTAAGCTTTAGTTAATTTCCCACTCTATTATAAAAGCATAACTAAAGCCACTGAAGTTAGAAGTTGACTGGCTACCATGCACACTGCATGGGATTGCCCCAGTTTTAGTAAATCTTCCCCAAAGTGTCTACACCAGGGGTCGGAAACCTATGGCCCCCGGGCCGCAGTCAGGCCCACCACCGCTAAATGTCCGGCCAGTCAGTGCACATGATGAATTCACGTGCACCCGGCCCGCGGACATTTTAACTCTGGTCGGCTTTCTTGGGACAACAACCGATGTAGCTAAGAAGCCGCTCGGCTGTTATCTCAAGCAATGGGAGTGGATGTCCCCCCCCTACCCCAGCCTTCTGAGGCTCGCCCAGACTTTCCCGTCCCACTGGAATCGGCTTCAATTGGGTCTCGGAGGGACTAGTCATGACATCACTTCCGGCTTACAGAAAACTTAAGGGCGCCAAATAAAAAAAAAAAAATGAATTTGAACTGGCAAACTTGGCGTTTTGAATGCTTTTAAGGCAAAGGAGGGATTTGGGGTCTTGTAGACCCCAGACCTCTCCATAAAGAGGACCTGTCACCGCCTGTTACTGTCAAAATGGATGTTTACATTCCTTCTGACAGCAATAAATGTGATCAGATTTTTTTTTTTTAAGGGACAGTGTAAAAATAAAAGAAATGAAAGAAAAATTCAAGCGCCCCATCGCTCCATGCTTGCACATAAAAACAAACGCATACGTAAATCGTGATTGCAAATGTAAATTTAAACCACACATGTGAGGTATCGCCACAATCGTTGGAGTGAGAGCAATAATTCTAGCACAATACCTCTTCTATAATTCTAAACTGGTAACCTGTACAAAAATGTTGCCTATGAAGATTTTTATGTACCTTAGTTTGTCGCCATTTCACGAGTGTGTGCAATTTTAAAGCATAACATGGGGAGGGCTGTGTAATATGCAGGGGGGCTGTGTAATGTAAAGGGGTCCAAAAGTGCGGGGGCTGTGTAATGTAAAGGGGTCCACATTATCATTTATTAGCAGGTGAATGTGGCCCTCCATGTTTTCACATACATTGAATCTGACCCTTTAGTGGAAAAAGGTTGCTGACCCATGGTCTACACCATCCCTTCTCAATCTTCTCAACATGAACAAACCCTTATAATAAGGTTCATGTTTTAGGGAACCTCAGCTAATAATGTCCATGTCTATAGCTCACTGAACCTTGGTGGAATAGTCAGTGGGAAGAATGTTCCTTAAGGCCACTTTCACACTGAGGCGCTTCTAAACTGCCAGTAAAAACACTGAGCGCTTTTGAAGAGCTTTTCAGGCGCTTTTGAAGAGCTTTCCATTCATTTCAATGGGGAGGGGAGTTTTTCACAGCCCTGCCAGCACACTGCCCCAGTGTGAAAACGTCCATTGATTTTAATGGAAATAAGTTTTCGTGAGCTTTTTAGGCGCTGTTTTTAACGTGAAAGCGCCTGAAAAGCACCTCAGTGTGAAAGTGGTCTAAGTCTAGTACACATGGGCTCTATAGAAACCGGCCAATATTCTGTGTGTACTAGAGTCAAAGGGGCATGACCGAAAAAGTGCTGCCGATCGGCTCCCAATCAGAGCTTGTGGCCAATGGATAAGAGAGTGTTTTGGAGGGGGGGGGGTGCCCCCTGTCAGAACACAATAGCACAGCAGGGACGATTGCTGTACTAAAATTACATTTGTTCTTACAGGTGTTCCTTCTGAGCTTTGGTTTGGTTTTTCCCTTACACATATCTAAAAAGATGATTGATGTCAGTGGCAACCAACCAATGAGGCAGAATTGTATGAAGAACCAATAGTAAACTCTAGATTAACCTTTCTCAACCAGGCTTCAATGGATCCCTTAGGTTTCTCTATTCTCTTGGCTAATTTTGGCCAGTGGGGCCATTCTGTAATGGTTTTCCACTTATAATACTACATACTGAGGTTAAGGTTTTCTTTATGCCGTGGCAGGATCCAGTGTTGTGTATTGTTTAGAGTAATTATATCTAACCCAGTTGTTTTGTACGGTACTCAGAAGCAGCAGGTTGTGAAAGGTTTTGATATTTCTATCCAGACAGGTCCCTTTAATCCCCATCAACTTATCATTTAGACCTGGGTTTTTCAACCATGGTTCAATGGAACCCTTGGGTTCCTCTAGAGGTTTGTAGGGGTTCCCTGAGCAATGGTCAATTTGCTGCCTCTCAGGTAAGTTCTCAAGGACACCATTGATCTTTTTAGTCATCTGTAAGGGGGTAATTCTTCCCAATAACCACAAGTGTAAGAAGCATTCACTAATGTATGATGAGTTGTAGATTTTCCATTTTTAGCAGGGGTTCCCCAAGACCGGGAAATTATTTCCAGGGTTCCTCTGTGTTGAAAAGTTTGAGAGGCTGATTTAGACTGTTAAAAAGGTTTATGTTCTTTTATTTTATTTTTTTATATATAGTTTCATTTAAACTAAACCCATTGGTGTACAATGTTACTGGAAATGGAACATAATGGTATAAATGAACCAGAAAGAACCTACAGTCAATGTTTCTTTTCTCAAAGTATCTGATTGGGTTTCCTCCTTGTATTATTTATTCAGTCTACAATCAGGTAAAAAAATTAAATCTTACAAATTAAAAAAAAAAAAAAAAACATTCCATCCTATTAAATATAAAATGGCAAATTCTTATTTTAAAACTCATAAAAGTATTTGGGTTTCAGCATGTTTAATCCTATCACCTATTCCCTAGAAAACCTGTTGAAATGCAAATCAGTAAGAACAATCCGGGGTTATTTACACATCATTTCCATTAGAATTCAGCCAATACAAACTATTAATTCTCTGCCTTCCCCCGCCCATCTCCCTTGTATAAAGTGGGCCTCTCCCTACTCTGATCAGTGACTACTTCCAGAGATTCCAGTCTACTCATCTACTACAGCACCGCTGGAGATTTGGTGTCCGGTGTTGATCTGCAGTGGAACTGAATGCTCAGAGAAACTTACCCAACTCCATTGCAGATTATTTCCCACCACATTAAGGTAAGGTCCCTTTTATCCAACCAATCAATGGATCTTTATTATTTAATGAACATTCCGAACGTTCAGTAGGTTTATGAGGTGTATGCAACAAATATATAAAAATGTATATTTGAAAAACTGAGAAAAGAGGTAATGAGTTTTCAGGACAGGATAATATGTAATACAATGTATACAGAAGACTGGATAGTCATTGGAGGCTTGTCATGATTAGCCTAATACAGGATATGTAATAAAGGGTGAGGGGATAATTTCTGTGATGTAATAAGTAAAGAGAGGCCGATGTATTTTGGTGTTCAAGTAATATATAATTGTTCTAAAGCTCTTATTGCAAGTACATTCCAATCTGTATGACAAACAATTGACTGGAAATGCGAGTACAACATTTTAGATAAGGATCTCATTGAGCATTCCCTTCAAAAAGTGATGTCACTATAAAGTGTTTGGATGTTATGACATCACTCATGGTTATTGTGGATCATTCTGGGACTTCACCGTTTTGGGGAAGAGTCACTAATATCTTCTGATGGCCTTTAGCATGGCCTCTGTTGTCTTGTACTGGGTACACAAGGTGAGGCAACCATTTTCCATATTTTACATGATGGCTCTGATTAACCACTTCACATCCGGCCGTAGCCGAATGACGGCCACAGCGCGGATGTGAAATATGACGGCCTCCCCTTTCCTCGTTCCCTGTGCGCGCTCACGAGCGCGCAGCAGGGAAATTCTGTGTGGGCCGTGTCCCTCGGACACGGCCAATCACAGATCGCTGTAAACGGCCAATCACAGCGGCCGTTTACAGCGCGATCGCCCTGGCCAATGAGAGATGATCTCATATGTAAACATATGAGATCATCTCTCAGCGCCGCTCCCCCTCCTCACACAGAGACAGCGTGTGAGGAGGGGGAGATGAACGGCTGCAGCGCCGTAAGTTTTAAAAAATAAACAAAATGCCATCTGTGCCCACTGCCACCACTGCAATCTGCCCCCAATGCCAATTGACATAACCATATGTCCCCAATGCCATCTGTAGTCAGTGCCACCTGTAGTCAGTGCCACCTGTCATCAGTGCCACCTGTCAGTGCCATCTGTCATCAGTGCCACATAGTGCCATCTGTCATCAGTGCCACATATTAGTGCCATCTGTCATCAGTGTCACGTATTAGTGCCATCTGTCATCAGTGTCACCTGTGAGTGTCACGTGCCATCTGTTATCAGTGTCACCTGTCATCAATGCCACGTATCAGTGCCATCAGTCATCAGTGTCATCAGTGCCACGTATTAGTGCCGTCTGTCATCAGTGCCACGTATTAGTGCCATCTCTCATCAGTGCCACATATTAGTGCCACGTGATATCAGTGCCATGTATAAGTGCCATCTCTCATCAGTGCCACATATTAGTGCCATCTGTCATCAGTGTCACGTGTCATCAGTGCTCCGTATTAGTACCATCTGTCATCAGTGCTCCGTATTAGTACCATCTGTCATCAGTGCCCCGTATTAGTACCATCTGTCATCAGTGCCACGTCAGTGTCACGTGTCATCAGTGCCACGTCAGTGTCACGTGTCATCAGTGCCACGTCAGTGTCACGTGTCACGTGTCATCAGTGCCACGTCAGTGTCACGTGTCATATCCTGGTGCTCCAGGGCCTTCAAAAGTGTACTAGGTAGTCAACAATTTAGATGTGTAATTTATGCTCCTAGAACACATGATGGCGCTCCCTGCATGTTGGGCCTCTCTAAGTGGCCAGGCTGTGTAAAAGTCCCACACATGTGGTATCGTAATAATCAGGAGGAGTAGCAGAATTTATTTTGGGGTGTCATTTGTGGTATACACATGCCATGTGAGAGAAATAACCTATTACAATGACAATTTTGTAGAAAAAAAAATTAAAAATAAAAAAATAATTCATTTTGCAAAGATTTGTGGGAAAAAATGACAACATCAAAAAGCTCACCATGCCTCTTACTAAATACCTTGGAATGTCTACTTTCAAAAAAGGGGTCATTTGGGGGGTATTTGCACTTTCCTGGCTTGTTCGGGTCGCAAGAAATGAGATTGGTCACCAGTACATCAGGTGTGATCAATTTTGTATAATTCGCACCACAGTTTGTAGAGTCTGTAACTTTCACAAAGACCAAATAATTTCCACTAATTTGGGTTATTTTTACCAAAGATATGTAGCAGTATAAATTGTGGGCAAAATTTATGAAGAAAAATTAATAATTTCCTAAATTGTATCACAGAAACAAAGAAAAATGCGTTTTTTTTCAAAATTTTCAGTCTTTTTTCATTTATAGCGCAAAAAATAAAAAACCCAGAGGTGATCAAATACCACCAAAAGAAAGCTCTATTTGGAAAAAAAGGACAAAAAATTAATTTGGGTACAGTGTTGCATGACTGAGTAATTGTCAGTCAAAGCGTGAGAGCACCGAAAGCTGAAAATTGGTCTGGATGGGAGGGGGGTTTAAGTGCCTGGTAAGCAAGTGGTTAAAAATGTGCTTCTTATCTGGCTGAGCTTTGTGTTCATCCTCCTGAATTTGTGTAATGAACCTGGAAACTCGGCATAGCTTGTTGGCAGTAAGAACGGTGAGTATCTCTTGTAGTTCATCCTTATGCTATGTTTAATCTTTTAATGTCAGTATCTGCCCAAAATATCGGGTCACCAAGCAGCTGCTGGGAGCAGATACACCATTTCATCAATGCCTAACTATGTTCATCATTTCTTTTATTATCGTGGTAGATCTGCTTCTGGGAATACATTTTGGTTGTCTGGAAGAGCTTACACATTCAGTCAGCATTTTGATGTATTAAGGCCCCTTTCACACTGGGGCGGTTTGCAAGCGCTATTGCGCTAAGAATAGCGCCTGCAAACCGACCCGAAACAGCTGTTGCTGTTCCTTCAGTGTGAAAGCCCGAGGGCTTTCACACTGAAGCGGTGCGCTTGCAGGACGCTCAAAAATGTCCTGCAAGCCGCATCTTTGGCTCGCTATAGGAGCGGTATATTTACCGCTCCTATAGCGCCCGGTCCCATTGAAAACAATGGGGGAGCGCGCCGAACCCGCCCGCAAAACGCCGCTATAGCGGCGGTTTGCGGGCGGTATTGACCCTTTTTCGTCCGCTCGCGGGGGGTAAAAACACCCAGCGAGCGGCCGCAATGCGCCGCTAAAACGCCAGCGCCCCCACCGCTCCAGTGTGAAAGTAGCCTAAAGCATGGGATGACACATATAGGGTGTCTGATAGGGCTGCACACCCTGATACAAATATTTGAGAAAAAGTGGAAGATCCCCATGGGGTTTTTTAGCAGCAAGTATGAGTCAAAAAGGTTTTTTTAAAACAAAATATATATATATATATATATATATATATATATATATATATATATATATATATATATCAATTTTATTTATCAAAGGAAAATTGGACAAAAGTAGTGCAAAAGTTAAAATATGAGCTCTGGTGTACACAATGCGAGACAATTGGGGGAAATTGAACAGTTGACAATACCATATAGATTAATTTGGAAAAGTATACATCCGAAGATGTTGATCCACAATATTGGTTATGGTTGTACTGTCTGATTTTCAGGAAATGCCCCAATGCAGCCCCAGCATTCCCCGGGACTTGACGTCATAAGGGGCGAGGTCATGCCTATATATAGATAGCCGAGGAGCCCGGCAGAAGAACCGGAGACTGGGAGAAGAGGCCGGAGAGCGCGGAGAAGAACTGGAGAGGGGGACAAGAGGCCGGAGAGCGCAAAGGAGTCGGAAGAGACCCCCGGAGCTGCCTAATAAATTACTTTAAAGATCTGTCTAGTGAGTTTTTTTATTGACACTTTTTTCCTCAGGTGAATGGGTAGGGGTACGAAGTACCCCATACTCATTCACATAGGGTGTGGGGCCGGGATCTGGGGGCCCCCTTATTAAAGGGGGCTCCCAGATTCCGATAAGCCCCCCGCCCGCAGACCCCCACAACCAACGGCCAGGGTTGTCGGGAAGAGGCCCTTGCCCTCATCAACATGGGGACAACCCACCTCCCATGTTGAGGGCATGTGGCCTGGTACGGTTCAGGAGGGGGGGCACTCACCCCCTTTCCTGACCGGCCGGGCTGCGTGCTTGGATAAGGGTCTGGTATGGATTTTGGGGGGAACCCCCACACCGTTTTTTTGGAGTAGGGAGGTTCCCCTTAAAATCCATACCAGACCTAAGGGCCTGGTATGCTCTTGGAGGGGAACCCATGCCGTTTTTTTATTTAAAATTTGGCGTGGAGTTCCCCCTCAAGATTCATACCAAACACAGTGTCTGGTATTGGCGGGGATGCAAGCCGGATCCCCGCACCAGTGTGAACCCGGCCTCAATGTCAGCAATGCTTGTTGCTCATTGGGAAAGGAAAAAAATTACTTTTCCTTTCCCGATGAGCGAGCCAGCTCTGCACTGGCTCCCGTGACGGGGCTCGCAGGGTGTCTATCGGCGAGATTGACACAATATCGCGGTCACCTACTGTATATTATACTTTGATGGTATACTTCATCTTATGTCACTCACAAGTCTGTCTGTCTGGGTGAACATCTTTATTTTACTGATCAATACAAAAGGTGATGGTTCTCTTATGACATATGTGTGGATAAATTATAATTGTAAGATGTAAGTAATGTTCTGTATATGTTACATAGGTTGGCTTTAATAGGTGTGTGATCTAACTGTATGGTTAACTATCTGCTCCTAGGATGTGGGAATATAACTAACTGTATGTGAGCAAATGAAAATGGGGTATTTAGTTTAGTTCCAGATAATACCCTAAATAAAAGACAATAGACTGGGAGAAGTCCTACAGTAAGGTTTATTTAAATAATCGGGGCAAACCCTCCTTTGTCTCCAGATGCCAGATTCAACGCCTTCCATTGTTATATGATCAATAGGGGTGCCTGTCTTGTGTTGTGCATACGTTGAGTCGTTGACCTGGAGAAGTCCTGTATCACTGGAATATTTCACATTTTCAACCACAAACTGCAATTAGCTCATTAAAACTTTGCATTTTAAAAGGGTAAAAATATATTACAATTAAAAATATGAAAGTATCCAATCCATAGATGACTAGTCTAATTTGATTAGGTTAATGAGATGTAGTAGAGTGATAGGTGGGGCGCTAATATCCAATTAGATTATATAAGTGATCCTAAATTTTAATTAAATAGGAGGTCCTAAATTCTGACCAATAGAATGTATAGGTGGTCTTGAATCAGGACACAATATATCGGTGCAAGGTATAAATCATTCAACATTGAAGTGACATGATAATTCACAGTAACCACCTGGTGATTGGTCTATGTATGCACAACAAACAAAAACCAGTGACAATAATTAATAAAATATAGAACCTGCAATCTTGTGCAAGTTAGTGAGATCCAATGCACAAAATAATTAGTGTTTTCTTTGTAAAATATATCAGGAAAGCAAAATAAACACAAAAAGAGTCCCATTCATACAATGCAGGATTTGATAGGAACAATTCAACAGTCCATGGAATCCTTAGCGGGATGTAACGCTGACTTCTCAATGTGCAGAAATACATCCACCACAAAATCTCAGCATGCGACACCCAATTGTGTTGGTAAAATTATTCTGCTTACCAGATCCCTTTGACCACTTTAATTAAAAAGTAAGTCAAAGATCGCTTGTTCAGGTTTGTGCCTGCTCACATTAGCGTTGACATGGATACATGGGTAAATCTCCTCCTCATAGGCTCATGCAGTATATAGGAAAGAGCAAGAAAACTCGATAGAATCTAAGAATCTTTAAAATAGTAGCCAAGTGGCTCCTTACACGGTTAAGTGCCCGACCCGGCACTGGGACTGCTCGCTTTATTGTCAGAAGCCATTTGTTCGCCGGCAAGGGATAATCCTATTCCAAGCTGCGGCTTCAGCGTGCGTTCCAACGGGTCTGACCAACAAACCAGGGAACCGGACGTGGCGTCAAGAGAGAAAAAAGCCTCGACAGGTACCGCCTCGACGTACGTTTCGTTCGTCTAACGTCTTCAGGAGGTTAATGAGAGCTGCCCACTAAGTCTTGTAAATAATGATGTGATGGCAGAGGCGTAACTAGAAACTTCAGGGCCCCGGTGCAAGAAATCATGAAGGCAGCGGTGGTGTTGAGGTGGGGTGACAGCGGTGGTGTTGGGGGGGGGGGGTGGTGGCAGCAGCAGTGGTGGTGGGGGGGATGGTATCAGTAAGAGGCAGAGGTATTGGAGGTTGGAATTGATTGCACATGCAATTTGTCACTTACTTAGGTCAAGCAATTGATTTCTCTTCAGAATTCTGTCCCACAGTGCCTGCAGCCCGGAGATGCCTTTGCTTCATTGGGACTCCTGGCATTCGCAGAGGAGAGAGCTCCTCCCCTTCACTCGATTGTGTCAGCTGACTTTCTTTTTTAGTGACCGCCCCGCCTTCCTACTTTCTCTCTGGATAGGCGGAGCGGTCCATGTCCACAGTCTCAGCTCTGCCTTCTCTCCCCTCAGTGCTGTCAGTGGATGAAGGCCTGCCTGGTGGGCAGGGGGGCCCACAGGCCCCCTCACACTGGCATACCCGCGGGCCCCCCTGAAGTGGCGGAACTGCAGGGCCCAGTCGCAAGTGCGACTGCTGCGACCCTGATAATTCCGCCACTGTGTGATGGTCTATTATTGACTATTTCATATTTATAGATATATAACTGCGGGTAACAATTTTCAAATTTGATACATTTCTATAGTTTCATTTTAAAGAATTGTTTTCTGCTTCTTACTCTAACAAGTTTTTTATTTTGCTCTCCAGGGCACTATGGCCTCCATTGACCATGATTTAGAAGGTCTTCTGAATAGACTGGTCTCCTTCTCCTCACATAGTCTACATCAGATAGATTTAGAGGAGTACTTCCTCATTGTGAAGGAGCTTGGCAAAGGTGGTTATGGAAAAGTATTTTTGGCGAAGGACAGGAAAACAGGTGAGTGAATTCATCAAACTACGAGTAATGAGCTCAACAGCACTGGGTTCGGTTTGGCAGAGGTTCAGAAAACTTCAAAGAAGCTCAGAGGTTGACTTTTACAAATTTGGCTCGTTCAAATTGAAAATGACCATTTTGTGGGCTAATAAGCAAAGGGGTGTCAAAATTAGCACGATGGGTGAGCACTGCTCTGGGTAACATACAGCAAATCAATGTCATTTTTTTTTGTTTAATATTCCATTTGGCCAGGAGCAGTCATTTTTTTTTTTAAATTACAGTTAACCCTGCCCGTGAAGGGTCTCAGCTCTGTGATGTATAGAAATCCCTGCAGAAACAATAACATGTCATTCCCAGTTTTTTGTTTTAAAGTGGAGGGCCCACAAAAAAAAAAAATTAAAAGTCAGCAGCTACAAATACTGCAGCTGCTGCCTTTTAATAATCGGACACTTACCTGTCCCGGGGTCCAGCGATGCGAGAGAACGACGCCCCCCCTCGTTCCCCGCTGCGCGGGCATTCTTAATGTGGGCACCCGGCTGTGGCTTCACAGCCGGGCACCCACTGCGCATGTGCGAGTGGTGCTGTGATTCGCCGATCACTCATCTGGGACACGTGACAGGTCCCAGATGACTGTGCGGTGCCTAGGGGAAGTGACGTCAGTTGCTAAACACTGAAGGTGGCAGACTACGAGGGACCCCCTAGCAACAGGCATTTAGAGGTGAGTACAATTTATTTTTTTTTTACATTTTTTTTATGATTTTTAAGCCAATTTTTTATTTTTTTTTGGTGGCAACACCACTTTAAGAAAAAAAAAAAAAGCACACAGACACCTCAAAGAGTCTGTGTTTCGGGAGCATTTGGAGGTCTTTGTGTGCTTTAAAAAAAAAAAGAAGAAACTGTCAATAAAGGTAATTTCCTGTCAATTTTTTTTATTTTTTTTCTGTAAATGTAATTTTAGCTATAGCACTTCCTACAGCAAGAATGAGTCCCCCAAGATGCAGAACAAACCCTTGAATCTGGTAAAAAAATATACCAAATCAAATCATTATTCAACCAATAAATAAAATAAAATAAAATAAAAGCCTCATGCTTGTGTCCTGCTTCCTAATATGGTCCTAGGTCAACAATGCCAAGAGTTGGTGAAAGCAGGGGTCCGTCGTCTGGAGATAATTCCAAAAATCCTCTGGATTATTCTCCTGGAGCTCCCGCAGCAAAGGCATATGACATAATTGGTCACGATTAATAAAGCAACCAATTTTTGATCCAATAAATCCTCCTCCTCCTGTTCCTGGACTGGACTTGGGTCAAACCAATAACTCCAAGGCCAATAATAACATGTTATTTATGTCCTCCGATTCCACAACATGTCTGGTTGACGAACGGCCGTTCAGAAACAAACTGAAAAGCACAAACTGAAAAGCGCGAATCAACACTCAACAAACTTCTGCTAACACGAAATTAGCAGAATGAATGAATGATTTGTATAGCGCTGCAAATGCGAACTGAATCGCCTCAAGGCGCTTGTCTGCTCTTGTTGTCCTGCGATATTAGAAGAGGTGGGTCTTGAGTTTTTTCCTGTTTTTTTTTCCAAGCGGATGTTGTTTGGTAGAGCATTCTATAGCCGGGGTCCCTGTACTGCGAATCTTCGTTCTCCCTTCAATTTGTATTGAGCTTTGGGGAGAAGGAGCCCAAAGGTTGGCGCTAAAGAGCTGAAAAACCACGTAGTACGTCACTACGTCCGTGTTTGTTGGCCGACAATTCCTTGCCATTTGTATGCAAGACAAAACCCGGGCGCACGCCTTCAGACAAAAGTCTGAGGTTTTGTCTGTGGAAAATCTGATCGTGTGTATGAGGCTTTAGGCTACAAAGGAGCAGTAAAGTAGAACCCCTGTGCAACTCTTTTAATGAAAAATAGCCAGTATATATACTGTCTGCAAACATGGCCAAATGATAACATTTATTAAATCTCGGTAGATAAATGTGTAAAGCATTAATATGTGTTAGTAAAATTATTTTTGGTAGTGGGCTTGTTCTTGGGAGAGGCTGCACAGATGTCAAAATGACTTGATGGGTACATGTCTGTCTGGACATTCCTAGACAGGCTGTATTTGCATGCGGACCACCCTAGGTTATGGCCACATGTAATGCTGAGCCTCCATTATTAATAGAATAGAAATCCAATAAATGAAAGAATTGGGCCAGAAACAATCAGGCTGGGGGAGTTATATTTTTTTTAGCTTCATAGTACACTGCGTATATATTCAACACCAGGTGCAATACAAAATGAAGCACACAAAAGAAGTCTACACAGTCCTTCTTTAACCACTTGCCGACCGGCGCACAACTATATACGTCGGCAGAATGGCACGTACAGGCAGGAGGGCGTATATATAAGTCCCTCCTTAATGCCTGTCCGTGCCATCGGGAGCGCGCCGGTCGGGACCCCCGTGAGTGCGGTCGCGGGTCCCGCGGACTCGATCGCCGTGGGGACCCCCGCGATCGTCTCACGGGAAGGCTGAACGGGGAGATGCCGAGATAAACAGCATCTCCCTGTTCTGCCTAGCAACTAGTGACGCCGATCTCTGCTCCCTGTGATTGGAGCAGAGATCAGCATTCACTAGCTGACAGCCACGCCCCCCCCACAGTAAGAAACACACCCCTAGGCATACTTAACCCCTACACTGCCCCCTTGTGGTTAACCCCTTCACTGCCAGTGTCATTTATACAGGAATCAATGCATTTAAATAGCATTGATTGCTGTATAAATCACAATGGTCCCAAAAATGTGTCAAAAATGTCCGATGTGTCCGCCATAATGTCGCAGTCACAAAAAAAATCGCAGATCGCCGCCATTACTAATAAAAAAAAAATATTAATAAAAATGCTATAAAACTATCCCCTATCTTGTAAACGCTATAACTTCTGCGCAAACCGATCAATAATCGCTTATTGCGATTTTTTTTTTTTACCAAAAATATGTAGAAGAATACGTATTGGCCTAAACTGAGGAAAAAAAAAGTTTTTTTTTATATATTTTTGGGGGATATTTATTATAGCAAAAAATAAAAAATAATGCGTTTTTTTCAAAATTGTCGCTCTATTTTGTTTATAGCGCAAAAAATAAAAACCGCAGGGGCGATCAAATACCACCAAAAGAAAGCTCTATTTGTGGGAAAAAAAGGACATCAATTTTGTTTGGGAGCCACGTCGCACGACCGCGCAATTGTCAGTTTTGGCTTCCAATTGGTCCGGGGCTGAAGTGGTTAAAGAGAACACGTGCTCTTGTGTCGACAAATAGAGCTCCCTCTCACTTCCTGTTGCATCACAAGAAGTGAATGGAAATCTCCCCAAAGGATACAGATAAAATAAATTGACAGGCGTTTTATCTCTACTCTAAGATATAAGTATTGCAAAAGTTGTTTTTCTTAGTTTTGGATATTGTACTTACATTAGGTGGCCGTGGTCACGGAGCTCCCGACCGGGTCGCGAGCGCGCCGCTGGCAGGCAAATTAAAGGGGACGTACAGGTACGTGCTTTTGCCTGCCCGTGCCATTCTGTAGACGTATATCTACATGAGGCGGTCGGGAAGTGGTTAAAAACAAAAGCCAAGTGTGAATCTTCCAAACTCTAATGTTTTTCATTTTCTATCACTTTGTATTACCATATATACTCGAGTATAAGCCGAGTTTTTCAGCACATTTTTTTGTGCTGAAAGTACCCCCCTCGGCTTATACTGGAGTCAAGCACTTTTCTGCAGCAGAGAATGACATTTTCCAATAGACATGTGCGATTCGTTTTGTTTTTTTTTTTTAGTTTTTCGTTAAAATTCGTTTTATTCGTTCATTCGCTATCGTACGAATGAACGAACGATTCGCTAAAAATTTTAACGATTGTTCGAATCGAACGAATCCGAAAAACAACGAAAATCCAAATTAACCAAATTAGAAACAACGAAACTACGAAAGAAGAAAATCCGAAAAACGAAAACAGGAACAACGAAAATCAAAATGAACGAAAAAATTTGTACATTCGTAACTTTTTTTTTTTGTTGAATTGGTAATTTTCCGTGTCCCTTACAATGGCGCTGCTTAACGTGCCTCGAATGGATTGAACGAGAAAAATTCGTACATTCGTAACTTTTTTTTTTCGATTCGTAATTTTCCGTGTCCCTTACAATGGCGCTGCTTAACGTGCTTCGAATGGATTGAACGAAAAAATTCGTACATTCGTAACTTTTTTTTTTCGATTCGTAATTTTCCGTGTCTCTTAAAATGTAATAATAGCATACACATTACATAAAACTATGAATTATGCTCCGATTACGAATCTACGAAAACAATGTTACGAAAGTACAAATAAATCAATCTAACGAAAGTACGAATGTAACTAAATCTACGAAAATACGAATGCGTCCGAATTTCGAATAAACGAAAATTAAACTAACGGAAAAATTAATCAACGAAAAAATAACTCTTAAGAAAATACGAATCGTTACGAATACGAACACCGACGACTTACGAATTTACGAATCGTTACTAATACGAACACTGACGACTTACGAATTTACGAATCGTTATGAATCAACGGAAACGAAAGAAACGAAACGAAAATAAACACATTTTTCTATTGTCCACATGTCTATTTTCCAACCCGACTTTGGGGTCCGGTATCTCGGGGCCACTTGGTGCTAGGAACCCCAAATTGTGCAAACCCAGTGGAACCAATACTACAACATATCCAAATTTGGGAGTTCCTAGCACCAAGTGGCCCCGAGATACGGGGGCCCCAAAGTTGGTCAACTGTGTCCATCTGCAGCAATGTCATTTCGGGACCCTTTGGGTCCAGAGACACCAAATTTTGGCTGCAGCTAGGGGGGGCATCTAGGAACCCTTAACTACCGAGTTTGAAGTTCGGGGGACCTATGGCTGCAAATGGGCACAGTGAGGCTGCAAATGGGCATTGTTGACCCTCTTTTACACTTACAGTAGCTGCGCATTTCTCACCCTAGGCTTATAGTCAAGTCAATACTTTTTCCATTTTTGTTTGTGGTAAAATTAGGTGCCTCGGCTTATATTTGGGTCGGCTTTTACTCGAGTATATACAGTAATTATTGGTCACTGGGATATTTGGAGAAGGTGAATATCCTTAGGGAATATACTGTATAAGACAATATATAATCCCTAATCTAAAACTAACCTAAATAAATATTACCTATACATTACATATTATATACTTTTAACTGTTTCTGGATAAGCATTCTGCATTTTTTCTTATAGTCTACCCCAGTGTTTCTCAACTCCAGTCCTCAAGGCGCCCCAACAGGTCATGTTTTCAGGATTTCCCTCAGATGAAACGGCTGTGGTAATTACTAAGGCAGTGAAACTGATCACATCACCTGTGCAAAATAATGGAGAGCCTGAAAACATGACCTGTTGGGGCGCCTTGAGGACTGGAGTTGAGAAACACTGGTCTACCCTACATCTATTGTATTTTGATTATTTATTTATTTTAGGTGGGAATTCCAGAGGGTGCAGTAAAGAGATGTGCTGAGCAGATCTCCAGTGCTCTCGAATTCATAGCAGAGAAAGGACTGGTACATATGGATTTGAAGCCAGAAAATATTTTAGTGTTTGACCGGGAGTGCCACTACATCAAGCTCACAGACTTTGGCTTTGCCGGGGTCAAAGGGACGGCGATTAGAACTAAAGTCGGCAGCATTTCCTTCATGGCCCCTGAAATGTGTACAATGGCCATGTCTGATGGGTTAGCTATAGATGGCAGCCTCGACGTGTGGGCGTTCGGAGTACTCATCTACTGCCTACTTACAGGAGAGTCTCCATGGCAGGTGGCCATGACTGATGACGAAGAATATAAAAGTTTTGTTGACTGGAAAAACGGCTTCAAGATGGATAGTCCTCCTGAAGCATGGAACAAGGTTCCCACCGGGATACGAGGGATGTTTATTGATCTTTTGGCCATTCACTCTACTAAAAGAACTCAAAGTGTGGAAGTCCTAAAATACATGAGTGAACGCTGGAAAGAAGAGACCCCAGATTCAGCCACAAGGGAAGAAGATGAGAATTCCATAGAACGCAGGTCTTCTATACAACCCTTGCATGAGGCTTCCAACCTAAACACCTCAAAGAGTAGCATTTCCATCACATCAACTCTCAGCAACATGTCTTGCCTCTTGTCCACGGAAATTCTGGATCTCTGCCTGAGGTGACTCCAGAGCCACAGAAGGACAACATGGCAGAGACACCAATCATGTCTGATGATAAATAAGTCAGAATGCAAGTTCATTGGCTGTTCAGATGTTTGTCTAAACACTGAATTTTGAAGGCCTTTGGCGTGGACAGATCTGACAGCTTGTCATTGCCAATGGTTGCTAAGGAAGTAGCAGGTGCTGGCACCAGCCTATGTCCTTACCAGCGATTGACATCACTTGGCTTATTCACTTACATGGCCGGGAATATGCAAAAGGGTGCCGGAAATGAAGCATTACAACTGTTAAAATTGTATTTTGTATTAGACACAAATTTGTTTATTTTCGTTTCGTTTTTTTCGTTTCCGTTGATTCGTAACGATTCGTAAATTCGTACGTCGTCCGTGTTCGTATTCGTAAATTCGTAAGTCGTCGGTGTTCGTGTTCGTATTCGTAACGATTCGTAAGTCGTCAGTGTTCGTAACGATTCGTAAGTCGTCGGTGTTCGTATTCGTAACGATTCGTAAATTCGTAAGTCGTCGGTGTTCGTATTCGTAACGATTCGTATTTTCGTAAGAGTTATTTTTTCGTTGATTCGTTTTTCCGTTAGTTTAATTTTCGTTTATTCGAAATTCGGACGCATTCGTATTTATTCGTACATTCGTAACATTCCTAACATTCGTAGATTCGTAATCGGAGCATAATTCATAATTTTATGTTATGTGTATGCTATTATTACATTTTAAGAGACACGGAAAATTACGAATCGAAAAAAAAAGTTACGAATGTACGAATTTTTTCGTTCAATCCATTCGAAGCACGTTAAGCAGCGTCATTGTAAGACACCGAAAATTACGAATCGCAAAAAAATTTAA
The DNA here is from genome assembly GCA_028564925.1 of Lithobates sylvaticus. Taxonomy (NCBI): domain Eukaryota; kingdom Metazoa; phylum Chordata; class Amphibia; order Anura; family Ranidae; genus Lithobates; species Lithobates sylvaticus. Next base: position 769,860,620 of record CM053026.1, on the reverse strand, counting down.
AAAAGTTACGAATGTACGAATTTTTCCGTTCAATCAATTCGAAGCACGTTAAGCAGCGCCATTGTAAGAGACACGGAAAATTACGAATCAAAAAAAAAGTTACGAATGTACGAATTTTTTCGTTCAATCCATTCGAAGCACGTTAAGCAGCGCCATTGTAAGGGACACGGAAAATTACCAATTCAACAAAAAAAATAAAAAAGTTACGAATGTACGAATTTTTTCATTCATTTTGATTTTTGTTGTTCCTGTTTTTGTTTTTCAGATATTCTTCTTTCGTAGATTAGTTGTTTCCAATTAGTTTTCTTTCGGATTTTCGTTGTTTTTCGGATTCGTTAGATTCGAACGATTCGTTAAAATTTTTTGCGAATCGTTCGTTCATTCGTACGATAACGAATGAACAGATATAACGAAAAAAAACGAAAAACAAAACTAATTGCACATGTCTATTTTGTATATCAGATTTAAAAATTGTACATTTTGTATATAATTGTATTCTATTTTGTATGCCTTGCCTATGTATTGCTCGTTGCACTCGTGCACACAGCACTAATAAAGTTTTCATTACATGTTTGCATTCTTTCAAGTCCTGATTAGAATTAAGCCTACCTATGTTACGCCCCTTGTTACCATAAAAGAATATTGTAATATTAATGTGATTCCTATGTAATCGTGTGTATAAAAAAAACCTCAAATTGTGCCGAATAAACAGAACGGTTATTTGGAAAGATGCTGAGTGTATCTTTTGTGTCCGTTCCCTACTGCAGTAGTTATTATTAACCACTTGCCGACCTTCTCACACAGATATACTGCGGCAGGTCTGCTCTCCTGCGGGCACTGACGTACCTGTACATCAGTTTGTAGAAGGAGGATAGCGGGCGCAGGAGCGTGCCCCATGGACTCTATGTCCGCTGGCGGCCCGCAATCGCCTTGTACACAGGCAGAACCGGGAACTGCCTATGTAAACAAGGCATTTCCCTGTTCTGACAGATGACATGACAGAGATCTTCTGTTCCCAGTGATCGGGAACAGTGATCTCTGTCATGTTCCAGTAAGCCCATCCACTCTACAGTTAGAACACGCTGAGGGAACACACTTAACCCCTTGATTGCCCCCCCTAGTGTTAACCTCTTCCCTGCCAGTGTAATTTTTACATTAATCAGTGCATTTTTATAGCACTGATCAATTTAACCACTTTCAGAGTGGACCATTTTGCTGGCTTAAGACCAGACCACTTTTTGCGATTCGGCACTGCGTCGCTTTAACTGACAATTGCGCGGTCGTGCGACGTGGTTCCCAAACAAAATGATGTCCTTTTTTTCCCACAAATTGAGCTTTCTTTTGGTGGTATTTGATTGCTTCTGCAGTTTTTATTTTTTGCGCTATGAACAAAAAAAGAGGGACAATTTTGAAAAAAAAACACATTATTTTTTACTTTTTAAGCAAATAAATACTAGAGTATAAATAGTGCGCAATATCAACCTTAGTCTATTTAGATCAGCAGGTGAGGTTAAAAGACAAATGTCGTGGTATAATAAAATATATAAGTGCTTGCGTGACAATCCCAGGTGCACAAAAATATATATATAAACTTAAAGTTACAATGAGGTTGTAACCAATTTAATAAATAAATAAATAAATACACAATGTGTTAAAAATAAATACAATGTGTTTTAAATAAATAAAGTGCTTCAAAATGTGAGTAAAAACAAGTATGTGTTATAATGTGTCAAAGAAAGGAAATATCCAGTTTATGCCAATGATGCATATGGGGATATATAAATTCCAAAAGCCAAAACAGGCTAGACCTGATGAATTAGCTAATTAATTGATGAATTAATGGGTAAACGGCCGCCAGTTAAATATTATATTAATCCCATAGGTGATAGCAGTCCATTAAATGAGTTAGATAATTAATGAAATAACTCTTCACATCCACTAATTATATCCGGGACACAATTAGAATTTTTTTTTTCTCTAGCATTTCTAATTGTGTCCCGGATATCATTAGTGGATGTGAAGAGTTATTTCATTAATTATCTAACTCATTTAATGGACTGCTATCACCTATGGGATTAATATAATATTTAACTGGCGGCCGTTTACCCATTAATTCATCAATTAATTAGCTAATCCATCAGGTCTAGCCTGTATTGGCTTTTGGAATTTATATATCCCCATGTGCATCATTGGCATAAACTGGATATTTTCTTTTCTTTGACACATTATAACACATACTTGTTTTTACTCACATTTTGAAGCACTTTATTTATTTAAAACACATTGCATTTATTTTTAACACATTGTGTATTTATTTATTTATTAAATTGGTTACAACCTCATTGTAACTAGAAGTTTATATATATATTTTTGTGCACCTGGGATTGTCACGCAAGCACTTTTTTATTATACCATGACATTTGTCTTTTAACCTCACCTGCTGATCTAAATAGACTAAGGTTGATATTGCGCACTATTTATACTCTAGTATTTATTTGCTTATTCTTTTAAGTGTAGGACACACTTTAATGGTGCAGCATATCATTTGGTCATCTTATCTATTTTATTTGGTTTTCTAAAACATTTTAAATATTTTTATTCTCCTATCAGCGCTTTAGTACTCACTTTGCACATTTTTTACTTTTTGCTATAATAAATATCCCCCAAAAATATATAAAAAAAACAACATTTTTTTTCCTCAGTTTAGGCCGATACGTATTCTTCTACATATTTTTGGTTAAAAAAATCGCAATAAGCGATTATTGATTGGTTTGCGCGGAAGTTATAGCGTTTACAAAATAGGGGATGGTTTTATAGCATTTTTATTAATAGTTTTTTTTTTTTACTAGTAATGGCGGCGATCAGCGATTTTTATTGTGACTGCGACATTATGGTGGACACATCGGACATTTTTGACACATTTTTGGGACCATTGTCATTTATACAGCAATCAATGCTATTTAAATGACACTGGCAGTGAAGGGGTTTACCACTAGGTGGCAGTGTAGAGGTTACATGTTCCTAGAGGCGTGTTTCTAACTGTGGCTGTGAGCTAGTGAATGCTGATCTCTGCACAGGGAGTCCAGGGCTGAAAGTGGTTAAAAAAAAAAAAAAAACGTACCAAAATGTGCACAAAAAAGCCCCAAAAAGCCACTAGCAGGGGAGCAGAGATCGGCGTCACTAGTTGCTAGGCAGAACGGGAAGATGCTGTTTATTTCCGCATCTCCCCGTTCAGCCTTCCCGTGAGACGATCGCGGGTGTCCCCGCGGCGATCGAGTCCGCAGGACCCGTGACCGGCGCACGCTTGATGGCACTTCGGCATCTTAAAGGGGACATACCTGTACGCCCTTATGCCTGTCTGTGCCATTCTGTCGACGTACATCGCCGCGCGCCGGTCGGGAAGCGGTTAATAATGTCAATGGTCCCCAGATTTGTCCGCCGCAATGTTGCAGGCCTGCTAAAAAATGCACATTGCCGCCATTACCAGTAAAAACAATAAAAAAATTTTAAAAAGTCTGTAAATCGATCCCATAGTTTGTAGTGGTGATAACTTTTGTGCAAACCAATGAATATACGCCTATTGCGATTTTTACCAAAAATATGTAGAAGAATACATATTGGCCTAAACTGATGAATTTTTCTTTATTTTTTTTGCATATGTAAATCTCTATTTGTGGGGAAAAAAAGGACGTTAATTTTGTTTGGGTACAACGTCGCCTGACCATGCAATTGTCAGTTAAAGCGACGCAGCGCCGTATCGCAAAAAAATGGCCTGGTCATTAAGGGGGAAAATCCTTCCGGGGCTGAAGTGGTTCATTTGGAACCACTAATCGATATGAGGATATGGGTTGCCTATTTATAAAATTTCCAGAAAACATGACTTTCTAATGATGGCCATATTGGGCAATGATGTCACCTGTATGTCCACCAATTAATTTATATAGCTGATGACCACTCAGGGAGCTGTTGTTCAATTTTGTGTACTGTCACTTTTCTACGAGTCGGTGGTGGGCAGGTATCATGATTGACAATGCATTTAAAATGAGGAACATTTTTTTGTGATTTTTATGTTTTAATAAAGGATTTATCAAACATTTCAGTGTTTTAATTCTATGTGACTTTTTTGGGGGAATAAATAGGGTACTATGTACCCCATATTAATGCACATAGGGAGTTGATATCTATGATCCCTTTTTATTATGAAAGGGGCTTTCAGATTCCAATAAGACACCTTCCCCAAGTTCCTCACAATCACCGGCCAGGATTGTATGGATGAGGCCTTTGCCCTCATCAATATTGAGGCCAAATTTATTTTATAAGGACCGGGCACCCATAGCTTCCCAATTAAATATCGAGCTATACTTTACTTTTTCAGGCTGTAATAACTGTCCTGCTAAAGTAGAGGGGGAGAGACAACCTTCTCCTTTCTTCCTGTAGCGCCGACACTTGGCTAAAGTGTGCGCTATATATGTAAATTTAGTTTTCCAGAACTGTAACGGAGTTCTGGGGGTTAATTGTACAGGTCTTTTACTTTGGCATCAGTCTGGCTGGGCTGTACTGGAGTTCTGCCTGGTCATAGGTGCAGTGAGGCACTTTGTGACAGGCTGAGAACCAAGCCTGGTTGGACATGTTAGGTACCAATCTTCCCTGAGCCAATCAGTGGGCGCTTCGGGCCCCACTGTGTATTCCGGGAAGGGGTATTTAAGAGTCTGAAGTCACGTGTTCAGGGTTCGGCTTGCTGTTTGATTCCTGGTTCCGGTCCGGCCCCGTGAGGGGTCCCGGACCCAGGAGTGTCTGCCATCCCCACAAGCATAGTCACCCTGACCAGCCACAGAGGACCTCATGGTCAGGGGTGGGGATCCGTCCGTTCCCGAGCCTCGGAACTGGCTAGTTCGAGGCGCAGTAACTGAAGGAGGATTCTGAGGCATCCCGGTGTGCTCTCGGTATTGGAGAGACACAGCAACTCGTAGTGACCAGGGGAGGACTCTTCGGAGGAGGGCCAAGAAGCTGGCTGCCCGGTAAGAGCCTGGGAGCTGAGTTGTATGGACACTAGAGAATCCACACTTCTCACAGTATTGCCAAGAAGGCTGAGAGATCCAGGTACTGTGAGGAAAGGTTCCTACTTATCTTCAGTTACAATCTAGTCTGTGGCAGAGACTTTGCAAACTTTCCGGATCACATGTTGGCTGCTAAATCTATGGTGAGAGGTTTATCCAGCAGTGAAGCGCCCAGCTGCGAGTGGCTACTCTCTGGGTTATCTGAGAGACATTCGATTGATGTCAGCAGTTCAAGTGCCTGAGTTTTATCACCCGTGCCCTCTATTCCCATCAGAGACTGTGTTATAGTTGGATGTTACCCCTGCAAAATAAAATCCTCAAAAGGGACTTTTGTGTGTCGGCATTTGAAGTTACTGGGTACTAACCCTGGGAACCCCTAGACAACGAATGACGAGCTACAAGGAGGTAATCGATAAGCCCAGAAAATTCAAGGTCGCCCCAAGGGGTTATGGCCGCTACATTCCTATTATCCTACCCCCCATGAAAGCTTTTCAGGTGCTTTATTTTAACACAAAATCATTTGAAAAACTCCTTCGGTGTATGTTTATCAAACAGAGAAGAGCGGAGATCCTGATGATCACGGCTGATCTCTCAGGTGTGACAGTTTATGAAGGGGAGATGAGGAGAGGAGAACATGTTCTTCTCATCCCAGGACACACCCTTCTGTCATTCACTTTTACATAGATGACCAGTTTATGAAGGGGAGATCTGAAGATCTCACTGGCCGTCTCTATAAAATATCTCCGTCCCAAATTCTCCAACCCAGGAGGTGGACAATATGGGTGAAAGGCTGCTGTGATGTGAGGAAGGAGGCTTCTATCTTCCTAATATCAGCAATAGTGAGCTTAAAGATTGATATAATAACTATATATTTACAGTGTGTGTGTGTGTATATATATATATATATATATATATATATATATATATACACACACACACACACAGTATAGTTATAATGCACTTTTAGGACCCATTCACATCTGAGCAATGCAGAATTGTTGGCAGTACTGGGCAATTCTTGCTGCGATTCCAAATTGCTGTGAAAAAAGTGTCAAAATACGCAGTGCACTTTTGGGTGCCATTCGTTGTTAATGGCACCCCAAATGCAGTTAGCAGACATGCATTTTGCTGCGCATTTTATCATTTGACAAATACACTACCAACGTCCCAAAATACGCATTGAAAAAATGTGGCTTTTTGGGGCTTTTTTGTGCACATTTTGGTACGTTTTTTTTTTTTTAACCACTTTCAGCCCCGGACCAATTTGCAGCCAAAGGACCAGGCCCCTTTTTGCGATTCGGCACTGCGACGCTTTAACTGACAATTGCGCGGTCGTGCGTCGTGGCTTCCTAAACAAAATCGACGTCCCTTTTTTTTCCCACAAATAGAGCTTTCTTTTGGTGGTATTTGATCGCCCCTGCGGTTTTTATTTTTTGCGCTATAAACAAAAAAGAGCGCAAAAAAAATAAAATAAATACCCCCCAAAAATATATAAAAACATTTTTTTTCCTCAGTTTAGGCCGATACGTATTCTTCTACATATTTTTGGTAAAAAAAATCGCAATAAGCGATTATTGATTTGGTTTGCGCAGAAGTTATAGCGTTTAGGGGATAGTTTTATAGCATTTTTATTAATATTTTTTTTATTAGTAATGGCGGCGATCAGCGATTTTTATTGTGACTGCGACATTATGGCGGACACATCGGACATTTTTGACACATTTTTGGGACCATTGTCATTTATACAGCAATCAGTGCTATTTAAATGCATTGATTCCTGTATAAATGACACTGGCAGTGAAGGGGTTAACCACAGAAGGGCAGTGTAGGGGTTAAGTATGCCTAGGGGTGTGTTTCTTACTGTGGGGGGGGGGGCGTGGCTGTCAGCTAGTGAATGCTGATCTCTGCTCCAATCACAGGGAGCAGAGATCGGCGTCACTAGTTGCTAGGCAGAACGGGGAGATTCTGTCTATTTCCGCATCTCCCCGTTCTGCCTTCCCGTGAGACGATCGCGGGTGTCCCCGCGGCGATCGAGTCCGCGGGACCCGCGATCGGCCTCACGGGGGTCCCGACCGGCGCGGGAGCGCGCCCCCGATGGCACGGACGGCATTAAGGAGGGACTTATATATACGCCCTCCGGCCTGTCCGTGCCATTCTGCCGACGTATATCGTCGTGCGCCGGTCGGGAACCGGTTAAAGCACTTTTTGCTGATTTTTTTCAACACACATTTTGGCTTGTTTTTTAAAACACCTTTTAGCATTTTTTTTAATGTGCATTTTGGTGCTTTTTTTTTTAACCACTTCAGCCCCAGAAGATTTTACCCCATTTTTGTCCAGAGCATTTCTTACAATTTGGCACTGTGTCAGTTTAACTGACAATTGCACGGTTGTGCAACGCTGTACCCAAAAAAAAGTCCTTTTTTTCCCACACATAGAGCTTTCTTTTGGTGGTATTTGTTCACCTCTCCTTTTTATTTTTACACTATAAACAAAAAAATGAGCAACAATTTTGAAAAAACAATATTTTTTTACTTTTTGCTATAATAAATATCCCCACAAATGTTTTTAAAAAACAAATTTCTTCATCAGTTTAGGTCAATATTCTTCTACATATTTTTTGGTAAAAAAAAAAAAAAATCGGAATAAGCATTTATTGATTGGTTTGCACAAAAGTTATAGTGTCTACAAACTATGGGAAATATGCCATTTTTATTTATTTATTTTTTTACTAGTAATGGCGGCGATTTTTAGTGGTATTGCGACAGATCGGACACTTTTGACACTTTTTTGGGACCATTGACAATTATACAGAGATCAGTGCTAAAAAAATACTAATTACTGTATAAATGTCACTGGCAGGAAAGGGGTTAACACTAGGGGGCGATCAAGGGGTTAAAGAGGAAGTAAACCCTGATGGGTTTACTTCCGCTTTGTTTCCCTGCAAAGGTAAAGCATAATGGACTACTGTGCCTCGCATAGTGGTCCATTATGTGTCACTTACCTGACACAGGAGCCAGCGAAGTCACCGATGTCCCCTTGTGTACGGAGCCTCCATCTTCTTGGTGGGTATCGCGGCTCCCTCGCTGTCCTTCGACGGCACCGCGATGACGTCACTCCCTCACATGCGCACGGGAGCCACCACTCGCGGCATATCGCCGTTGAGCGGTTTGCTCAGTGCGCCTGCACGCCGCTGTCTACGGCGCATGCACCGTAGACAGCGGTGCCTGTTTTTTTGGCAAATATCTCCTAAACCGTGTAGGTTTAGGAGATATTTTTTTGACCTACAGGTAAGCCTTAATCTAGGCTTACCTGTAGGTCCAAGTGGTTTGTAACTTGTGTTCCAACTGTATTGGGATAGGACTGACTAGGAGACGAGACAGATCGTTGTTCCTACTTAGTAGGAACACACGACATGTCTCCTCTCCTCTGACAGCATAGGGATTTGAGTGTTTACACACACAAATCCCCGTGCTGGCGCTCATGCGCGCGCACCTGGTTCTCTCGCCGTGTAGCGCGTGCCTCCAGCGGCTCTTAAAGGGAAACCCGTGTGTGTTATATTATATTATATGTACCACAGTAAATCTGCGTGAGCCGGTCGTGAATCGGTTTGGGGGGGGGGGGGGGGGGGGGGGGGGGGGGGGGGGGGGGGGGGGGGGGGGGGGGGGGGGGGGGGGGGGGGGGGGGGGGGGGGGGGGGGGGGGGGGGGGGGGGGGGGGGGGGGGGGGGGGGGGGGGGGGGGGGGGGGGGGGGGGGGGGGGGGGGGGGGGGGGGGGGGGGGGGGGGGGGGGGGGGGGGGGGGGGGGGGGGGGGGGGGGGGGGGGGGGGGGGGGGGGGGGGGGGGGGGGGGGGGGGGGGGGGGGGGGGGGGGGGGGGGGGGGGGGGGGGGGGGGGGGGGGGGGGGGGGGGGGGGGGGGGGGGGGGGGGGGGGGGGGGGGGGGGGGGGGGGGGGGGGGGGGGGGGGGGGGGGGGGGGGGGGGGGGGGGGGGGGGGGGGGGGGGGGGGGGGGGGGGGGGGGGGGGGGGGGGGGGGGGGGGGGGGGGGGGGGGGGGGGGGGGGGGGGGGGGGGGGGGGGGGGGGGGGGGGGGGGGGGGGGGGGGGGGGGGGGGGGGGGGGGGGGGGGGGGGGGGGGGGGGGGGGGGGGGGGGGGGGGGGGGGGGGGGGGGGGGGGGGGGGGGGGGGGGGGGGGGGGGGGGGGGGGGGGGGGGGGGGGGGGGGGGGGGGGGGGGGGGGGGGGGGGGGGGGGGGGGGGGGGGGGGGGGGGGGGGGGGGGGGGGGGGGGGGGGGGGGGGGGGGGGGGGGGGGGGGGGGGGGGGGGGGGGGGGGGGGGGGGGGGGGGGGGAGGGGGGGGGGGGGGGGGGGGGGGGGGGGGGGGGGGGGGGGGGGGGGGGGGGGGGGGGGGGGGGGGGGGGGGGGGGGGGGGGGGGGGGGGGGGGGGGGGGGGGGGGGGGGGGGGGGGGGGGGGGGGGGGGGGGGGGGGGGGGGGGGGGGGGGGGGGGGGGGGGGGGGGGGGGGGGGGGGGGGGGGGGGGGGGGGGGGGGGGGGGGGGGGGGGGGGGGGGGGGGGGGGGGGGGGGGGGGGGGGGGGGGGGGGGGGGGGGGGGGGGGGGGGGGGGGGGGGGGGGGGGGGGGGGGGGGGGGGGGGGGGGGGGGGGGGGGGGGGGGGGGGGGGGGGGGGGGGGGGGGGGGGGGGGGGGGGGGGGGGGGGGGGGGGGGGGGGGGGGGGGGGGGGGGGGGGGGGGGGGGGGGGGGGGGGGGGGGGGGGGGGGGGGGGGGGGGGGGGGGGGGGGGGGGGGGGGGGGGGGGGGGGGGGGGGGGGGGGGGGGGGGGGGGGGGGGGGGGGGGGGGGGGGGGGGGGGGGGGGGGGGGGGGGGGGGGGGGGGGGGGGGGGGGGGGGGGGGGGGGGGGGGGGGGGGGGGGGGGGGGGGGGGGGGGGGGGGGGGGGGGGGGGGGGGGGGGGGGGGGGGGGGGGGGGGGGGGGGGGGGGGGGGGGGGGGGGGGGAGGGGGGGGGGGGGGGGGGGGGGGGGGGGGGGGGGGGGGGGGGGGGGGGGGGGGGGGGGGGGGGGGGGGGGGGGGGGGGGGGGGGGGGGGGGGGGGGGGGGGGGGGGGGGGGGGGGGGGGGGGGGGGGGGGGGGGGGGGGGGGGGGGGGGGGGGGGGGGGGGGGGGGGGGGGGGGGGGGGGGGGGGGGGGGGGGGGGGGGGGGGGGGGGGGGGGGGGGGGGGGGGGAGGGGGGGGGGGGGGGGGGGGGGGGGGGGGGGGGGGGGGGGGGGGGGGGGGGGGGGGGGGGGGGGGGGGGGGGGGGGGGGGGGGGGGGGGGGGGGGGGGGGGGGGGGGGGGGGGGGGGGGGGGGGGGGGGGGGGGGGGGGGGGGGGGGGGGGGGGGGGGGGGGGGGGGGGGGGGGGGGGGGGGGGGGGGGGGGGGGGGGGGGGGGGGGGGGGGGGGGGGGGGGGGGGGGGGGGGGGGGGGGGGGGGGGGGGGGGGGGGGGGGGGGGGGGGGGGGGGGGGGGGGGGGGGGGGGGGGGGGGGGGGGGGGGGGGGGGGGGGGGGGGGGGGGGGGGGGGGGGGGGGGGGGGGGGGGGGGGGGGGGGGGGGGGGGGGGGGGGGGGGGGGGGGGGGGGGGGGGGGGGGGGGGGGGGGGGGGGGGGGAACATGTATTTTGGCTAATTTTTTTTTACCAGCATTTTTGTGTGCATTCCGGAAACACATGCAAAATGCATGATATGCTTATGCATTAATTGTTGGTGGCACCCCAAAAGTGGCTAGCAAATATGATGTTTGCCAAAATACGCATTAAAAAAAAAAAATTGAAATGCACGTTAAAGTGTCGAACGACACGCTAAAAGGAGCGTCAAAATGTGCGTTACAAACCACACCAAAATGCGTGTTTAATATAACCTGTGCCAAAATTTGCGCTAAAGGGCCAATATGTGTGTATAAAAAAAGAAAGTGCGCGTTAAAAAAATATGGCGTGTTAACAAATGGCAAAATGAGCAATAAAAAAGGGCCAAGATACACATTTAACCACCTGCGGACTGCCCGCCATTGTTGTACGTCGGCTGTTTGAAGTGGAATACCGTGTTTATGGCAGCAGCTAGCTGCCATATACCTGGTATCCCGTTCAACAGCAGGCGTTCACCTTTCAGCTCAAAGTGGTCTTTGTGGCAGATTCACCCCAAGATCATCTTTTATCGGGGGCAGGAGAGGGCTCCCCTCTCCGCCACGCTAAGGTCGTCTCCACTGCGCTCCAAAGCCATCGGTAGCGGCGGAGACGATTTGGGTCCTCTCCCATCACAGCCTGGAGCCAAGTGAGGGAAAGATTGCCCCCGCTTGGCTCCATACCATTGGATGGCAGAAGCGATGTCAAATGTCACTTCCGCCCAATGGTCTTAAAGGGGATTTTTTTTTTTTTGTTAAAAAAATACATTTTATTTATTTATTTGTATTGCATTTTAGTGTAAATATGAGATGTGAAGTCTTTTTGACCCCCAGATCTCATATTTAAGAGGTCCTGTCATGTTTTTTTTTTCTATTACAAGGGATGTTTACATTCTTTGTACAGGGGGTCCCCGACTTACAAACGGAGGGAGACAACAGGAAGTGAGAGGAAATCTACCCCTAGGAAGGGAAATTCACTCCTGTAAGAGTTAATATGGGAAAAAGGTGTCTCCCCTGAGGCTTTATCACCAGTCACCATGTTTCCATATCAACCCAAAATGTTCAAAATCCAATTGTCATTGGGACAGAAGGTGAGGTGAAATCTTCTGAACAGGGGCACAGACAGCAAAACAAATGTTACAGGGGTGATAACCCTTCTCTATGTTATCTAAAAAACTTAAAAATAGATTTTTTTGCTGGAGCTACACTTAAAAAATGTACCTGTTCCGACTTACAAACAGATTCAACTTAAGAACAAACCTACAGTCCCTATCTTGTTTGTAACCCGGGGACCCCCTGTAATAGGAATAAAAGTGACCCAAAAAGGACAGTGTAAAAAAAAAAAGTTAAATAAATAAGAAAACAAAAAAAATGTAAAGCGCCTCGTCCCGCCGAGCTCGCGCGCAGAAGTGAACCACATATGAAAACGGTGTTCAAACCACACATGTGAGGAATCGCCGCGATCGTTAGAGCAATAATTTTAGCCCTAGACCTCCTTTAACCACTTCAATACAGGGCTTTTAAACACCCTTCCTTACCAGAGCACTTTTTGCTATTCGGCACTGCGCCGCTTTAACTAACAATTGCGCGGTCGTGCAACGTTACACCCAAACAAAGTTTACGTCCTTTTTTTCACACAAATAGAGCTTTCTTTTGGTGGTATTTGATCACCTCTGCGGTTTTTATTTTTTGCGCTATAAACAAAAGAAGAGCGACAATTTTGAAAAAAAACACAATATTTTTTACTTTTTGCTATAATAAATATCCCATTTTTTTTTTTTTTAAAACTATTTTTTTCCTCAGTTTAGGCCGATACGTATTCTTATACATATTTTTGGTAAAAAAAATCGCAATAAGCGTATATTGATCGGTTTGCGCAAAAGTTATAGCGTCTACAAAGCAGGGGATAGATTTATTGAATTTTTTTTTTTTTTTTTTTTACTAGTAATGGCGGCGATCTGCAATTTTTTTTTCGTGACTGCGACATTGCGGCGGACACTTCGGACACTTTTGACACATTTTTGGAACCATTCACATTAAAACAGCGATCGTTGCTATAAAATTGCATTGATTACTGTGTAAATGTGACTGGCAGGGAAGGGGTTAACACTAGGGGCGCTGCAGGGGTTAATGTGTGTCCCTATAGGAGTGATTCTAACTGTGGGGGGAGGGGACTCAAGGGGAGGAGACCGATCGGTGTTCCTCCGTACTGGGATCACATGATCGGTCTCCTCTCCGCTGACAGGACGTGGAGCTGTGTGTTTACACACACAGCTCCACGGTCCCGCACGGTCCCGTTGTTTTAACGGGCAATCGCGGGTGCCCGGCGGACATCGCGGCCGCCGGGCACTCGCACCGGGTCCCGAGCGATGCCGCGGGCGCGCGTGCCCCCCAGGCGGCCGGGAATGCAAGGACGTCATATGACGCCCACCCAGGATGGTAGATCCACCTTGTGGGCATCATATGACTATACAGAGGTATTGAAGTGGTTAAGGGTCAAACGTTGCCATTCTACGAGTGGGCGCAATTTTGAAGCGTGACATGTTGGGTATCTTTCACAATATAAATTCTGCTAACTTTACTGTTGTCTTATTTTTTTATTCCAAAAAAGTGTCTTTTCCCCCCCAAAAAAGTGCGCTTGTAAGACTGCTGCGCAAATACGGTGTGATATAAAGTATTTGCAACAACCGCCATTTTATTCTTTAGGGTTTCTGAAAAATATATACATAATGCTTGGGGGGTTCTAATAATTTTCTAGCAAAAAAATAAAATTATTTTAACTTGTAAACACCAAGTCTGAAAAATAGGCCCGGTCCTTAACTAGTCAAAGAATGTGCCAAAATGTGTGTAAAAAAAACACTGAGTTAAAAAACACCAGTGCTTATTATTTTCATGTAATTAGAGGATCTTTATAACTTTGGTTTCACTTTTAATACTCGGCTGCTCTGTAATCACACAGGTGTATCCGGAGATCACAGGCACCCCTCCCCCTTCTACTCAGATGTTCTCAGGTGTTCTCAGAGGAAAAACCTCAACTCTTCTCCTTCTGAGAACAAATCTTCTCCACTTCATAAACCGGGGACAGAGGAGATCATTTTTCTCATTTCAGATCTCAAAGAAAAATCATCTCTGATAAGTGTACACCTCTGTGTGAAAGGGGCCTTATTACAGGGACAGGTGATATTTTAGTTTATGATCCCAAATGGCTGGGAAGTGATTGCAATGATACAAGGAGAGGAGAATCTGTCCAATCAAAGTTGACAAAGAAATGCTCAACGTTGACAGATTCCTGCTAACCTTCAGAGCCGGTTCACACAGGGGCAACACAACTTCCAGCGCGACTTTTGGAGGCAACTTGGACACGACTTGAGTATAAATAACAGCGCGACTTACAACACGACTTTAAGTCGCCCCAGGCCAGGCACAGAATAATCAGCTCTCGAGGGGGAACTCCATGCCAGATTTTAAATTAAAAAAACGGCATGGGTTCCCCCTCCAAGAGCATACCAGGCCCTTAGGTCTGGTATGGATTTTAAGAGGAACCCCCCAAAACCGAAAAAACGGCGTGGGGGTCCCCCCAAAATCCATACCAGACCCTTATCCGAGCATGCAGCCCGGCTGGTCAGGAAAGGGGGGGGGGCGAGCGAGCGCCTCCCCCCTCCTGAACCATGCCTGGCCGCATGCCCTCAACATGGGGGGTAGGTGCTTTGGGCCGGAGGGCGCTAAGGAGTCGGAAGAGACCCCCGAAGTCGGAAAAAGACCACCGGAGCTGCCTAATAAATTACTTTAAAAACCTGTGTGTTTTTTTTTTTTTTACACTTTTCCCCATATTCACATAGGGTGGGGGGCCGGGATCTGGGGGCCCCCTTATTAAAGGGGGAACCCGGATTCTGATAAGCCCCCCGCCCGCAGACCCCGACAACCAACGGCAAGGGTTGTCGGGAAGAGGCCCTTGTCCTCATCAACATGGGGACAAGGTGCTTTGGGATGGGGGGGGCCGCGGGGCTCCCCTTCCCCAAAGTACCCACCCCCCCATGTTGAGGGCATGCGGCCTGGTACAGTTCAGGAGGGGGGGGGGGCGCTCGTCCCCACCCCCTTTCCTGACTGGCTGGGCTGCATGCTCGGATAAGGGTCTGGTATGGATTTTGGCGGGACCCCCACGCCATTTTTTTAGCGTAGGGGGGTTTCCCTTAAAATCCATACCAGACCTAAGGGCCTGGTATGCTCTTGGAGGGGGAAACCATGCCGTTTTTTATTTAAAATTTGGCGTGGAGTTCCCCCTCGAGAGCTGATTATGCTGTGAGAGAGGCTACATTGTCGCTTCAATATAGATGGAGATCCGACTTGGAGGCGACTTCCATTGAAATCAATGGATACAAGTCGCCTAGAAGTACAGGAACCTTTTTTTGAAGTCGAAGCGACTGCTGTAGTGTACATTAAAGTGGTGGGACACCCTAAAAATGAAAACTACAAAAAATGTTAGTAACAATTTAAAATAAAAAAAAATAAAAATTTTTTTTTTTTTTACTTACCAGAAATGGCTGTTGCTAGGCAGATCGTCCTAATCTGCCTCCTCCAACGCCGCGGTGATCTTCTCTTCTTCCGTCTTCAGGTGAATGGGGCGCGGTGTGTTGTGGGAACTGTGTCCCACAACACACCGCGTTCCCCATTCACAAATAAGAATCGCGCATGCGCAGTAGGCCCCGCGCCGACTCGCGCATGCGCAGTAGGCCGCGCGAAGCCGCTGCCCTTACTGAGGATGGCGGCGCTGGATCCGGGACGCCGAGGGACATCTCGGCCTCCACGAACGGCAGCGCGGGCGCCCTGGGAGGGTAAGTGTGCTTATTAAAAGTCAGCAACGACTTTTTTTTTAGCTGCTGACTTTTAAAAAAAATTTTTGAAGCTGAAACACCCCTTTAAGACGGCTCCATTAACTAACATTGATTTTCTCAACAGGGCGACCTGAAGTCGGATACCGAGTTGCCCCTGTGTGAACCTGCTCTTAGCTATTACATTTTTGCATATATGCATCACCTGTGTGATCAGCAGCCATGATGCCCCCACAGCCACACTTATTTCTACCTTGATTACTTTTTTTTTTCATGCAGTGAATTCATTTGGAAATAAGATGGTTAATTAACCCTGGTGGGCGGATGGTGGGGGTTATTTGCTGTAGAGGAACCAATGAATGATAGGATCAATTAACATAACCATCAATTGAGGGGTGGGGTTGGGATCTCCACCTCTAGAGTAAATAGGCCAATTTAATTGAATGGCCTTTCAGGTTGGAGGAGTCCGCTTCATGGACACACTGGTGTGAGGAGGTGGTGTCAAGGTTTCATCCAAGTATTTTCAGCTTCTTTTGGACAAGGGGTACTCTCCAGTGCTTTATCAGGCACTTGAAGTAGGATTTGAACCTTTTACTTGACCATTTAGACCACAGACCTTTTCAGTGCTTGGGGTCATGTGCAGTCAACAGGCTTACCCTTCATTTACCCTGAACCATGGTATAACCCAAGAGGGGTCTGGGGGTTACTACTACCCCTTCCAGGCCTTTTTCTCCCCAGCTGTGAGGACAGATGGTGGGGATCTGGGGGCGCACCAGGCTCAGGTCATGGCTTGGAACCATGCTCCTCAGCCGGAGCCCCCTGGTCACCTTAATCTCTGTGCACCTCCAAGTCATCAACTACACATGGAGACCCCCTGCATGGTGGAGAGAAGGAAGACCCGGGTGAGTGAGGACTCGGTGGAGAAGAGTCACCCAGTTCTTCATTATTACCCCCATGATTGGTCTCCAGCCTTCAGGCCAGGAAGCCCCAATTTGTCCAGCCAGACCCAGAAAAATGTCAACATTCCAGGCTCCAAAGTCTATCTGACACCGCCCAACCAGAGTCCCAAAATGCCGGTGGAGACTGTGGCAGCTAACATGGATAGTAGCCGCTGTAGCAGCGCTCCCACCCAAGCGGTGGTCAAAGAGAGCGACTCACTTGCCAGCCAGACTGTGACCAGCGTGGGGACCCAGGAGAAGATTTTGTCTGAAGTCTTGGAGGACGCGCTGGTGAGTGACCATGTGTGCAGCTTGTGCCCAACTAGATCGCCAAAGTCTCTAGATTTTTAGCTGGCCTTAAAGGTCTTCCTAATCCATATTAATGTATTCTATACCCACCTGGTGCTGTAACTATCCAGGTGCATGCAAAAAAAAACAATACGCGTCTGCCATCTTTAGTCTCTAGATTCAATACTTTTATATTGCTGACTTAGATCAAGTCCTATATATCAGGAAAGTCAGAAATCCTTTTATGCACGGCAATGGCACGCTAATGGATAAATGAGCCCCTTACTTTGTTTTTTTTTTAAATCAAAATTGTTTGTTTTTGTGTGTGTGTGTGTGTTTTTATTTTTTTTTTTTATTTTTTTTTATTTTTTTTACCATGTTTTATGTTACAACCATGCATGACTTCATCTGTAGCCCCCTTTACAGACTTAAGGGGTGGTTCTTCCTGCAGCACCCTGTCATTAATGATGGACCTTCAGCTATAGGAGGCATCTGCAGAAGCCAGAGATTTACACATGGTGCCACTAATTGTGGTTTGTAGGCTCAAATGCACCCATTGGGGGGGGGGGGGGGGGGTAAAGGTTAGGGTATCCCCAAATGTGAGCAGCAGTAAAAGCCTAAAATGGGGGAGGGGGAAATGACTACACTGCTTTTTCTCTTTTTAGGAAATGCACAGTGAGATGGAACTGGAGCAGTTTGCTAGGGAATTGAGGCAAAAGCGGTTTGATATGGGGTTTACACAATCGGACGTTTGCTATGCGTTGAAATCTTTGTATGGTAAGCACTCCCTCCTTTTACATTTTTGAATGTCCTAAATGTTCCATTGTAATGCTGACACTATCCATGTAGGTTTCTCAGTTTGGGAATTGAGGCTCATGAAGTCTAGTTACATAAGCAACCTTTGGGCCCTTTCCCATCGGCATTCTGATCAAGTCCGCATGAAAAACTGACAGGTGGACCTGAATCGGAAGGTCCATCCATGCAGCATTATGGACTGGCTGATGTAAACGGGACTTGTGTTTACAGGTGCATATTGTCAGGTCTGGTAATGGACAGCGAAGACTGTTTACACCTCGGCGCCCATAGAGCTGACATGGGTCCACTAGGAATGGATGTGACATGCTCCCGCGGTTCCCCGATAGAAGTAAGTTGGTTGGCCTGGCATGAAGGGAACAAGATAATTTCAGAAATGGGGGGGTCTCACCGAAAACCCCCCTATGGCATAACCCCAATCTTCTGGAGCTCATGGGTCACCCCGATGCATTGTGGTGGACACGGCTGGGCATTACCCACGCCGCCCACATTTTTCCCAATAATGAATTTCTCTTTTGAGGTCCTAAAAGCTATTTCAAATATCTTCTCATACGACACGCTGTCCGTGCGCAGTTTCATGGTCTGACCCTTGAGCTCGCTGAACCCCCGCTCGAGGCATTGATGTCGTGTTCTGACATTACGAAATTAGTCACGACCATCTACTCCCGACTGCAGACGGGGGGGAGTTCTCCCTTCCGTGCTGCACAGCGGAAGTGGATGGTCGACATCCCTGGACTTTCAGAGGAGGGGTGGGAAGAGGCCTGTTTTTTGGATATTGTTGGGTCCAACGACCAATATGTACAGTTCAAATTTATTCATCAACTCCATTACATGCCGGCTCGCATGGGTTATGATTCAGGGGCCTCCTGCCCTAGATGTAATTGCACTAATGCTGGTTATGTACACATGTTTTGGTCCTGCCCGGCCCTCTTGGGGTTCTGGGTGGACCTATTCTCCTTTTTTGAAAACAAGCTACGCCTAGTGACCCCCCGCACTGTTGAGGTGGGGCTCCTGGGCATCCTTAATGACCACATACCCAGAACCCACAAACGGACCCTAGTCCGATTGATACTCTTTTATGCCAGAAAACTGATATTACTACAATGGAAGAGTGTATCTGCTCCCAATATCCAACTGTTGTATCGCATGATAAACAGTCATACCAATCTTTAAACTAATCTATAAGGGAAGGGCCTGTATAAGGAACTTCTACAAGATCTGGCAGCCTTGGCTGGATATAGAAAGCTCCTTTTGGAAGGATACCCCTCTGTCTCAGCAGTAGTGGGACCTAACTCATCCCCTCTTGTTTCGCCGGGGGGGGGGAGAGCTACCTACTATCCTAAAGGATGAAGCAGGGGACACAAAATACATCACAAGTAAATGTAGGGGGGAGTGGGAGGAGTACCCCCCCAGCTGTAGCTTCGGCTGGGGAAATGGATGGAAGTGACGGGTGAATGGGTATGAGTGTTGTGTGAGTGAATGCAAGCACCTAGGTATTACTGAGTATTGATAACCGAATGAGTCCTGTGAAAATCAGTCAAATACTCTCGATACACTTTTTGTATTAGTTTTTTCCTCCGTTGAGGAACTGGGACACTCATGTGGCCACAAGCTGTAAGCCTTATTAGGCTTGAATGTTATTTCGATATCATATTGTTTATACTGCCGCTTCACGGTGTAATACTGGTAATTGATTACTGAATACAAGACTATAATGTGTAAGCGTGTATGTTCTGTAATTTTCTTTTTCTCTGTTTAATGGAAAACCAATAAACATAAATTTAAAAAAAAAAAGGAATGGATGTGACTTTCATCCTCTTCGGCTCTAAGCAGCAGTGAACCTGCTCAGACCTTGGCTTGCATCTATGAAAGTGGTGCAAACAGCCTTCCTCCAAGCTCCTGTTAATTGCAGACAATGCAGGGCCGAGGCTTGTATATACAAACAATGGAGAGCGAATTCCATTATTTTTCACCTATTCACTTCAAAGGACCCCCATGCTGGGGTATGCAATGAAGTAGCCACAAGGAGTTGCATGAAAGGGGGCTGACTTAGGTAGTAAGCCCTCCAATCATAATCCAAGCTAGGCCAGCCTATGGGGCATCAGCATTAAGGCATATACTCAGTGAAATTAGGGAGGCAACTTCCTCTTTCGGGGGAAACCAGCCATCAGAGTGGAATCTAGGTAAGGATGGGTAATTCGTGGGGAATGGTGTGCCCTGTTACTTGTAACTAAATATGCTTGTAGATCACTGAAGGAATATACTCTATATTCCTTCATGTAAATATTTTATTTCAACCTAGTATTGTATTCCTTGATGTAAGACCATGGCTATAGATTTGTGTATTAGCTAGACTTTTAACTACCTTTTTAATAAATGGTATTATATTTAAAGCTTTTCCTCCGCGTCAATAGAACTCTCATTTAACCCATATCATATCTTGTGATATAAAATCAGAAATAGAGATTTTAGAGGTTAACACATCACAGCAACTTCTCACCCAGATTCTAAACTTCTGGGCTGGAGAATTTGGGACAGTTATTTTCCAGAGATGGCCAGTGATCTTCAGACCTTCATAAACCGGCCATCTCAATGGCACAAGGGTGCATCCTGTGATGAGAAGTAAACATGTTGTTGTTCACTCCGCATCTCTGTTTCATAAACTGGTACACCTGGGATCAGCTGTGGTCATCAGGACCTTTTGGCTTTTCTGTTTCATGAAGACACCTAAGATATTTATCAGCCCTTGGGGGAGATTCTTGTTTTGTCTTGGATGGACAGTTGGACACAACAATGAACACTTCATGAAGTTCTAATAATTGTGACACCAGCAAATGGAGACGTATTTGCCCCATCTGTAGCAATTGTTGACACATTATATATATATATATAATTTTTTTTTTTTTTTTTTTTTCTTCTACAGGAAAGACGTTTAGCCAAACAACGATCTGTAGGTTTGAGTCTGTGCAGCTAAGCTACAGGAATATGTGTGAGATTAAACCCATTCTACAACGCTGGCTGGAAGACACTGAAAAGAATAAACGCCTTCAAAAGGTAAGCTGGACTTGAAACCACTTCTAAAGTTTGTTGGTTCCAGAAATCGGTGTGGGGTTTTTTATTTTTTTTTATTTGTCTATTTGCTTATGAAAAGTGTTGGGTGAGTTGTATAGAGGCTGATCCAGTGGCTTAGTTGGTTGACTTCACTACCTGCAAGTCTGGTCTGGGTTTTTAAGTCCCAAATGGTGGTTTCAATAAGGGTCCCTTTTTAAATCAAAATGTAGGTTTTAAAATGGAATACTCCAGTTTACACCCTTTGGGCCATAAAGTAAAGCCAAAACATAGGAACGATGGGTACCTTCGTGGTGCTAACCACTTGCCAACTGAGCTATAGCCAAATGACAGCTACTGTGCAGACTAGTTCTGGTAGACTGCCTCCTGTGATTGCACCAACCCTGTGATCCGTGTCTGGAGGATACTTCTGATCCCAGATTGAGGTGAAGAGCTAATCAGCAGCTGATCATCTGTGTCCAATCACCGATGTAAACAGAAGCTGGTTATTGGCATTCCTTTTCCTCATGCTGACAGGGTGAGAAGAGAGACGATAACTGGCTTATTTAAACGCTTCCCGACCAGCGCACACACATATACGTCGGCAGAATGGCACGGACAGGCGTACAGGTACGTCCCTTTGAATATGCCGCCGTGCCATCGTGAGTCCGGTCGCGGGTCCCACGGACTCTATCGCTGCGGTGATACCCGCGATCGTCTCACGGGGAGGACGAACAGGGAGATGCGGAAGTAAACCGCATCTCCACGTTCTGCCTAGCAACAAGTGACACTGATCTCTGCTCCCTGTGATTGGAGCAGAGATCAGTGATCAGTAACACACAGCCACGCTCCCTAGGACACACTTAGCCCCTACACTGCCACCCCCTGGTTAACCCCTTCACTGCCAGTGTCATTTACACAGGATTCAGTGCATCTGTAGATCACTGATTGCTGTATAAATGACAATGGTCCCAAAAATGTCCGATGTGTCCACCGCCATTACTAGTAAAAAAATTTTTTTATAAAAATGCTATAAAAACTATCCCCTATTTTGTAAACACTAACTTTTGCGCAAACCAATAATCACCTATTGCTAATTTATTTTTTTTACCAAAAATATGTATCGGCCTAAACCGAGGAAAAAAATGTTTTATATATTTTTGGGGGATATTTATTATAGCAAAAAGTAAAAAAATTTTATTTATTTTTTTTTTTTTCAAAATTGTCGCTTTTTATTTTTTTGTTTATAGCGCAAAAAATAAAAAAAAACCGCAGAGGTGATTAAATGCCACCAAAAGAAAGCTCTATTTGTGGGGAAAAAAGGACGTCAATTTTGTTTGGGAGACACGTCGCACGACCGCGCAATTGTCAGTTAAAGCGACGCAGTGCCGAATCGCAAAAAAGTGCTCTGGTCTTAAGCCAACAAAATGGTCTGGTCTGAAAGTGGTTAAAAGAGACATGTGCGCTTATTACCAGTGCCTGCCTCAACACACATCAGTGAAGGAGAAAATTCAAGTTAGACTTACCGATAACTTGTTTTCCAGGAGTCTTTCAGGACAGCACATGAGACCGGCTCCTCCAACCGGGAAAAAAGGAAACCCCAACTCCCCCATCTTTTAAAAAGGAGGCCTCCCCACATATCCTCAGTTGTAGTAGAGTACCTCCGGCCCAAGCTGGAACACATAATCAGAATATGGTTAACCACAGCATATAGATATAAGCATGTACCTTTTGTATACAGATCATCCAAAAAAAAATAGGGGGCGGGTAGTTTGCTGTCCTGAAAGACTCCTGGAAAATAAGTTACCGGTAAGTCAAACTTGAACTTTCCCTAATCGTCTTTCAGGACAGCACATGAGAGGATAATCGAGACTTACCAACCAGGGAGGGACCACTGCCTGCAGGACCTTTTCTGCCAAATGCCTGATCATCTGCTGACAGAAGATCCAATCTGTAATGGCGGGCAAACGTTCGAAAACTTGACCACCTTACAAATCTGGACTGGGGTGGCACCAGCTTTTTCTGCCCATGTAGTGGCTAGAGCTCGCGTAGAGTGCGCTCGAATCCCCAGCGGAGGAGACAAATTCATTTGCGAATAGGCTTCTGAAATGGCCAATCTTAGCCATCTGGCAATTGATCCTTTTGATGCTTGCCATCCCTTTGTGCTACCAGAGAACAGGATGAACAAAGAGTCTGAGGATCTGAAGTCTCTGGTTACCTCCCAGGTAATGTAACAAAACTCTTCTCGCATCTAAATTATGAAACGATTGTTCCCTACTTCCTGTAGGGTTGGAACAAAAAGTTGGCAGGACAATCTCCTGTTATCTATTATGTAATGATGCCACCTTTGGCAAAAAACCCTGATCTGTTTTGAGCACTATCCTGTCGGGGTAAATGAACAAAAAAGGCTCTTTAACTGAAAGAGCACGTATCTCACTAATTCTTCTAGCAGTTGTAACTGCTACTAGAAAAACCATCTTAAAAGTCAAATTCCTTAAAGATATTTCCTGTAAGGGTTCAAATGGGTCCTTTCTAAGTGCCTGTAACACCACTGAAAGGTCCCATTTGGGGAAAAAACTTTACCGGGAATGGTCTGGACCTGGTAAGTGACTTAAAAAATCTCATGACCAAGGTAACTGAGGCAATGGGTTGTTCTAGGTATACCCCGGCCACCTGCACCTTAAGAGTGCTAATTGCTAGGCCCTTATCTACGCCATCTTGTAGAAATTCCAGAATTGATGCAATATCTTCAACCGTTCGGTCTGCTGACTGACACCAACTGTTATAAGTCTTCCAAACCTTTGCGTAGATATCCCTAGTCACCTTCTTTCTGCTGGCAAGTAAAGTGGACACCAGGGATTCCGAAAAACCGTTGCTTTTTAGCAGCTGCTCCTCAGACACCAGCCCCGTCAGTTTAAATTTTTCTACCTCCTGGGTGAAACACTGGGCCTTGAAGTAGCAAGTCCTGTCTGAGGGGGAGATGCCAAAAATGGTTTGATGGACATCTGTAGGATGGATGAAAACCATGCCCTTTTCGGCCAAAAGGGAGTGACCAAGATGACTGTCACCCTCTCCTTTTTTGTATCTTTCTTAAAACCAAAGGGATTAGCTGAAAGGGAGGGAAAGCATAGGGCAGGTGAAAGTCCCAGGGCATCTATCCCTAACGATCTGCTGTCTCGGTGTAGAGAAGTGAGGGAGCTGAGCATTTTCTCTTGATGCAAACAAATCCACCTGTGGGCGCCCTCACTTCTGGGTGATGCGAATGTCTCTGGATTTAGGCTCCACTCTGCTTCTTGAATTATTTTCCTGCTTAGGAAATCCGCTACACTGTTCAGCGTACCTTTTTTGAGGTGACGGGGAGAGCAAGTGACTTTCTGCCCACTCCAGGATCTCTGATTATAGCAACAGTAGAGTCCCACTTCTTGTGCCCCCCTTGCTTGTTTAAGTAAGCGACCGTGGTGGCATCGTCTGATAATATCTGTACATGGGACCCCTGAAGGGCTGGTGAGAAGGCAACCAAGGCTAGAACGACAGCTTTTAACTCCCTCCAGTTTGAGGACCTTAGTGCTTTGGTTTGGGACCAAACCCCCTGCGCTATGTTTTGTCCCCAGTGGGCCCCCCATCCCCAACTGCTGGCGTCTGGTCTTTCCCAATGGAAGTAAGGGTCACGACAGAGTAGACCTCCTGATAACACTCAAATCGATATTCCTATCGCACTCGTTGCTGGTATTTGTGGCTCATAATGTACTGGGTGCTGCAGCGATTACCAGTTGGGTCCTGGAAGCATCAAATGAATGTACATCTTCGCCAGCACACCATGGATCGACAAATCTTCGTCCAAAAAGTATTAATGAAAGAATTACATCGCAAAATAAGGTGCAACGTTTCGGAGGACCCCTTCCGAAGCGCGGCTCCAACGTTGCACCTACTTTTGTGATGTAATTCTTTCATTAAAACTTTTTGGACAAAGATTTGTCGATCCATGGTGTGCTGGCGAATATGTACATTCTTCTGATAACACTGTCTGGCTTCTCCACCACGAAAGAGCCCTCTTTACACTGGTGGGAAGTTTTACCTGTGTCTGTCCAAAGTCTCTGGGCTGTGATCCCAAATTCCTAACAGGAAACTCTGAAGTAGCCTGCAATGGAGTCTTGCCCATTGGATGGCCGGGATGGTCAAGGTCCCCAGGACTGACATCACCCTTCTGATAGATACGTCCTGGTTTGTCTGAAGGCTGGCCACTGCATTTAGGACTTTTTCCTTCTCTACCGGAAGGAAGATTTTCTGCTCCCCTGAGTCTATCAGATAACCCAAACACTGGATTCTCTGAGCTGGATTGAAATTTGATTTCTGGACGTTGACAATCCAGCCCAAAGCCTCCATATGATTGCGGGCCTTGACCAGGTCTATCTGCAACCTTTCTCTGGAGGGGGCAAAAAATAGAAGGTTGTGCAAGTAAGTAACGACCGCTATTCCCTGCAGCCGAAGGGGAGCTAGAGCTTCCGCCATGACTTTGGTAAAAAATTGGGGGGCGGAAGAAAGGCCAAACGGAAGGGCCCTGAATTGCAGATGCAGTACTTCCTTTCCCATTCTTACTGCCAGCCTCAGAAACTTCTGAGACTGAGCTGAGATGGGTACATGATGGTATGCATCTCTTAAGTCTATCAATGCCATAAAGCATCCCTTGACTAAGAGATTTTGCACCGAAAAAATGGAGTCCATGCGGAATCTCCTGTACTGAACCGATTTTGTTTAAAGGCTTTAGATTGAGGATTAGGCGGAAGCTGCCTGACGGCTTTCTTATTAGAAAGATATGGGAGTAGAACCCTTGGCCACATTCCTCCGGAGGCACCTGCACTACCACCCCCTGATGCATCAGGTCCCCTAACAGGTCCTTCATGGCCAGTGCTTTTGTAGTGTCTTTTGGCAGGTCCTTCACACAACCTCTCCGGAGGAAGCTTCACAAATTCTATTTTGTAACCTCGGGCCAGCATATCTAGAATATAAGGGCTCTTGGTAACATTTGCCCAAAGAGGAAGGAACTCCTGAAGCCTTCCTCCTACCGGCAAAGCCGAGTCATTGTGCTTTATTGGCTGGCGCAGGAGGATTGAAAAGGACTTTTCCTTTGCCCTTACCTCTCTTGGGGCCTGTTACCCTGATTCTTTTGAGGTCGAAAAAAACTGCCTAGCAGGCTTTTATTTATAAGGAAGGATTTCTTTCTATCCGCCGTTCTAGCTAAAATAGATTCAAGGTCCGGACCAAAAAGAAGATCCCCCCCCCCCCCCCTCCCCAAAAAAATGGAACCCCACACAATTTATTTTTGGCTGTATCACCAAGCCATGTCTTCAGCCATAGCGCTCTTCTGGCTGAATTAGTCAAGGCCCCGGATCTGGCAGACATCCTTAGATTCTGCCGAGGCGTCAGAAATATAGGAGACTGCAGCTATAAGAGTCTGGAAGGAATTTAGGATTTCCTGTTTGGGTGAATCCGCCAAGATGTGCCAATATGAACTCCATATTTCTGGAAACACAGGTGGTAGCCATAGCTGGTTTAAGATTTGCCATAATAGACTGCCAGACTTTTTTAAGTTGATCCATTCTCTTGTCCATAGGATCCTTCAGGATACCCATGTCCTCAAATGCTAAATCTGTTGAACGGGACACCTGGGAAAAAGCTGCGTCTAATTTTGGCACCTTGTTCCAAAGTGACTCTGTATCCTCACTAAAGGGAAAGCACCTCTTATGCACTTTTGGGAAAAAAGGTTTTCGCTCCGGATCTGCCCATTCCTTTTTAATGGTCTCCGAGATTACCGAATGTACCGGGAAAGTGCGACTTTTTGTTTCACGGAACCCGGCATACATTTGATCATGCAGCGATAATTCTTTTCTCTTTTTCCAGCCCCAAAGTCGCATATATTGCTTTTAGCAGACTGTCTACTTGCTCCAAGGACAGTTTGTATCTAGAAGCCTCCTTCCTTCCTCCTTCATCCTCCTTCCCTCCCTCCTCCTCCCCTTCGGGTAGCAGGACCATCCTCTGCTACTGTTGGGATTGATTGTAAGTCCTGAGAGGGGTCAGAGGTAGTAGCCTGACTTGGGAATGGTGCCGCAAGAGAAGAGCAGAAAGCCTGGATGGTAGCATCTAGCTCTTTCTCGACTGATGCGATTATCTCGCTGCATGCAGAAGAAGCCTCTTCTTTAACTAAATGCAGACTTGGCAGTCTTCTTCCACCCCTCTAGTAACTTCCAATCCCTAATGAGTCAGTGCTTTTTGCTAACAGGCTCACCATAGGTGCACAGGTAGAAAGTAAAAACGGCTCCCTGTGCCCAGACAGGCCCGCCACCAAGGGGGATAATTGTAATTGTGACGGAAGACACCAAGTAATAGGGTGGACTACCCATACCCCCCCCCCCTTGCTGGTGCCCATGTCTGTCCCATTTGCTGCTGTCTCCATAACGGTGCTGCACCGAACGGTGGCTCCACCGACCGGTTCCCGGATTAAAAAACGCAGCTGCGTCCAACCGGAAATTTAGGCACCAGACTGCTCCTCCCTTCTCCCCCTGCGTTGTACGCCTGTCTCCGGCGCTGCCCCCTTCCGGATTACCTCACTTCCGGTCAGCCGAGGCTCTTGCCACAACCAAGATGGCGGCGGCCTGTGACGCCGCTGCATTTTTCAAAAAATAGCCCGCGAACGGCGCCGCCGCATAAGGAGCAGCCCAGGACAGTCCCAGCTCTCCCTGAGCTGGGAAGGGAGAAAAGGAGCCCACTTACCAGACGCCCTGTGGCGGGGTGTGGGAGGAGCAGACCCTGCAAGGAAAAAATAAAAGGTACGATGGGGTAGGCAGCCCCAGCCCCTCAGGATGGCCCATAAGAGACCTAGGCTCCTACTAGATGTTCCCCTGCCGGAGGAAACACGAAAACGAGATGTGGGGAGGCATCCTTTTTAAAGATGGGGGAGTTGGTGTTTCCTGTTTCCTGGTGGGAGGAGCCAGTTTCTCATGTGCTGTCCTGAAAGACGATTAGGGAAAAATTACTTGTTTCCAAAATTTTATAACAAACTATGACAGGTGTGTTTTTTTATTTTTTTTTAACAAAAACCCAGTGGTGATTTATATACCACCAACAGTGTTGGTCATCTTACTTTAAAAAAGTAATTAGTTAAGTTACAAATTACTTCTCCCAAAAAGTAATTGCGTTAGTAACTCAGTTACTACATTGGAAAAGTAATTAGTTACTCAGCAAAGTAACTGACTTTTTTTTTTAACTCTGCAAGGGGCGTCTATCGTGTAACTAAGGGGCGGGTCTAGTATTACTGTAAGCAAGGGGCACATTTATTATTGTTATATATCGTGTAACCAAGGGGCTGCTCTATTATTACTCTAACCAAGGGGCAGATCTGTTATAGCGTGTAAGCAAGGGGCGGGTCTATCATTATTATATCGTGTAAGGGCGGATTTCTACAGAAGAGGGCGAATGTTAAATTAATGGGCAGAGCTCGATGTATAACAATAATAATAAATGCGCCCCTTGGTTACAGTAATACTAGACCCGCCCCTTAGTTACACGATAGACGCCCCTTGCAGAGTAGCACGAGCATCAGGAGCGTGCGGCATCGCCTCGTACAATTACATGTTAACTGCGCCTGCGCGGTGTAGAGTTCACTCAGAGCTGTTTAGGTTCGGCAATTTTCGGAAGCTCCGTAGTCCTTCGTACTGCGCAAGCGCTGCGCCTGCGCAGTACAGGGGGTCCTTATCCGGCAGGGCGAACTTTTTCGGAAGGACACCGGAATTACACTACTGCCATCTAGTGGTGGTAGATGTAATTGGGGTAACTAAGCCAAAGTAATGGGAACTGAGTTACCATGAGGGGAAAAGTAATCAGTTAGATTACTCGTTACCCTCTAAAGTAACTGAGTTACGTAACTCAGTTTATTTTAACTCAGTTACTTACATCACTGACCACCAAAGATTTATTTGTGTGAAAAACTATCAAATATCATATGGGTACAGTGTTGGTGACCACCTGAAAGCTTGCCAAGGAACTAGATGGCCAAAAATTTGGGATTTGATTGTCTCTAATGTGAGAACACTTCTTTGGTTGATATTTTGTTCTTTTGATCAAAATAATTCTTGGCACACAGCATAATTCTGGTCTGTCAGTCCATTGTATGTATGCTTTCTTGATTGTTGCCTCTGAAACAATGCTTGACTATATTTTTGGACCTTAGAAGATCCATCGGGAACTGGCGCTGGCTCATTCCCGGAAGAGGAAACGACGGACAGGCCTTGACAAAATCACGAAAGACAAATTGGAGATTCTTTTTATGAACAACCCCAAACCAAATCCCCAGCAATTGGAACAGATTGCTAATTACCTGCGTATGGAGAAGGATGTAAGTATTTTAATAATGGGATTGTCAACCTTGTAATATGCCTTTTTTTTTTTTTTTTTTTTTTTTTTTTTTTTTTATTTTTTTAGTGTGGGTTCATGCATAGGCAGGTGCAGTTGGCTAGTTTGCCCTTAGGTGACTGTCAGTAAAGTGTCTGGTTACAGCAGACTGTCATCAGGTGCTGGGCCCTTTTTAGTTAAGAGTCCTGCAGTGATGCCACGGGTGAGTCAATGCCCTGTTATTAGCCAGGTTGGGAGGAGACATGGGAGCCAAACTCCCCACACCAGCACATGGAGGCCCTGGACAGGGCTTGGAGAAGTAGACCTGCACCCAGAGCAGCCGGCTGTTGACTTTCTGACCCTTATGGAGGTGGAGTTAGGGCGGGTTGCAAAAAGCCTTTTTGACCAGGCCAAGAGTTCCTTGAGTGGGGTTATTTTTCTGGAGGGTCCCAGGATAAGTGTACCCATGGAGGAGGTGAGTGCAGAGAATCCAGTCCCGTGAGTACTAAAACCCTTGAGTAGAAGGAGATGGCTGCATATGGCTTCACATTTGACTTCTGTGAACCGTCCACTAAATAGGACTATTGACAAGGACTCCAGAATGTACTGTATGACGTTTCTGACTTCCATTAGTAAAGTGCAGTAACCTCAACATGTGGACACTTCTTCCTTGGGATGGAGCGGGGTACAATATGGTGCAAGGTGTGGCCTCAGCAGGAGGGACAGTGTTCAGGAACTTGTGCTTTTGGCACCAACATTCAGTCAACTGTGAAGCCCCTCTTGCATGGGTTTTAACCTATGTGCTGGCCTCACAGAGCCACCAAGCTGGAAGAATTCCAGAGAAAATGGTAGCTGGGCCCTCAAGGTTGGTTGGGAGGGAGTCTGACATTCATTAAAGAAAATATCAAGGCTCAAAGAGGGTTTGTGTATAGATATTGGTTGTCATTGTTGCCTAGACAGGAAGCAATGGAAGTTGTATCCCTTCTCCCCTAGCTACTAAGTGTCTTGACTTCAGTATCTGGGTCACTGATCTCGTACAGGAACTCTTAAAAGAGGAAATCGGTGGCAACCTTCATTTTTAGCTGACAGATGCAGCTCTGGGTGAACTAGAGGAGTGAGCAATCATTTAGCTTGCTCCTCCAAGATTGTGCCTACACCACCATATATACAATTGAAAACCAGGTTGCTGGCTACAGTGGCAGGTGTTGGCCAACACCAGAACTCCAGTCATCGTTTTTGCATGTTGATGTTTTTGTGTGTGGTTGTGCCTGACCTCACAAATGTGCTTATGGAATAATGGTCAAACCTTCCCATAGACACACTCCTAAACCTTCTGGAATGCCTTACCAGAAGAGTGGAAGCTGTTATAGCTGCAAAGGGCTAACTCAATACTGAAACATAAAGCCTAAGACACCATTAAAGTTCATGTAAAGGCAGATGTCCCAATACTTTTGGCAATATAGTGCATCTACAAACTATTGTGTTTTTCTGGTCTCTGTACCATCATATTTTGCTTACAATTTCTTTGTTCTTCAGGTGGTCTATGTGTGGTTCTGTAATCGCCTTCAGTCTCGGGTTGCGGTTCATCATTATTGTTACTAGGCTCCTTCGCAACCCATTGTCCCTCCATGTTGGAGTTTTTTCTCATCAGGAAATGCCATTTCTAGGATATATGTCTGGGTCACCACCAATGTACAACCCTGCTTTTCACCACAAAAACATGTTCCAACAGCACGTGCCTCATGGATTGCAGCTTGGAAACCATATCTGCCAACGTTGAGTCTAAGACTTTTTTGAAATGGGATTACTGGCCTGCTTTGCTTGTATCAGGATTATGTTCGGGCCCCAGTATGAAGACCTTTTTTATATTTTACATTTTAGACCCTTTTAATGCTTCGCAAAACTCTTGAGTGACTCTAATTTTTAATCTCCTCCTGTTTGCCATTGTCTACCTTTTTGATCTACAAAGTGGAGACATCCACTCCTTCCTAAATCCTTCGTAAATTAGGGGTGTTGACTAGGGAGCGCTCAGGGTCTTTGTTATCAAATGAGAAGACGATATATTTAAGGGGCTCGTTGGGATGGTTTTATTCTGTGTTTACTTTGATTTTTATTTATTTTTAAAAAATTTTTTTTTTTATATGCTTTCTATGTCAACCAGTTTTAATACCCATTGCTAGCAAGGTTAGGATTGGAAGGACCGTCTGAAGTTTTGGTACCAGGTACCTGACTCCCAGCTTGAGGGTTATGGAGGACTGACTATATAGATGGCCATTTATGAGTTGGAGTGTTAAGAGGGGAACTGAGTGATCAATGGTATGCTGTCCCTCAATGTGCAAAATGGCCCCTCTGTTTCTGGGGGAGATAGAGGAAGCCTTTTGTAGTGAAACCTTTTGAGAAGTTTCCATTGCAGTCTGCAAATGCTAGACCCCTGGCTGTTATGCTGGAATACTTGTTTCAAGAGTGCAAAACCAATAGCTTTAACTACCTACCTGTTCTTGGGTTGGTGACTAAAGTTTGAGGCCGGGTTCACATATGTGCAGCCGTGGTTTCCAGCCTGGGGTCTTGTGCATTTCTGTTTACTGGTCCAGGTCCGAATTTTTTCCTGAATTTGCTCTTGAACCAGACCCAAAAACACACAGGACCCTTTTGGAAACTGCAGCGCCCCGGACATGTGTGAACCGGTTCCATCGAGAGCCGGTCACACTCGCATGTCATGCAAATTGGATGCAGTGAAAACCACATTCAATTTGCACATGTGTGAACCCGGCCTGAAACTTGTTGGGTGGGTAGAATAACCAAGATGGCGGCATTTACAGGGAAGAGAAACTATCGACAACAAAATAATTAACTTGGTTGATGGAAGGTTATGGTAGTGCGAGGTGTTGTGTTTTTTAACTCCATAACTGCACATGCCTACACCAAACTAGAATTGTACATGAAACAAATCTGGGCTAAAACTGGTTAAGTTGCATCTCCTGACTGTATATTGTCACATCTGTTATTTTTAGCACAAATTTCCCCTCCCTTTCTGCAGACTTATCCCAGCCTGCTATGTATGATTGTACATATATGTATACATGTAAATATAGTCACTTTGATAAAGAGAATTGTAATGCTATGATGCTGAAATTCCTTTTGATTTTTTATCTTTTTTTCTTTTTTTTTTTTTTTCTTTACCAATAAGCTTGTAAAGGCTGTGTGGATGAAAGCTGGAATTTTGGCTGTATTTAGATGTTCCGCTCCGCAGTGGCTGTAGACCGCGCTCTCTGGAGACCTCCACCCAGGTCCTTACAGGCAGGCCATGCGTCCAGAAGAGAAAGGAAAATGGCCGCACGGGCCCTTTTGTAGCCTACCCAGCATACTGTTCAGTACAGGGTGATCATGGGTAGGTCACTTGGCATTCTGGGTAGGTAGGTTACAGCAAAATGTAAACAGAACAGTCGCTTCCTGTTATCTTTTCTAGAGGTATATAAAGGGAAAATCATTGCAGTCCATTTCTTGTTTTGGCCGCTAGAGGGCACTTATTACTAAGCTATAACACTGCTCATAGACTTGCATTAATAGGCAAAAAATACCAGCGCTACACTAGTAAGTAGGAACAGCGATATGTCTCCTCTTACTCCCATCCCCATACAGTTACAACACACTGAGGGAGCACACATTTAACCCCTTCCCTGCCAGTGACGTTTACACAGTAAGCTGCATTTTTGTAGCACTGATCACTCCATAATTGTCCCAAAAGTGTCTGATCTGTCTGTCGCAATACTGCTAAAAATCGCAGATCACTAGGAAAAAAAAAAATGCCATAAATCTTTCCCATAGTTTGTAGACACTATAACTTTTGTGCAAATGTTAATCAATTAACCGTATATACTCGAGTATAAGCCGAGATTTTCAGCCCTTTTTTTTAGGGCTGAAAGTCCCCCCCCTCGGCTTATACTCGAGTCAGCACCGTCTGTCTGCATGAACAGTGTGTCATGCAGACAGATGGCAGTGTTCAAAAGCCACGCCTCCGCCTCCTCCTCCTCCTTGTCCATGATGGACGGACACTAATTTTCCCAGCAGTAAGTCAGTGTGCAGTGTTCCGCCTATCACGGACGTCCTGTCATTCTTATCTCATGGACGAGGATGAGAGGATGTCCGTGATAGGCGGAACACTGCACTGACTGCTGGGAAAACAGAGTGTTCCTCCTATCACGGACGAGGAGGAGGCGGCGCGGCTTTTGAATTTGTAATGGCGCCTTACACGCTGATTGCCAGGATCAGCATAGGGGACACAGGACATCCAGCGATCGTGCCGACAAGGAGGCATTAACGATCGCAAGCCTGCAATGGTGAACAGATCGGAGGTGACAGATCGGCACAGGTAGGCTGCAATGGGGACACGGGGGGGTTTGTGCAGGACACAGGGGACATGCAGCTGCAGATGGGCATTTGCTGACCCTCTTTTCCACTTACAGTAGCTGCTGCATTTTTCACCCTCGGCTTATAGTCGAGTCAATAAGTTTTCCCAGTTTTTTTGTGGTAAATTAGGGGCCTCGGCTTATATTTGGGACGGCCTATACTCGAGTATATACGGTATGCTTATTGTGTGTTTCTTTTGTGTTTTTTTTTTTTTATAGCATGGAAACCAGAGGTGATCAAATACTACCAAAAGAAAGCTCTATTTGTGGGAAAAGGATGCAAATTTTGTTTGGGTACAGCATTGCATGACCGTGCAATTGTCAGTTAAAGTGACAGTGCCAAATTATAGGAAAGTGCTCTGGTCAGGAAGGGAGTAAAATCTTCTGGGGCTGAAGTGGTTAAATTCTCTTATGTGGAAAAGCTTTATCCCTATTGTGGGGTCACCAGTACGGGATTTGAACATTGAAATTTGTATCCCCTCTCAAGCATCCAAAGGCAACAAGTTCAGTGCTTGTAACCTTTCCTCATAACTGATGTCCTCCAGACCCTTTATTCATTTAGTTGCCCTTCTCTGTACTCTCTCTAGTTCCAGTATATCCTTCCTGAGGACTAATGCCCAGAACTGGACAGCATACTCCAGGTGAGGCTGGACCAGAGTTTTGTAGAGGGAGAATTATCGTTTTATCTCTGGAGTTGATCCCCTTTTTAATGCCAATATTCTGTTTGCTTTGTTAGCAGCAGCTTGGCATTGCATGCATTGTTCCACATTAAACCTCATTTGCCATGTAGTTGCCCAACCCATAAATTTGTTCAGATCTTCTTGCAAGGTTTCCACATCCTGCGGAGAAGTTATTGACCTGCTTAGTATTGTCTGCAAATACAGAGATTGCACTGTTTACCCCATCCTCCCAGGTCATTTATGAACAAATTAAACAGGATTGGCCCCAGCACAGAACTCTGGGGGACTCCACTACCCACCCCTGACCATTCTGAGTATTCCTCATTTATCACCACCCTCTGAACTCGCCCTTGTAGCCAGTTTTCAATCCATGTAATCACCCTATGGTCCATGCCAACTGATGTTACTTTGTACAGGAAACATTTATGGGGAACTATGTCAAATGCTTTTGCAAAATCCAGATACACTACGTCTACGGGCCTTCCTTTATCTAGATGGCAACTCACCTCCTCATAGAAGGTTAATAGATTGGTTTGGCAAGAACGATTCTTCATGAATCCATGCCGATTACTGCTAATGATACCGTTCTCATTACTAAAATCTTGTATATAGTCTCTTATCATCCCCCCCAAGAGTTTACATACTATTGATGTTAGGCTAACTGGTCTGTAATTCTCAGGCATGTATCTTGGCCCCTTTTTTAACTACTGGTGTTACATTGGCTTTTCTCCAATCAGCTGGTACCATTCCAGTCAGTAGACTGCTAGTAAAAATTAGAAACAATGGTCTGGCAATGCACTTTTGCTAGGATAGATGGATATTTCTATTTTTTTTTTTTTTTTATTATTTAAGATAGTAGACAAAAATGGGGTGAATGGGGCGACCTTAAAATCGAGAGGGATATGCTACTCTCTAAACCGTAACCGATTGTAACATCCAATAACTAATAAATGTGATGATAATGGCATTACAAAGACTCATATAAACAACAATGAATACCTTAGTAGAAAAAGTGCAATAACACATACACCATAACCTCTACTTAAGACCTCGGTTACAAAGTTAATCTGCAATATCCAAAGTGTAAAAGGATTCTTATCTGTGAGAGACACCATATAGTGTATAATTAATTCACTTAAATAGTGAATATAGATACCAGTCCTCCAGATATGTAGATTATATATAAATCTAGTAAGTGTATGTACCGTATTTATGAGTGTATAACAACGCACCCCAAGTTTAGGAGGGAATTTTAAGGAAAAAAAGTTTTAGGAGAGAAGTTTAGGGGAAAAAAAAAACTTACATTTAAGCGTCATTTACAGCTTGCCAGCGTCATTTGTAGTTTGCCTAGTGTGATTTGCAACATTTCCAGGGTCATTTGCCTTGCCCACGTTTAAATTTTCCCGCCGCGAGACAAACCGCGCATGCGCCGCCGAAAAAGACCGAGCTGACTGCTTGGCTCCGCTCGGAGTCCTGCCTCCCTGCTGTTTTGGGAGCGAGTGCAGGGAGGTGGGACTACGAGCGGAGCTGAACAGTCGGCTCGGTCTTTTTCGGCGGCGGTCGCTATTTTTCGGCGCCGCTCGCAATTTTTTGGGGGGGTATCAGCGTAGAACACGCACCCACGACTTTCCCCCAATTTTAAGGGGGGGGGTAAGTGCGTGTTATACGCTGATAAATACGGTGTATGTGTATGTGTATGTGTCATACAATAGTCCATCAAACATACAATAGTCCATCAAACATACAATAGTCCATCAAACATACAATAGTCCATCAAACATACAATAGTCCATCAAAAGAAAAAATAAAATAATAGTCCCACACCAATGATGTGCAAAATTTCTGTTAAAGTTGCCAGGAGTTTTCAAGGTGACAAAAGTGCTCAGCGAATCAGGTGCCTTTTGTGCTCCCCCATATGGATCCTCACTCACCGACTTCTATTACCCCTACATGGGTAGATGGCATGTACAGGTAACCAAAGATTAGATGTCCCTTGGTGAATCCTCCCCAGGTGATTCGCCGATAGACTGGTGTAAATATCCCTTTAAGGCAGGGGTCTCAAACTGGCGGCCCTCCAGCTGTTGCGGAACTACAAGTCCCATCATGCCTCTGCCGGTGGGAGTCTTGCTTGTAACTATCAGCCTTGCAACGCCTCATGGGAATTGTAGTTCTGCAACAGCTGGAGGGCCACCAGTTTGAGACCCCTGCTTTAAGGGTTCCTCCAGCCGATCCTCCGGACCAGGGTATTCAATACGATCTCCAGTCCCGGTTTCCAGAAGCTATGAGTAAGCACTACATATAGTGTGAAACGCGGCAGATTTCTTCCCCCCCTTTTGCTTTGCTGTGGATTGATGTGATTCCTGTTTTTTTAAATAAATCAAAGTTTTTATCTTCCTCCGGTGTGCGGCTGTCAAGAGTTCTTTTTGATACTCCCGGTTTCCAGCAGGTGTTTAGTGAGATCCCAGGTATATATCCTCACAAAAAAAAGACATGGCTCCTATAGTGCAGTATAAGTGTTGTTTATTTTTAAAAATCCAATAAACAAACTCCCCACCAAGTGTGTAAAAAAAAAAAAAAAATTTAATAAAAAAAAAAAAAAAAAAAAAAATTTAATAAAAAAAAATAAAAAAAAATAAAAAAATGTATACAATGTATACAGGGGCCGGTATACAGCGTGTGTTCCAGGCTCCCTGCTAACATTGCACAGTGGACATTGGACAATGCATCCCGCTGGAGGCAGTCCCAAGTGGGGAACCCGGGTACTGCAACCTACCCTCAGGAATTAAACCCAGATATTACCCAGTAACACGCATAGGGTGGATATCCTAAAACACATTGCCAATAGCGGGCCATAATACCTAATCTGACAATTTAAACACAGAAGCAGCAATAGCCACGATACAATGTGTTATAATTAAACATCAAAATAAAATTAGATAGGTGGTATGAGAGAAACTAAATCCTAAATATTAAAAATATATAAAATTGCTGTATATATATGCCTATATTCCAGACCAAGGGATACTAAATTATATCACAACAAGACTAAAGCCCCCCCATACACACTATCAGTTTTTCTGCTGATTTTTTCCTTCGGATTTACCAAAACCATCTATTATGAGGTCAAACCTTAGGAGTTTCAATTTGTATGCAATCAGGCAGGCCCTTGCACTACATGGTTTTGGTAAACCTGAAGGAAAAACTCAGCAGAAAAACTGATAGTGTCTATACAGTTTTGATGCTGATTTTTTTTTTTTTTTTCTTCAGATTTACCAAAACCATGTAGTGCAAGGACCTGCCTGATTGCATACAAATTGAAACTCCTAAGGTTTGACCTCATATTATATGGTTTTGGTAAATCCGAAGGAAAAAATCAGCAGAAAAACTGATAGTGTGTAATGGGGCTTTATACAATCTAAACCACCCATACATGGTCAGGGGCGAACCGCATTGGTGTCACCAGGCCAGTCCTAGTATGTAAACCATATATAATAATCCCAGCTTTGGATATCAATAACTATGAGAATAATAATAGAGAATCAATAAGGATACGCCCTATGATATATCTGTAGCACTGACCCCCTGAAGGAGCTGCTGATATTTGATTGGGCCTGCACTCTGAT
Organism: Lithobates sylvaticus; assembly: GCA_028564925.1. Taxonomy (NCBI): domain Eukaryota; kingdom Metazoa; phylum Chordata; class Amphibia; order Anura; family Ranidae; genus Lithobates; species Lithobates sylvaticus. The sequence goes on along the minus strand of CM053026.1, from coordinate 769,822,900 downwards.
ATTATACCCCCCCCCCATAACTTGGCTCTATCCCCTTGACACAGCCGTTGTGCAATGTTGGTGTGAAGCTAACAACAAAGGACAACCCCCACAATGTACAATATAACAATAGTATACCTTTATCATTACCTGGGTATCCGATGCTCCACCTACTGGAAAAGGAACAACACTTCACACCAATTGTACTAAGACCACTTTCACACTGAGGCGCTTTTCAGGCGCTTTCACGTTAAAAACAGCACCTAAAAAGCTCACGAAAACTTATTTCCATTAAAATCAATGAACGCTTTCACACTGGGGCAGTGTGCTGGCAGGGCTGTGAATAACTCCCCTCCCCATTGAAATGAATGAAAAGCTCTTCAAAAGCGCCTGAAAAGCTCTTCAAAAGCGCTCAGTGTTTTTACTGGCAGTTTAGAAGCGCTTCAGTGTGAAAGTGGCCTTGACCAGAAACGTGTTTTTACTGGAACTGGTATAAAACGGTAATTACAGTATCTGCGCTGTCACAGAAACGTAATGCAACAGCACAATGGGTGTTCACAACAATCTGTACATATGAAGTTGTCTTGGATGATCCCTTGTGTCTCCAAGTGGGACTAGTGCTCAGAGTGACAACGCCTTAACTCTGGGCACCTTCCCACTTCCAGCACACCTGGGCAACCACCGCAATATAAAGTTATCAATACAATTACATAGGGAGCTCCCCCTACTTTATGATGCAGTAGCTCTTAATATTAATTGGATGCAAGGCCTTGCAATAAGAGCTGCAGTCTTTAGTCTTCTGCTAGCCATTTGTGTTGTAGAAATTGTAATCCAAACAGTTGAACAAACAAGGATTATTGTAGGGTGAGTGTTAGAACTGCCCTTGCAATGCAGCACACTTACAACTGCCTTTGGTGTAATTGGTTCTGAACCGCACAGTGTCAGTAATCAATGGAGTGTAGGCTTGAGGCCTGCTTAAACTCAGTCCTTTAGATAAGATCTCCTCTGTGGGACTACAGGTCCCAGCAACACTGTGTTTAGAGTCAAAGTGTGAATAAGTGCGTTAATAACTATGGGCGGCAGCCCTCTCACCCAACCAGGCCTGTAGAGTAGAACAGCTCCGGTTGCCTCAGTCTTGCTTCGCGCCAGCCGGCGCCACCACACCGCCCCGCTCTGCAAGATGAACCGGGTCCCTCTGATGGCTCCGACAGGTGTCTCTGGATCCTTCCCGATCCGGTCACACAGTCTTTCCAGCACACAGGTGTAAAACCGAGTCACTGGTTGTTCTGCTCCGCAGTCGGTGTAGGCCGCGCTCTCTGGAAACCTCCTTACAGGGCAGGCCACGTGTCCAGAAGAGAAAGAAAATGTCTGCGTGTGTCCCTTTATAACCTACCCAGCATGCAGTTCAGTACTGAGTGTTCCTGGGTAGGTCACTTGACATTCTGGGTAGGTAGGTCATTGTAAAACAAACAGTCACTTCATGTTATATTTTCTAATGCTCTTGGAATAGAAAATAATTGAAGTCCATTTCCAGTATAGGCCACTAGATGGGGCCAAATACTAAATTATAACACTGCTCATAGATTAACTTTGCATTACATTAGCAGGCAAAAATACCGGCGCTACATATCTAAGCAGTACAAGGGGAATGACAAGTCCAAATGGTATTCTCCCACGAGGGTAATCCATCATATAGGTGTACCACCAAAAATGTAGCCTCCCATACTGTATAATCTCTAAAATGCATCCGATGAGAAAGCCACTCAAACGATATCAGGCCATTAGAGGTGGCCTCCACATGTCCCCACCCACAAGAGGGCCAGACAATACCCAAGAGAGATAAAGAGTCATAAGCCCCTAAAACTCAGACAATGAATGTGGAAATAATTGTCACCCCTGCATTGGGGTGATTGACTATAACATATGTAGAAAATAGATAATCTACATACGATGCTGCAGGTACATAGGTCCTAACCCCCCCCCCCCGGTAACGGCACACAATTGTTTTGCCACAAGCGCGAACGTAGTGATGTACTACGAGGAATTTCAGCTCTTGAGCGCCACCCTTTTGGGCCCCTTCTGCTAATTTCGTGTTTGGTGAGCATTGATTCCGAGCATGCGCGTTTGTACTTTCGACTTTTGTGCTCACCATACGAAAATCTGACGTCAAACTGTTGTCCGTCGAAAATTTGTTGGCTGAAAGTTGGACAATTGTCAAAATGAGCGTACTAACGGTAAGATTTTAGGACAACAGTCTGTCAACAGACAATCCCCCTGCCAACAATTGTACCGCGTGTATGAGGCTTTAGGCCCCTTTCACACGGGCTGTCCGATCAGGTCTGTTTTTCAGGCAGACCTGATTGGACACTCCATTCACTTCTATGGAGTGGCGGATGTCAGCGGTGACATGTCCACTGACAGCCGCTGCTATCCGATTCTGTACTGTCCGCCAAAACCAGACGGATGGTGACCCTCTTTTCCATCCCTGTATCGCAGGGGTCTTCAAACTACGGCCCTCCAGTTGTTCAGGAACTACAATTCCCATCATGCCTAGTCATGTCTGTGAATGTCAGAGTTTTACAATGCCTCATGGGATGTGTAGTTTTGCAACAGCTGGAGGGCCGTAGTTTGAGGATCCCTGCTGTATCGGATCGGATATAATCGGAATAAAACAGACAGGCGGCCTGTTTTTTTTTTTTCATGGGCTCTCCCCATAGAGGACAGCAGGACTCTGTCCATCTCCGCTCTGCTCAGTAAGCGGAGATGGACCTGTCATCCGCCTGCTCAGCGGGGATCCACCGAGCGATTCCCCCCACCATCCCCCGCTGAGCAAGCAGATCCCACAGAACGGAGGTGAAAGGGGTCCTACTGAAGAAGCTGAAGTGTTGAAGCTGATTGGCTACCGCGCGCAGCTGCACCAGATTCTGAGTGCTCCAGATTAAGTAAATCCCCCCCTATTGAGACTGCTTTCACCTCCCCCAAAAATGTTCTGGTTAGTACTCACTTCTGTATTATGTATTCAGTCTACAAGCAGGTTAAAGAAAAAAGAATGTGCCATTGTATAGTTAGTATGGAGGAAAGTAATGGAAGAAGGGGGGGGGGGCCGCGGGGCCTGTGGGACTTTAAATGAGGTCTATGACAAAAAAGCCAAGGTTACCTCCATCCCTGATTCTAATAAGAAATTAAGTAAGGGGCTGGGACTTTGAATGAAACATGCACTTGAGAAATAAATAGTTATTCGTAACAGATTAATTCCATGTGTTTAATAATTGATAATTGATAATAACAACAAGACTCACACCACCGTGAGTCCAAGAGTTCATTTCATAAAAAATACATATAGAGTCCATATATAAATGTACATACACATAAATGCAGGGCACAATAGCACATGATAATTCGATGCAAGTAACTAACAAAGATAATAACATGGTAATACATGAAAATCTAGTCTGATATAGAGTGGGCACATTCTTGCCCCAATCCTGGTGTTTACTGTAAATAAAAGATGCATAAATGTAGCATCTATAGCTCGACGCGTTTCGTGGTTGATGACCACTCATCAGGAGCAATTATGGACAAAGCCCCAGTCCACTGTTGGCGATCCTGCCATACCTGAGACCCATGTTTAGCTGTGTAAGTACAGGTGTAGGCTACCTACCCTCTCTCTTGCAAACTTAATGTTCTATTTATGTAATCAGTCTGATTTATTTTTTACATTTATATTTTATAGGCTTTGTCCATAATTGGTCCTGATGAGTTGTCATCAACCACGAAACGCGTCGAGCTATAGATGCTACATTTATGCATCTTTTATTTACAGTAAACACCAAGATTGGGGCAAGAATGTGCCCACTCTATATCAGACTAGATTTTCATGTATTACCATGTTATTATCTTTGTTAGTTACTTGCATCGAATTATCATGTGCTATTGTACCCTGCATTTATGTGTATGTACATATATATATGGACTCTAAATGTATTTTTTATGAAATGAACTCTTGGACACACGGTGGTGTGAGTCTTGTTGTTATTATCAATTATCAATTATTAAACACATGGAATTAATCTGTTACGAATAACTATTTATTTCTCAAGTGAATGTTTCATTCAAAGTCCCAGCCCCTTACTTAATTTCTTAGTATGGAGGAAAGTAACTCAGTAAAGTTTTAAAGTATTTGGATTTCAGCATTTTTAATCAATAAATGGTTTGCTACTAAAAGCTCTGTTTTTTTAGAAAAAAATCACTCAAAACAAGAGTGTGTATCCTTTGTGGGATTTTACATTGGGTTGCTGGCATTCAATAATAGTAAGAAAGTAAAGAAGGAATATTTGTAGAAAACTATAAAAATATTTACTATGACATTTAACATCTAAAATGGATGTATATTGGGAATATATAACATATATACATGAGACAATTTAGACCAGGGGTCTCCAAACATTCTAAACCAAGGGCCGGTTTAATGTCCTTCAGACTCTAGGAGGGCCGGACTATGGCCAGCGAAAGTGGAAATTTCCCTGGCATCAGTGGGAGTAAGCATTGTCACAACTGGTATTAAGAGGAGGAATAGTGCCCAGTCCTTGATATCATAGGAAGGAATAGTTACCCCCATTTTTGGTGTCAGTGGGAGAAATGGTGTCCCATTGTTGGTGTCAGGTGGCAGAATAGTGTCTTGGATCAGTGGGAGGAATAGTGCCCCAAGGGCCGGAAAAAGGCAAGCAGAGGGCCACAGCCGGCCCTCGGGCCACAGTTTGGAGACCACTGATTTAGACCAACTTTATCAGAAAAAATTGTACAATAGAGATAACCCGACGTTTCGAGGTATCTTTGAAGGTGGACCTCTTCTTCAGGGATGATTATTTTTGGTCACATCAAAAAACAAGTCTGTGATAGAACAATAAAACAAAAATAAAAAGACAAAGAACAGTATTTGTAAGTATATATGGTGTATATTTTAAAGAATAACCAGACATGTGGCAAAACTCATACAGTGCATAATCATATTCCACAAAAAAGGGGGATACATATAAGTACTAACCATGTATATGGACAATAATATAGAACAAAAAAATTGCGCTGGACTAAAAAACTAAATAGTGAAAAGTAAGCAGCAACCACATGTGATGAACAAATAGCATAAAAGGATGAAAAAAGGTTGCGCTAAATGGTGAAAATGATCAAAAAACAGTGATGGTACCCAAGTAATGGTAATAAGGATAATAAGTGTGACACTTGGAACTTGGAACACATGATCGGTCTCTCCAGTGACAGGACGTGGAGCTGTGTGTTTTACACACACAGCTCCACGGTCCCGCTGTTTTCCCGGGCAATCGCGGGTGCCCGGCGGACATCGCGGCCGCCGGGGACACGCACTGGGTCCCAAGCGACACCGCGGGTGGCGCACGCGCGCCCCCCTAGGCGGCTGGGAATAGGAGGACGTCATATGACGTCCACCCAGGATGGGAGATCCACCTTGTGGACGTCATATGACAGTGGCCGGTATTGAAGTGGTTAAAGTGCAAGTAAAACCCCCCTATCGTTTTTAATCAAGGAAGCTGCCATCTTTGCCTCTGTTTAATCTACAACTACCATGATGCTGCACATGTGATCAGTTATGACACCAGCCATTGGATGGTTTGACAGTTTGGTTGAGAGTACAACCAATGGGAGTGTTACATTTCCGGCATGTGCCGGAAATGAAACTGTTTTATGGATGGGTTTACTTCCGCTTTAAGCTTAAATATAAATAATAATTGGTACAGATTGTTTTATCCGCTGACCAACTTACCACGCCAGGTTCAGTGTGTAGCACAACTCTGTGATCTGCTGCAGACAGGAGGAAGTGATTGCAGTGCGTCTGTTAAATACAGGCGTCACACAATCAACTCTGTTTATTGTAATGAGCTGTGTTGGAAAACATTGGGGGAGGCATGTCTCAGTTAAGCAGGTGCCCCCCGAGTGGACGGCGCGCGGCGTCATCACACACACATACGCCGCCCAATGGATGGTGAACACCGGCGATCTCTAAGTAGGACGCCCTACAGACGTACCTACGCCATGCCGCTCCTTGACAAACGGAGCCACATGATGTGTGTGTAGTGTCGCTCTGCGTCATCATCCCGCGACGCAGACTCAGCGTGTCCTTTCCCATGGCAACCATGCAGACAGACTGCCGGAGGAGAAGGGAGGTCTGGCATGCCCATAGGACATACACCGCCCCCCCCTGTGCCGAGTAAAACCTTAAATTCAGGCCGAGATCGAAGGAAAGAAAAATTTGGGAAATATATCAATTATAAAGAAATACAAATAAATATAAAAGACTGCCCACCTGTGCAGTCCCCTGATTCCATAGCAGCTGGGGGAAACCGATCATCCAATCAGTGGCGAAATTATAGGGGTCGCTGAGATCGCCATGGCGACCGGGCCCCTTGCTGCAGGGGGGCCTTGAGGCCCCCCCTGTACTCTTTGATAGGAGGGGAGGCTGAGAGGAGCTCCCCGATCGTCAGCCGAGCTGTAATGGCATTGTGCAGGGAGCTCCTCACATACCTAAAGTGAAAGCACTGTGTGCTGTGCTGTGCTCTTTGTCTCCCCCTACAGTGCAGTACCCGGCAGGAAGAAGGTATGTCTGACTTTTTTTTTTATAAGACTACTGTATCTGTATGTGTCTTTATGTGTGTGTGCATGCATGTGTGTGTGTGTGTGTGTGGGATGCATGTGTGTGTGTGGGGGGGGGGTACATGCATGTGTGTGGGGGGGGTGTGCATGCATGTGTGTGTGGGGGGGGGGGTGCATGCATGTGTGTGTGTGTGTGTGGGGGTGTGCATCCATGTGTGTGTGTGTGTGGGGGGTGCATGCGTGTGTGTGTGTGGGGGGTGCATGCGTGTGTGTGTGTGGGGGGGTGCATGCATGTGTGTGTGTGTGTGGGGGGGGGTGCATACATGTGTGTGGGGGGTGCATGCATGTGTGGGGGGGGGGTGCATGTGTGTGTGTGGGGGGGGTGCATGCATGTGTGTGTGGGGGGTGCATGCATGTGTGTGTGGGGGGGGGTGCATGCATGTGTGTGTGTGTGTGTGTGGGGGGATGCATGTGTGTGTGTGGGGGGTGCATGCATGTGTGTGTGGGGGGGGCATGCATGTGTGTGTGGGGGGGTGCATGCATGCATGTGTGTGTGGGGGGGGGGGGTGCATGCATGTGTGTGTGGGTGTGCGAGCGGGCGGTGGGGATTCACAGTGGCAGCATTTGGCACACCGGCAGCATTTGATGGCACAGTGGTGGCATTTGATGGCACAGTGGTGGCATTTGATGGCACAGTGGTGGCATTTGATGGGCACAGTGGTGGCATTTGATGGCACAGTGGCAGCATTTGATGGGCACAGTGGCGAAACTTGATGCTACAGTGGCTGCAATTGATGGGCACAGTGGCGACATTTGATGGGCACAGTGGCTGCAATTGATGGGCACAGTGGCTGCAATTGATGGGCACAGTGGCTGCAATTGATGGGCACAGTGGCTGCAATTGATGGACACACTGGCGACATTTGATGGTACAGTGGCTGTAATTGATGTTTTTATTTCTGATTTTTTTTTTTGTTTGCTTGCGCCCCCCTAAAAATTTGCTGAATCGTTTTGCCTACATAAAAACAAAAACGGGGGGCGTGTCCGGAAGTGAGCGGCAACGGACGTCTTTGTAAAGAGCTCCAGAATACTGTTGCTAATCCGCCGGCATCCGTGGGTTTACTAACCTGCAAAGCACCCAAAAACCTGTCAGGACGGCACCCAACACTAGTCAGACCACCAGAAGGTAATATCCCGACTTGTGACTGAGGCCGACTGGAGGACAGGCCGCGGCTCCGGCCTAACTCCCTGCACGGCGGCCATCTTGTTACACCCGGCCGCGGCTCCGGCCCCCAATCCTGACCTCCCGGACCCCCCTTGAACCGGCACTCTCTCCCCACGACAACCGGAGACCACCCTCCATCCGGGGCACCCATCTGCACCCCTGCACAGCGGCCTGTTAACTAAAAAACGGCTCCGGTGTAGTATCATATTTTGCTGCCTATCACACATTGCTACGGTAGTGACGTTGCGGCCCAGAAATTCCGTACTGCGCATGCGCAATGCGTTCCAAACACTCGCGCCGTGCGTTTCAAAGGTTTTTCGGCAATACAGTTCAGCAAAACCATCAGATAATGTCACGGAAGTGACGTTAAACTTTTGACGGAGAGCGCCAGAGAGAGAGAGCAGGTAGCCATGATTCGGGGAGGACATTACCTCCCCTATGATGTACATACACACATACATACAGTGGTGTGAAAAAGTGTTTGCCCCCTTCCTCATTTCCTGTTCCTTTGCATGTTTGTCACACTTAAGTGTTTCGGAACATCAAACCAATTTAAACAATAGTCAAGGACAACACAAGTAAACACAAAATGCAATTTGTAAATGAAGGTGTTTATTATTAAAGGTGAAAAAAAAATCCAAACCATCATGGCCCTGTGTGAAAAAGTGATTGCCCCCTAAACCTAATAACTGGTTGGGCCACCCTTAGCAGCAACAACTGCAACCAAGCGTTTGCGATAACGTGCAATGAGGCTTTTACAGCGTCCTGGAGGAATTTTGGCCCACTCATCTTTGCAGAATTGTCCTAATTCAGTTACATTAGAGGGTTTTCGAGCATGAACGGCCTTTTTAAGGTCATACCACAACATCTCAATAGGGTTCAGGTCAGGACTTTGGCTAGGCCACTCCAAAGTCTTCATTTTGTTTTTCTTCAGCCATTCGGTGGTGGACTTGCTGGTGTGTTTAGGATCATTGTCCTGCTGCAGAACCCAAGTTCGTTTCAGCTTGAGTACACGAACAGATGGTCGGACATTCTCCTTCAGGATCTTGGTAGACAGCAGAATTCATAGTTCCTTTTATCACGGCAAGTCTTCCAGGTCCTGAAGCAGCAAAACAGCCCCAGACCATCACACTACCACCACCATATTTTACTGTTGGTATAATGTTCTTTTTCTGAAATGCAGTGTTCCTTCTACGCCAGATATACTTGGACACACACCTTCCAAAGAGTTCCACTTTTGTCTCATCGGTCCACAGAATGTTGTCCCAAAAGTCTTGGGGATCATCAAGATGTGTTGTGGAGAAATTGAGACGAGCTTTGATGTTCTTTTTGCTCAGCAGTGGTTTTCTCCTTGGAACTCTGCCATGCAGGCCATTTTTGCCCAGTCTTTTCCTGATGGTGGAGGCATGAACGCTGACCTTAACTGAGGCAAGTGAGGCCTGCAGTTCCTTGGACGTTGTTGTGGGGTCTTTTGTGACCTCTTGGATGAGTCGTCGCTGCGCTCTTGGGGTAATTTTGGGCGGCCGGCCACTCCTGGGAAGGTTCACCACTGTTCCATGTCTTCGCCATTTGTGGATAATGGCTCTCACTGTGGTTCGCTGGATTCCCAAAGCTTTGGAAATGGCTTTATAACCCTTTCCAGACTGATAGATCTCAATTACTTTCTTTCTCAATTGTTCCTGAATTTCTTTGGGTCTCGGCATGATGTGTAGCTTTTAAGGATCTTCTGGTGGACCTTACTGTGTCAAGCAGCTCCTATTTAAGTGATGCCTTGATTGTGAACAGGTGTGGCAATAATCAGGCCTGGGTGTGGCTAGAGAAATTGAACTCAGGTGTGGACAACCACAGTTATAGTATGTTTTAACAAGGGGGGCAATCACTTTTTCACACAGGGCCATGATGGTTTGGATTTTTTTTCACCTTTAATAATAAACACCTTCATTTACAAATTGCATTTTGTGTTTACTTGTGTTGTCCTTGACTATTGTTTAAATTGGTTTGATGTTCCGAAACACTTAAGTGTGACAAACATGCAAAGGAACAGGAAATGAGGAAGGGGGCAAACACTTTTTCACACCACTGTATATATATATATATATATATATACACAGGGCTCACAATGTCATGTCCTGAGCTACTAGCCAGGGCTCAAGGGTTACTCGCCACCAGTTGCCCCACCCAACCCCTACCCTGCCCCGCCCCTAATTCCACCTCTAAACACGGCCTCATAAATTATATCATGAAATTGCCCTTAAATGTTTGCCTCGCCCCTGTCACACCAATGCAGCCTCACCCTTATCACACCAATGCAGCCTCACCCCTGTCACACCAATGCAGCCTCGCACCCCTGTCACACCAATGCAACCTCGCCCCTGTCACACCAATGCAGCCTCGCCCCTGTCACACCAATGCAGCCTTGCCCCTGTCACACCAATGCAGCCTCGCCCCTGTCACACCAATGCAGCCTCGCCCCTGTCACACCAATGCAGCCTCGCCCCTGTCACACCAATGCAGCCTCGCCCCTGTCACACCAATGCAGCCTCGCCCCTGTCACACCAATGCAGCCTCGCCCCTGTCACACCAATGCAGCCTCGCCCCTGTCACACCAATGCAGCCTCGCCCCTGTCACACCAATGCAGCCTCGCCCCTGTCACACCAATGCAGCCTCGCCCCTGTCACACCAATGCAGCCTCGCCCCTGTCACACCAATGCAGCCTCGCCCTTGTCACACCAATGCAGCCTCGCCCCTGTCACACCAATGCAGCCTCGCCCCTGTCACACCAATGCAGCCTCGCCCCTGTCACACCAATGCAGCCTCACCCCTGTCACACCAATGCAGCCTCACCCCTGTCACACTAATGCAGCCTCGCCCCTGTCACACCAATGCAGCCTCGCCCCTGTCACACCAATGCAGCCTCACCCATGTTACACCAATGCAGCCTCACCCTTATCACACCAATGCAGCCTCACCCCTGTCACACCAATGCAGCCTCGCCCCTGTCACACCAATGCAGCCTCGCCCCTGTCACACCAATGCAGCCTCGCCCCTGTCACACCAATGCAGCCTCGCCCCTGTCACACCAATGCAGCCTCGCCCCTGTCACACCAATGCAGCCTCGCCCCTGTCACACCAATGCAGCCTCGCCCCTGTCACACCAATGCAGCCTCGCCCCTGTCACACCAATGCAGCCTCGCACCCCTGTCACACCAATGCAGCCTCGCACCCCTGTCACACCAATGCAGCCTCACCCCTGTCACACCAATGCAGCCTCGCCCCTATATATATATGCTATTCATGTGACAAAGGGACAGTATCATCTCCATCCTAATACATTGTGTGTGTATATATATATATATATATATATATATATTTATAAAGACAAATGAAGGGACACAATCTCCAATGCAAAAATATTTTTCCTTACTGAATGTAAATCCACAATATGTGTATTTGGCAGCTGCTAAATATACATATTTTTTGGATTACATTCAGTAAAGAAAAATATTTTTGCACTGGAGATTGTGTCCCTTCATTTGTCTTTATTGGATATTGGTGGATAATTGGGGGTCCGCCGTGACACTTCTTCTGAAGTATACGGGATACGAGAGGAGTATTCCTACTGATGGAAGTGGATATATACTGTATATTTATATCCATATACTGTGTGTGTATGTACGTATATACAGTGCCTTAAAAAAGTATTCATACCCCTTGAAATTCCCCACATTTTCTCATGTTACAACCAAAAACGTAAAATGTATTTTATTGTTTTTTTTGTGATAGACCAACACAAAGTGGTACATAATTGTGGAAGGAAAATTATAAATGTTTTTTCATTTTTCTTTACAAATAAATATGTGTAAAGTGTGGGGTACATTTATATTCAGCCCCCTTTACTCTGATACCCCTAACTAACATCTAGTGGAACCAATTGCCTTCAGAAGTCACCTAATTAGTAAATAGAGTCCACCTGTGTGTAATTTAATCTCAGTATAAATACAGCTGTTCTGTGAAGCCCTCAGAGGTTTGTTAGAGAAGCTTGGTGAACAAACAGCATCATGAAGGCCAAGGAACACAGCAGACAGGTCAGGGATGAAGTTGTGGAGAAGTATAAAACAGGGTTAGGTTATAAAAAAATCTCCCAAGCTTTGAACATCTCACGGCGCTCTGTTCAATCTATCATCGGAAAATGGAAAGAGTATGGCACAACTGCAAACCTACCAAGACATGGCCGTCCACCTAAACTGACCGGCCGGGCAAGGAGAGCATTCATCAGAGAAGCAGCCAAGAGGTCCATGGTAACTCTGGAGGAGCTGCAGAGATCCACAGCTCAGGGGGGAGAGTCTGTCCACAGGACAACTATTTTTAAGTGAAAAACTTTTTAATACAAAAAAAAATGAACACAACAAATGTAAAGCGTATGAATACAGTAGGATGACTTAATTGAGGGTTGACATCATGGGCAGGTTAGGCTCATCATATCCTAATACTATACTCCTTCCACAGCTTCCAACATGATTATGCTGTTCCCTCGTATGACCACCATGCCAATAGTTTGTTGCCCACTTGGTGCTACTTCTGTGCATTCATCTAGCACAAGATTCATGAATGGGTCAAATCCTGGAAGTATTCCCTGAACCGGCCTCCCTCCATTTAACTTCAAAGATCATTTTTTGTCCATGAACTTCTTCAGCTCAGGCGGGTGTGCTTTGCTCATGGTGATGCCGTTCCCTCGATCCGCTCCGCTCACACAACGTTCTCAGCACGCGGTGCAGCGCGCTGAAGCAATGGCAACTCACTGATGACGTTCCACACAGGACAACTATTAGTCGTTTTCTCCACAAATCTGCCCTTTATGGAAGAGTGACAAGAAGAAAGACATTGGAGAAAGAAAGTCATAAGAACTCCTGTTTGTAGTTTGTGAGAAGCCATGTGGGGGACACAGCAAATGTGGAAGAAGGTGATCTGCTCAGATGAGACCAAAATTCAACTTTTTGGTCTGTGGGAGAAAACTAACACTGCACATCACCCTGAACACACCATCCCCACCGTGAAACATGGTGGTGGCAGCATCATGTGGTGGGGATGGTTTTCTTCAGCAGGGACAGGGAAGCTGGTCAGAGTTGATGGGAAGATGAATGGAGACAAATACAGGACAATCTTAGAAGAAAACCTGTTATGCCGCGTACACACGATCAAAATTCTCGTCGGAAAAAACTCTGACGGTTTTTCCGACGGAATTCCGCTCAAGCTGTCTTGCCTACACACGATCACACCAAATTCCGACGGTCAATAACACAGCGACATAAAACACGTTCGACGGCACTATAAAAGGGAAGTTTAATGCTTCTGAGCATGCGTCAAATTGTTTCCGAGCATGCGTCGGAATTTTGCGTGTCGGAATTGCATACACACGATCGGAAAATCCGCTAGAAAGGTTTTCCGTCGGAAAAACTGAGAGCAGGTTCTCAATTCAAAGTCCGTCGGAAATTCCGACAGAAAAAGACCGTTGGGCATACACACGGTCGGAAAATCCGTTGAAAAGCTCCCATCGGACTGTTTCCATCGGAAATTCCCACCGTGTGTACGCCGCATTAGAGTCGGCAAAAGACTTGAGACTGGGGGGAGGTTCATCTTCCAGCAGGACAACGACCCGAAACATACGGCCAGAGCTACAATGGATATTCATGTGTTGGAATGTCCCAGTCACAGTTCAGACCTAAATCACATTGAGAATCTGTGGCAAGACTTGAATTTGCTGTCCACAAACGCTCTCCATCCAATCTGACAGAGCTTGAGATATTTTGCAAAGAAGAATGGGCAGAAATAGATGTGCAAAGCTGGTAGAGACATCCCCAAAAAGACTTTTAGAGAAAGGGGGTTCTACAAAGTATTGACTCCGGGGGGCGCCATACAAATACCCCCCCCCCGCAACTTTTCACATATTTATTTGTATCATTTATCATTTTCCTTCCACTTCACAAATATGTGCCACTTTGTGTTGGTCTATCACAGTGGTCTCTGAAGTGTGGTCCTGGGGCCAGATGTGGCCCTTTGCTTGCCTTTGTCCGGCCCTTGAGGCATTATTCCTGCCACTGACAACAAAAATGTGGAACTCTTCCCCCCAATGACACCAGATCGGGCATTGTTTACTCCCACACTGGGCACATTTCGGCCCCCCTAATGCCCGAGGACAGTAAACTGGCTTTTTCTTTAGAAAGTTTGGAGACCCTGGTCTATCACATAAAAGTGTGAATACTTTTTCAAGGCACTGTACATAACTGTATACAGTGTGTTTGCTGTATGAATATTTGTGTTACTCGTTACAGTCCTGTCATCTGCAGGTAACGCGGCGGTAAATGGACGCAGTAAAGAAGGTCAGACCAGATGGACTCATTGGAAGCGTGCCAGTCAGCGGCCGGCAGCGAGGGGGGTCAGTAGGAGGTCCCTGCGGTTGGTAAGGAGAGCCACCAGGTCGGGAGAAGAGGAAGTGTCTACAAAGAAATCGCCCTTCAGAGAGAAATCTCCGGAAAGTCCCTCCCGTAACGGGGTCACTCAGGAAGCCACTTTGCATAATGACAGCTCCGAGGAGAGAAGTGACCTGGGTGGAGCTGGGCTCAGTCCTGGTAGTAAAAGCCTTAAAACACTTGCTGAGACGGATCGCGTCGAGCAGGAAAGGCAGGAGTTGTCCGGCAACGCAGAAAAGACGCACACTTGTGCACATTGTGGGGAGAGCTGGAGTCACCTCATCGACTTCTTATCCCACCGGATGGGAAACTGTCAGGACCGGCCGCACCGCTGCAGCATCTGCGGCAAGACCTTCGTGAAGAAGCAGCACCTGACGGCCCACCGGAAGACGCACACGGAAGATCGGCCTGTAACCAGTGTGGGCGGAGCTTCCGGCAGAACTCCACCCTGACCACTCATCTCTGGAGCCACGCCGGGCACAAGCCTTTCCACTGTACCTGCTGCCCCAAGAGCTTCAGCCGCAAGACCGACCTGGTGGCCCATGTGAGACGCCACACCTGGGAGCGCCCCTATCAGTGTCCCTACTGCTGGGATCGCTTCATCCGCAAGAAATCGCTGCAGCGCCACCTGCAGAAACATTCCGGGGAGAATCTAAGAACAGGGTGGGAGCAGAGCTTCCCCAGGTGGAGGGAGACCACCAGCTGCATGGAGAGAGACCCTAAATTTGAAGAGTGCCCAACAGAGACACCACACCACCACCAACAGAGACACCAGCTGAGGTGAGATAAACCCATTATAGTCAGCATTCTTATTAACACCCATTTATATCCTGAGGGTACAGCAGTGTCTGTGGATGATACTATGCTGGCCACACATATATTGTCAGCCATTGTTCATTGAGGGGCACAGTATTGTGGATTCCTAACTTGTGGGTGTGCTGCCACCTACAGGAGGACACTAAGATCAGCAAATAAGAGGGCCAGCACCAGACTAAGAGATGTGGTTATACATAAGATTTTTTTTTTAAATGGGACTTTTGCAGTATGGCTTCATTTTTAATTTACTTACCGTATATACTCGAGTATAAGCCGAGTTTTTCAGCACATTTTATTATGCTGAAAGTGACCCCCTCGGCTTATACTTGAGTCAAGCACTTTTCTGCAGCAGAGAATGACATTTTCCGACCTGACTTTGGGGCCCAGTATCTCGGGGCCTCTGCTAGGAACCCCAAATGTGGTGTGCAAATCCAGTGCAACCAACACTACAACATATGAAAATTTGGGGTTCCTAGCACCAAGTGGCCCCGAGATACGGGGCCCCAAAGTCGGTTCAGAAAATGTCATTCTCTTCTGCAGAAAAGTGCTTGACATTTTCCGAACCGACTTTGCGCCCCCGTATCTCGGGGCCTCTTGGTGCTAGGAACCCCAAATTTTCATATGTTGTAGTGCTAGTTCCACTGAGTTTGGGGTTCTTAGCACAAAGATACGGGGCCCCAAAGTCAGTCAACTGTGTCCATCTGCAGCAATGTTATTTTAGGAACCTTTGGGTCCAGAGACCCCCAAATGTTGGCTGCAGATAGGGGGCATCTAGGAACCCTTAACTACCAAGTTTGAAGTTCAGGGGACCTATGGCTGCAAATGGGCACAGTGAGGCTGCAAATGGGCATTATTGACCCTCTTTTCCACTTACAGTAACTGCGCATTTCTCACCCTAGGCTTATACTCGAGTCAATACGTTTTTTTCCATTTTTTTTGTGGTAAAATTAGGTGCCTCGGCTTATATTCGGGTTGGCCTATACTCGATTATATACGGTAATACAAAAATCAGAATACAAAAATGCAAATAAAAAAAAAAATATATATATATATAATATGGTTATAAAAGACTACCATTACCCTCTACCATAATTTAATTTAATTTGACAAAGACACTAAGGGGTTTATTTACTAAAGCTGGGGAGTGCAAAATCAGGCCCACTTCCGCATAGAAACCAATCAGCTTCTGTTTTTTATTGCCAAAGCTTAATTGAACAAGCCTAAGCCCCTGTACACACGGTTGGAAATTCCAATGGAAAATGTCCGATCGGACCATGTTGTCGGAAAATCCAATCGTGTGTGGGCTCCATCGGACTTTTTCCGTCGGAATTTCGTACGGAAAAAATTTGAGATCCTGCTCTCAAATTTTCCGACAACAAAATCTGATCGGACGTTTTCCGTTCGTGTGTAGAGAATTCCGACGGACAAAGTGCCACGCATGTTCAGATCAAATTACGAGACCAAAGCTATTGGCTACTAGCCTCTACGTAGTTCCATCGTACGCAACGAACGTCACCGCGTTCAGAATGATCGGATTTTCCGACAACTTTGTCCGACCGTGTGTATGCAACACCAGTGTCGGACAAAATCCGTCGAAAAAAAATTTGTAGGATTTTGTGGTCGGAATTTCCGACCGCGTGTACGGGGCATTAGTATGCTGACACCCTTTACTGGAACTAAGTGGCCAAGCACAACATCTGAAAAACAACCCCAAACCATAATCCCCCTTCCACCAAATGATTTGGGTCAGTGCACAAAACAAGGTCCATAAAGACATGGATAAGCGAGGTTTGGAGGTTTGTGATGGAGGAACTTGACTGGCCTGCATCTCAACCCGATAGAACACCTTTGGGATCAATTTGATGAATTCCCAGAAGAGTTTAAGTTGTTTTAGCTGCCAAGGGTGGGAAAACTCAATATTGAACCCAATGAACTAAGACTGGGATACCATTAACCACTTTCAGACCGGACCAATTTGCAGGACCAGGCCCCTTTTTGCGATTCGGCACTGCGTCGCTTTAACTGACAATTGCGCGGTCGTGCAAAATGGCTCCCAAACAAAATTGACGTCCTTTTTTTCCCACAAATAGAGCTTTCTTTTGGTGGTATTTGATCGCCGCTGCGGTTTTTATTTTTTGCGCTATAAACAAAAATAGAGCGACAATTTTGAAAAAAATGCATTATTTTTTACTTTTTGCTATAATAAATATCCCCAAAAAATATATAAAAAACATTTTTTTTCCTCAGTTTAGGCCGATACGTATTCTTCTACATATTTTTGGTAAAAAAAATCGCAATAAGCGATTATTGATCGGTTTGCGCAGAAGTTATAGCGTTTACAAGATAGTTTTATAGCATTTTTATTAATAATTTTTTTTTATTAGTAATGGCGGCGATCTGCGATTTTTTTTGTGACTACGACATTATGGCGGACACATCGGACATTTTTGACACATTTTTGGGACCATTGTCATTTATACAGCAATCAATGCTATTTAAATGCATTGATTCCTGTACAAATGACACTGGCAGTGAAGGGGTTAACCACAAGGGGGCAGTGTAAGGGTTAAGTATGCCTAGGGGTGTGTTTCTTACTGTGGGGGGGGGCGTGGCTGTCAGCTAGTGAATACTGATCTCTGCTCCAATCACAGGGAGCAGAGATCGGCGTCACTAGTTGCTAGGCAGAACGGGGGGATGCTGTTTATCTCGGCATCTCCCCGTTCAGCCTTCCCGTGAGACGATCGCGGGGGTTCCCGCGGCGATCCGCGGGGACCGCGACCGGACTCACGGGGGTCCCGACCGGCGCGGGAGCTCGCCGCTCCCGGCGCGCTCCCGATGGCACGGACAGGCATTAAGGAGGGACTTATATATATGCCCTCCTGCCTGTACGTGCCATTCTGCCGACGTATATCGTCGTGCGCCGGTCGGCAAGTGGTTAAAGTTCATGTGTGTGTGTAAAGTTAGGTGTCCCATTACATATGACAAAATAGTGTATGTGAACTTCTGGGCAATAGATATGACTGACTGCTAAAAGGTTACAGCTTGGGGTGTCACCTGCCTCTCCACCATGTCCAATCAGAGAATGCTTTACATTCATTTAGAAAATGCAAAGTGTTGTTTGAAAGGCGCCTGTGCCGAGCGTGCCGCCTCCTATGTTTACTAAGCAGCAGGGCAGCCACCCAGCATAGGACCTGGGATTTTGCAGCAATCACTGTAGTAGCAGCACCAGTAGCTTTAGTGATTTTCAGCTTCCACAGGGGCCGGCCAGGTATGTCACATGCATGGCCCAAGCTGGACAAATGTCATTATGTAAAAATATCCATACCTAAATTTTAGCTTTAAAGCTGAACTGCAAGATCAGCACATTTTGTGTAAATACAGGAGTCGTGTGTATTCTTACTTGAATCAGTCAAGATGTGTGCAGCAATCCAGTTTATAACTTTGTCTTTGTGCAGAAGCTTCCTGTAATAAAGACCAGTGACTGCTGCTCTCTCTCCTTGTGCAGGGTACCTGGTCTTGTTTCCGCCCCCTCCTGTAGATTTCTGAAGACGGCCTGTAGTGGGTGGAGCAGTGGGGCCCCGCCCACAGCTCTGCTCTCTGCACAGCCTACATTTGGTTATTGAGAAATATATTTAAATGAAAAATTGTGCGCCTGGATTTTTAGCTTTAAGTTGCAAAATGTCCACATTAATCTATGCCTAGGTCTATTAACCTGCTATAGAAAATCGGACAGTAATGGCAGCTTGTATATTTCTATCATGACAGGTTTCCTTTAACTTGACTGAGCTTATTTCATAAGTGAAAGATCAATGTGTGGCATACAGTAACTCCCTGCATGCAGTCAGGGCTAATATTTCAGTCATCTTATTGCTCTAAACTGATGAAATGCACAATCTGATTGGTCATCAGGGGGAATCTACCAATCTGCATAGAAACCAATCAGCTTCTGTTTTTTATTGCCAAAGCTTAATTGAACAAGCCTAAGCCCCCCGTACACACGGTTGGAAATTCCAATGGAAAATGTCCGATCGGACCATGTTGTCGGAAAATTCGCCCGTGTGTGGGCTCCATCCGGCGGAATTCCTGCTCTCAAATTTTCCGACAACAAAATCCGATCGGACTTTTTCCGATCGTGTGTAGAGAATTCCGACGGACAAAGTGCCACGGGTGCTCAGATCAAATTACGAGACCAAAGCTATTGGCTACTAGCCTCTACGTAGTTCCGTCGTACGCAACGAACGTCACCACGTTCAGAATGATCGGATTTTCCGACAACTTTGTCCGACCATGTGTATGCAACACCAGTGTTGGATCAAATCCGTGTATACGGGGCATTAGAGTTCATTAACGGCAAATACAAAAGCGGCAAATCAGTTTTGAAAGTGCAATTCACTAAGAATTTTGCGTTAAATAACAAATGTGGCGTTTGTTCGATTGAGCGGTAATTACTGCATTTTTTTCATGCGATAATTTCTCGCAATGAGCTGGTTGCTAAGGAACGACCGAGAAGCCTCAACAACGGACGACTCATCAGCTGTCAGCGGGAATGTAAAAAAAAACATGGCAGCAATTAAAAATGATGAAAACAAACAGCGTGGGGTCCCCCTCAGTACATACCAGGCCCTTTGGTCAGGTATGAATTTTAAGGGGAACCCCACAACCAAAATTAAAAAAAAAAAAACGAAGTGGGGTCCCTCACAAAATCCATATCCATCCAGACCCTTATCTGAACATGCAGCACGGGCAGGTCAGGAAACCATACCAACCCCTCAACAGGGGGGGGATGCTTTGCCCCTGCACCCCAAAGCACTTTGTCCCCATGTTAATGGGGACAAGGGCCTCTTCCCCACAACCCTGGGCTGTGGTTGTGGCGGTCTATGGGCAGAGGGCTTTTAGGAATCTGGAATCCCCCTTTAACAAGGGGCCCCCAGATGCTGGCCTCCCTATGTGAATGAGTAGGTGTGCATTGTACCCCTACTCATTCACCAAAAAAAGTGTCAAAAATAAATAAAAGCACACACACACCGTTTTTGACAATTCCTTTTTTTTTATAGTTTTCTTTCAGATGTGACGCTGAGCAGAAAGCAGATGCCCAAAATGAAGATCGCCCCCTGCTGGAAGGTCAGGAATGTACGGGCATTGCATCCGGCGAGGTGGTGAAAGCAGAGGAGGTGGAGAAGCTGCACTCCCCTGTTGCTACCTCTACCGATCAAGCCACACAGACTGAGGTGCGCTCACACACAGCAGGATATGTCCCTTGTGTTGATTCTTCTGTTGTTAGCAGTAATTCTCCTCCTTCCTCCCCACACCCCCCGCTGACCTAATCTTCCATTGCATTAAAGGTTAATACAACGAAAGAGCTGTCACAGTCTGTCATCAAGAAAGCCTGACTATCCCCGCCCCTTTCTGCCCAGCTCCACCATTCATAAATGTCGTACAGTGTCTATGAATGGAGGGGGCGGAGCTATGTACATTTGATCTTCTTCCATTTTTATATCCTTTTCCTTTTATAAATTCTGTAGTACCACATCTTTGAATGGCCTTGCTGGTCAGATAGGGCGGGGATAGTCGGGCTTTCCCGATCAGAGCCTATGAAATTAGATTTCTTTTTTTGTTTTTTATTGGATATTTTGTAGTAGAAAGCAAAAAATATATATATTTTTTTAATTTTTGGTCTTCGAAAAAAATAAAACCCCCAGTGGTGATCAAATACCACCAAAAGAAAGCTCTATTTGTGTAAAAAAAACTATATATAAATTAAATTTGGGTACAGCATCGCACGACCGCAAAATTGTCGGGTAAAGTAGCGCAGTGCCGAATAGCAAAAAATGCCCTAATAATGAAGGGGGGGGGGGATCTTCCGGAGCGCATGTGGTTAAAGGATAAGTTCACCTTTTGTAACCTGTTACACCCGTATTTAGGGTGTATTATGTAAAATGTTACTTTGAAGCAGAGTCCCCCCACCCGCCACCCCTCTGTGACGGCAGGTGGGGATCTTCTCCCATTTTACCCACTTGATGCCCGCACTATAGCCGAAAGATGGCTGCAGTTCATGCTTAGATTGCCAGGAGGGCGTACATGGACGTCCTCCCGTGCTCACGCAGCCTGCGCGCCCCTTGTGGCACATGGGCGGCACGCTCTGTGTTCACCGAGTCCTTAGGATCACAGATCGGAGTAAAGGGCCGATTCCAGCCTGTTACCATGATCAGCTGTCAGCCAATGACAGCTGATCACATGATGTAAACAGAAGCTTGGCTAATAGCATGAGGAGAAAAAAATAATAGTGACCGCCACTGCTGCTAACCAGTGCCACCTACCAGTGCCCATCAGTACTGCTATCTAGTGCCACCTATCAGTGCTTTTAAGTGCCCACCAGTGCCACCAATCAGTGTTGCCTATCAGTGCAGCCTCATCAGTGCATCCTGATCAGTGCCCTTCAGTGCATCCTCATCAGTGCCCACCAGTGCATCCTGATCAGTGCCCTTCAGTGCATCCACATCAGTGCCCCCCAGTGCATCCTCATCAGTGCCCATCAGTGCCGACCTCATAATGGCTCTTCAAAGAAGAACAATCACCTGTTTGCAAAATTTTAGAACAAACTATGAAAACTGTTTTTTTTTACTTTTATTATTTTTTTGGGGGTGAAATGCTTTGCACGCTGCAGTGTAAAAAAAAAAAAAATCCAGAGCCTTGAAAAAGTATTCATACCCCGTGAAATTTTCAACATTTTGTCATGTTACAACCAAAAACATAAATGTATTTTATTGGGATTTTATGTGATAGACCAACACAAAGTGGCACAAAATTGTGAAGTGGAAGAAAAGTGATGATACAAATAAATATGTGAAAAGTGTGGGGGGGGGGGGGCATTTGTATGGCGCCCCCCGGAGTCAATACTTTGTAGAACCCCCCTTTCTCTGCAATTACAGCTGCAAGTCTTTTTTGGGGATGTCTTTTTTGGGGAATTATTTACTAAATTTTATAACAGAAATGAAGAAAAAAGTTTTTTTTCCAGTTTATTTAGCATAATATAAAAAAAAAAAAACAGTGGTGATTAACCACTTGCCGACCGGCCACCATCATTATACTGCGGCAGGTCGGCTCGTTCCCGCGTTCCTGGTGTATGTTGGCTCCTTTAAAAGCCATAGCAGGCGTGCGCCTGATGCACGGTGGGGGACCCCATGCATGTGGCCGGCGGTCATGATGTCTGCCGGGCACCCACGATCACAGGAAAGAGAGCCAGAATGGGGATCTGTCAATGTAAACAGACAGATCCCCGTTCTGACAGGGGAGGAGAGAGAAATCCGCTGTTCCTAGTGATTAGGAACAGCGATCTCTCTCCTCCTCCAGTCAGTTCCCCTGCCCCACAGTTAGAAACACCTCCCAGGGAACACTTAAACCCCTTGATCGCCCCCTAGTGTTAACTCCTTCCCTGCCAGTGACATTTACACAGTAATCAGTGCATTTTTATAGCTCTGATCGCTGTATAGATGTCAATGGTCCCAAAGAAGTGTCAAAAGGGTCCGAGCTGTCTGCCGCAATATCGCAGTCCCGCTAAAAATCACAGATTGCCGCCATTACTAGTAAAAAAAAATAATAATAAAAATGCCATAAATCTATCCCCTATTTTGTAGATGCTATAACTTTTGCGTAAACCAATCAATATACGCTTATTGCAATATTTTTTTACCAAAAATATGTAGAAGAACATATATCGGCCTAAACTGGGGAAGACATTTTTTTTTTCAAAATTGTTGGTCTTTTTTGTTTATAGCGCAAAAAAATAAAAACCGCAGAGGTGATCAAATACCACCAAATAAAAAATATTTGTGGGGGGGGGAAGGACATCAATTTTGTTTGGGTACAGCATCGCAGGACCGCGCAATTGTTAGTTAAAGTGCTGTATCGCAAAAAATGGCCTGGTCATTAAGGGGATTAATCCTTCTGGGGCTGAAGTGGTTAAATATCACCAAAAGAAAACTCTAGTTGTGTGAACAAAATGATAAAAATTTCATATGGGGTACAGTGTTGCTTGACCACGTAATTCTCACTCAAAGTGTGACAGCGCTGAAAGCTGAAAATTGGCCAGGGCAGGAAGGGGGTAAAAGTGCCCGGTATTGAAGTGGTTAAAGCAAAACATTAAAAATGCAAAACTCCATTAACCACTTCCCGCCCGGTCAATAGCATATTGACGTCCGGGAAGTGGTTTCGTTATCCTGACTGGGCGTCATATGACGTCCTTCAGGATAACAGCCGCCGCGCGCCCGTGGGGGCGCGCATCGCGGCGATCGGTGGAGCGGTGTGTCAGTCTGACACACCGCTACACTGATCTCGGTAAAGAGCCTCCGGCGGAGGCTCTTTACCACGTGATCAGCCGTGTCCAATCACGGCTGATCACGATGTACACAGGAAGAGCCGTTGATCGGCTTTTCCTCACTCGCGTCTGATAGACGCGAGTAGAGGAGAGCCGATCGGCGGCTCTCCTGACAGGGGGGGTATGCGCTGATTGTTTATCAGCGCAGCCCCCCTCAGATGCCCACACTAGACCACTAGGGAAGCCCCCAGGACCACCAGGGAAGCCCCCAGCATGTGGATGGCCATGTACACCCCCCATGGCCATCCACATGTTAAAAAAAATGCAAAAAATATGCCAATCAGTGCCCACAGATGGGCACTGATTGGCACATCATATTTATTTTAAAAAAATGTGCAAAAAAGGGATGCCCAGCAATGCCACCCATCAGTGTCATCAGTGCCACTCATCAGCGTCCATCAGTGCCACCTATCAGCGTCCATCAGTGCCACCTATCAGTGCCCATCCATGCCACCTATCAGTGCCACCTATATGTGTGCATCAGTGCCACCCATAAGTACCCGTCAGTGCCGCCTATGAGTGCCCATCAGTGCCACCTGAGTGCCCATCAGTGCCGCATACCAGTGCCACCTATCAATGCCCATCAGTGCCACCTATCAGTGCCCATCATCAGTGCCCATTAGTGCCCATTATCAGTGCCCATTAGTGCCGCCTTATCAGTGCCCGTCATTGAAGAAGAAAACGCACTTATTTACAAAAAAAATTAACAGTGACAAAGAAAAACTTGTTTTTTTGCTAAATTTTCGGTCTTTTTTTGTTTGTTGCGCAAAAACTAAAAATCGCAGAGGTGATCAAATACCACCAAAAGAAAGCTCTATTTGTTGGAACAAAATGATAAAAAATTTGTTTGGGTACAGTGTAGCATGACCGCGCAATTGTCATTCAAATTGCGACAGCGCTGAAAGCTGAAAATTGGCCTGGGCGGGAAGGTGTCTAAATGTCTGGTATTGAAGTGGTTAAATAACATGCCTGGTGGTTGCTCTGATCCTGCCTGTGAGGTGGTGTATTCGTTCAATGTATACAACCTACTGCAGAAACACTGACATGATGTAGATGGAAATGGGGACCCCCCAAACAAGAAAAGACCCTCTGGTCTGGATTTAAAGGAAGAACTCCACACAGAAATCAAGAAACAAAATGTCTGCAGGAACAGGCTGGGGGGATTATTGGAATCTGGAAGCCCTCTTTAACAATAATGGCCCAGTCCCTCCCATGTGAATGAGTGAGGGGTGCAGAGCGCTCATACTCATTCCCAAAACGAGTGCAGCGTAAATGAAAACAAAGATACAGATTATGACAAGTTCTTTATTAGGAAAGCCCATCGTTTCCATCCACTGCCAATCATATGATCCAGCGATGTACTGTAGGTCCATGTCATTCATGAAGATCAATGCTTTCCGAGGTCACCTGCCTCATTCACTTATTTGGCCGGGAATCTTTGGCCACATAAGCAAATAGGTGAGGATTGTAGGGTTACATCATTGCCTTAATATGGCCATTGAAGTTTCCATGATATGGCGATGGACATATTCAGACAATGAGGTCATTTCTGCCTTTTTCCTTACATAGCAGAAGACAGTTTATGGAGCTTCCATTTGGCTGGTGGAACCATCAAGATTGGTCCTGAGCGCCGGGTGGTTTTTTTTTTAGTTATTTTTTGGCGTGTTGGTGGTCTGTTGGATATCATGTTTGACAAGGGATTTACAACAAGGAACTTTTTAGGGAATTCTATTTTTAATAAAGGACTTGTCAAACATGTGGGTTTCTTTATGGTTACATCTTTTTTCTGAATGAGTAGGGGTACTATGTTCCCTTTACTCATTTGTGTAGCGTGGCTCAGTTTCTGGGGGGGGGGGGCTGTTTTATTATTAAGGGGCTTTCCAGAATCTGATATGCCTGCCCCCTTCCAGCAGACCCCCCACAACTATCAACCAGGGTTGTGGGGAAGGGGCCCTTGTTCTTATCAACATGAGGACAAGTTGCTTTGCCGGGGGTCTCCCCTAGCAAGTTAGCCCTACCTGTGTTGGCATGTGGTGCCAGCCAGACTGCACGCTCAGAGTAAGAGTTGGATATGGATTCTTAACCGATTCAATACCGGGCACTTATACCCCCTTCCTGCCGAGGCCAATTTTCAGCTTTCGGTGCTCTCACATTTTGAATGACAATTACTCAGTAATGCAACACTGTACCCAAACAACATTTTTATATTTTTTTCTCACAAATAGAGCTTTCTTTTTGAGGGTGTTTAACCACCACTGAGTTTTTTATTTTTTGGGATATAAGTGAAAAAAAAAAAGTTTTTAGTTTATATTATATCATTTTGCAAATAAGTTAATTTTGTCCATAAATTTGGGCCAAAATGTATACTGCTACATATCTTTGGTAAAAAAAAAAAAAAAAAATTAGTGGATATTATTTAGTCTGTGTGAAAGTTATAGAGTCTGCAAGCTATGGTACCAATCATTGAAAACTGACGACCTATCTAATTTCTTGAGGCCCTAAAATATCAGCACAGTACAAAAAAAAAATGACCCCTTTTTGCAAAGTAGACAGTCCAAGGTATTTAGTAAGAGGCATGGAGAGTTTTTTGAAGTTGTAATTTTTTCCCACAATTCTTAGGAAAGTTAAGAATTTTTAAATTTTTTTAACAGGTTATTTCTCACACACACCCCAAAAGACATTCTGCTACTCCTCCTGAGTATGGCGATACCACATGTGTGAGACTTTTACACAGCCTGGCCACATAGAGAGGCCCAACTTACAGGGAGAACCTCCAGACGTTCTAGGAGCATAAATTACACATCTAATTTCCTGACTACCTATCACAATTTTGAAGGCCCTGGAGCACCAGGACAGGGGAATTATCCACAAAATGACCCTATTTTGGAAAGCAAACACCCCAACGTTTACTCTATGAGGCATAATAAGCCTTTTGAGCATGTCGTTTTTTTCCACTCGTTTTTGGAAAATGTGGAAAGAAAATGAAAAAATTTTCTTTACACAAAGTTGTCAATTTATAAGATATTTCTAACACATAGCATGTACATAGCAAAAATGACACCCCAAAACACATTCTGCTACTCCTCCTGAGTATGGCGATACCACATGTGTGAGACTTTTACACAGCCTGGCCACATTCAGAGGCCCAACACACAGGTAGCACCGTCAGGCGTTCTAGGAGCATAAATTACACATATAATTTCCTGACTACCTATCACATCTATGAAGGCCCCGGAGCACCAGGACAATGTAAAATGCCCACAAAATGACCCCACAAGACAGATACTTGTGTACTCTGCAGATAGGTACTCTGATGGGCTGGAGACAGGTACTTGGGTACTCTGGGCTTCAGATAGGTACTCAGGTACTCTGGGCTGCAGATAGATACTCAGGTACTCTGGGCTGGAGCCAGGTACTCTTTATTTTGGGGGCAATCTGGGAACTGTGTTTTGCTCTGTAATTGGTAACTCACTGTTACCAGATCTCCTCCTGATACTGGATCAGTGTGTGAGGAAGAAAATCCAGTAACTACGAGTTACAGCCATTTGCTGACATTTGTGACTGGCTGTAATTGGACACAACCCGTCACGTGGTAAAGAGCCAATTTCATTGGCTCTTTACCCTCATCGGGGCTGGGTTGTGTCCGAGGGACATGCCTCATCCATGATTGCCGCACTGTGCACCCCCAAAAATATGTAGAAAAATATATATCGGCCTAAACTGAAGACATTTTTTTTTTTTTTTTTAAATGGGATATTTATTATAGCAAAAAGTAAAAGATATTGTGATTTTTTCAACATTGTCGCTATTCTTTTGTTAATAGCGCAAAAAATTAAAACAGTTCATGCATTTTATTACTGGATTCTTTAACCAATTTCAGCCCCGGACCAATTTGCAGCCAAAGGACCAGGCCCCTTTTTGCGATTCGGCACTGCG
Organism: Lithobates sylvaticus; assembly: GCA_028564925.1. Classification (NCBI taxonomy): domain Eukaryota; kingdom Metazoa; phylum Chordata; class Amphibia; order Anura; family Ranidae; genus Lithobates; species Lithobates sylvaticus. The sequence continues at coordinate 769,795,481 of CM053026.1, read as the reverse complement.
TCGCTTTAACTGACAATTGCGCGGTCGTACGACGTGGCTCCCAAACAAAATTGATGTCCTTTTTTTCCCACAAATAGAGCTTTCTTTTGGTGGTATTTGATCGCCCCTGCGGTTTTTATTTTTTGCGCTATAAACAAAAATAGAGCGACAATTTTGAAAAAAATGCAATATTTTTTACTTTTTGCTATAATAAATATCCCCAAAAAATATATAAAAAAACTTTTTTTTTCCTCAGTTTAGGCCAATACGTATTCTTCTACATATTTTTGTTAAAAAAAAATCGCAATAAGCGATTATTGATCGGTTTGCGCAGAAGTTATAGCGTTTACAAGATAGGGGATAGTTTTATAGCATTTTTATTAATAATTTTTTTTTATTAGTAATGGCGGAGATCAGCGATTTTTTTTGTGACTGCAACATTATGGCGGACACATCGGACATTTTTGACACATTTTTGGGACCATTGTCATTTATACAGCAATCAATGCTATTTAAATGCATTGATTCCTGTATAAATGACACTGGCAGTGAAGGGGTTAACCACTAGGTGGCAGTGTAGGGGTTAAGTATGCCTAGGGGTGTGTTTCTTACTGTGGGGGGGGCGTGGCTGTCAGCTAGTGAATGCTAATCTCTGCTCCAATCACAGGGAGCAGAGATCGGCGTCACTAGTTGCTAGGCAGAACGGGGAGATGCTGTTTATCTCGGCATCTCCCCGTTCAGCCGTCCCGTGAGACGATCGCGGGGGTCCCCGCAGCGATCGAGTCCGCGGGGACCGCGATCGGACTCACGGGGGTCCCGACCGGCGCGCTCCCGATGGCACGGACAGGCAGAAAGGAGGGACTTATATATACGCCCTCCTGCCTGTCCGTGCCATTCTGCCGACGTATATCGTCGTGCGCTGGTCGGCAAGTGGTTAATAAAAAATAAAATTGCTACTGCTAAGGTACCACAAAACATATACAACATATATATATATATGTATATTTTAAAGCATGTCAACCCCCCCCCCCCCCTTCACACTCATATTAACCACTTCCGGGCCACCGAATGCCGATGTACGTAGCTATCTTACTTTCAGATAGCTGCCATAACCCCGGTATCCTCGTGTTCAGCCGGCGGTCCGCTACAAGATAAAAGTGGTCTCTGCGGCGGAGTCGCCGCAAGATCACTTTTATCGGCGGCGGGAGAGGGGCCCCATCTCCAGGACGGAATCAATGTCAAAACATCACTTCCACCCATAGCTCTTAAAAGGGACATTTTTTTTATTTGATTTTTTTTATTTTTATTGTATTTTAGTGTAAATATGAGATCTGATGTCTTTTTGACCCCAAATCTCATATTTAAGAGGTCCTGTCATGCTTTTTTTCTATTACAAGGGATGTTTACATTCCTTGTAATAGGAATAAAAGTGACATTTTTTTTTTAAAACAGTGTAAAAATAAAAAATAAAAGGTAAAATAAATAAAAAAAATTTTTTTTTTAAACGCGCCCTGTCCTGCCGAGCTTGTGTGCAGAAGCGAACGCATATGTCAGTAGCGCCCGCACATGAAAACAGTGTTCAAACCACACATGTGAGGTATCACCGCGACCGTGAGAGTGAGAGTGAGAGCAATAATTCTAGCCCTAGACCTTCTCTGTAACACTAAATATGTAACCTGTAGAATTTTTTTAAACGTCGCCTATGGAGATTTTTAAGGGTAAAAGTTTGTCGCCATTCCACGAGCGGGCGCAAATTTTGAAGCGTGACATGTTGGGTGTCAATTTACTCGGCGTAACATTATCTATCACAATATAAAATAAAATTGGGCTAACTTTACTTTTTTAATTCAAAAAAGTGTATTTTTTTCCCCAAAAAAGTGCGCTTGTAAGACCGCTGCGCAAATACAGTGTGACGGAAAGTATTGCAACGACTGCCATTTTATTCTCTAGGGTGTTAGAAATAAAAATGCATGTTTGGGGGTTCTTAATAATTTTCAAGCAAAAATAAATGTTTTTAACTTGTAAACACCAAATCTCAAAAAGAGGCTCAGCCCTTAAGTGGATAAGGGTCAGTTCACACCATAGAAATGCAGTCCGGGAGCGTTCCAGATACTTTTCTGCATCTGCGTTTTTGACGCATTTTTGATGCAGTCCAGTGAGGTTTTTATGCATTTTTGGTGCATTTTTGGATGCAGTTCAGTGCTCCCCCCTTTTTTTCTTAACCTTAAGGGTCAGTTCACACCACATGCAGTCCTGGTAAAAGACTTTTAGGCTGGGTCCACACCGGTGCACTGTGCAACCTCACATGTGATTCACACCGCTCTGCAGGGCCAATCACATGCGATGTCTGTGCGATGCAAACTCAGCCATTTACCCTGTTTCCCCCGAAAATAAGACCTAGCGTGATTGTCGGTGATGGCTGCAATATAAGCCCTACCCCCCAAATAAGCCCTAGTTAAAGTCCTTGTAGGTCTTATTTTCAGGGTAGGGCTTATTTGGGGGGTAGGGCTTATATTGCAGCCCTCACCGACAATCACGCTAGGTCTTATTTTCGGGGAAACAGGGTAGATAGTATGGCTGAATTTGTATCACATTCGGACCAAACTCACACAAGACCCCTTTTTTTGGTCCGCACCAGAATCGGATCGCATCCCACCCATGCGATCCGATTCCTGTCCGAACAGACAGTCCGCACTGCGATATGCAAACTGATTTGGGGGTGTCATTAACTTTCTATTGACACTTCCAGCAGTTTGCATTAGACCTGTGCACTGCTGACAAACGCGTTTGTTTTCACGTTTCATTCTTTTTTTGGGGGTAATTTGTCATGATCAAAATTCATAAATTTGTAATTTCGTAAATTGGAAAATTCATAAATTGGAAGATTCGTAAATTGGAAGATTCGAAAATCCGAAAATTCGTAAATTCATAAATTGGAAAATTCGTAAATTTGGAAAATTTGAAAATTTGTGAAAATTTGAAAATTTGTGAAAATTTGTGAAAATTAGAAAATTTGTGAAAATTGGAAGATTCGAAAATCCAAAAATTCGTAAATTGGAAAATTCGTAAATTTGAAAATTCGAAAATTCTGAAAAAAAGAAAATCCGAAAATAAGAAAGGAAATAAAAAATTTGAAAGAACGAAAATCTGAATATTCTAAATAATAACTAACAATAACTAACTATTAAATTATAGGTATTGAAATTTCCTTTCAAATTTGGCTGTTAGTGAACGTAACGAATACAAATTTATCCGAAGTTATGAATTATCCGAAATAACGGATCTAAACAATTGGAATGGAATGAATTAATAATAAAAAAAAATAAAAAGTTTTAATTTTTATTGTTATTTTTTTATTATCGTTAATTTGTCACGTTCCATTCGTTTAGATACGGCATTCCTTATTTCGGATAATTCGTAATTTCGGATAAATTCGTATTCGAGTAATAATTCTAGCACCAAACCTCCTCTGTATCTCTAACTTGGTAACCTTTCATTTTTTTTTATAAAGAGTCGCCTATGGAGATTTTTTTAGGTACTGTAGTTTGTCGCCATTCCACAAATTTTTTTGCGCAATTTCAAAGCGTGACATGTTGGGTATCTATTTACTCGAAGTAACAGCATCTTTCACATTGTACAAAAAAAAATGGGCTAACTTTACTGTTTAGTTGTTTTTTAATTTATTAAAGTGTCTTTAATCCCCAAAACATGCATTTGAAAGACCGCTGCACAAATACCGTGTGACATAAAATATTGCAATGATCGCCGTTTTATTCTCTAGATTCTCCGCTAAAAAAATATATATGAATTTATCCGAAGTTACAAATTATCTGAAATACCGAATGCCGCATTTAAACAAATGGAACGGATTGAATTAATAATAATAATAATAAAAAGTTTTTATTATTATTGTTATTTATTTTTATTAATTTGTTACATTCCATTTGTTTAGATACGGCATTCAGTATTTCGGATAATTTGTAACTTAAATTCAAATCCGTTACGTTCACTAACAGCCAAATTTGACAGTAAATTCCAATACCTATAATTTAATAGTTAATCTGAATATATATCAAAATATCATTTATTACAAAGAAAATATCCACTCACATGAAAAACTGAAACATAGCGTTCAAGCACGTCTCTTGGCAGGAAGAGAGAAGGTGGACTACAAGTCACAGCAGGTCCATATACGGCTGGCAGCACATCAAATCCGATGAGGATGGAGTGAGGCGGTTCAGCACAGCGGTTGCTCCTTTTTTATCTTCCAATAGTAGCACACCAGGTTAACCGCTTCCCGACCGGCGCACGACGATCTACGTCGGCAGAATGGCACGGACAGGCATAAGGGCGTATATATAAGTCCCTTTTAAAATGCCGCCGTGCCATCGGGAGAGCGCCGGGAGCGGCGCGCTCCCGCGCCGGTCGGGACCCCCGTGAGGCCGGTCGACACCCGCGATCGTCTCACGGGAAGGCTGAACGGGGAGATGCGGAAATAAACAGCATCTCCCCGTTCTGCCTAGCAACTAGTGACGCCGATCTCTGCTCCCTGTGATTGGAGCAGAGATCAGCATTCACTATCTGACAGCCACGCCCCCCACAGTAAGAAACACACCCCTAGGCATACTTAACCCCTACACTGCCACCCCCTGGTTAACCCCTTCACTGCCAGTGTCATTTATACAGGAATCAATGCATTTAAATAGCATTGATTGCTGTATAAATGACAATGGTCCCAAAAATGTGTCAAAAATGTCCGATGTGTCCGCCATAATGTCGCAGTCACAATAAAAAAAAAAAAATCGCTGATCGCCGCCATTACTAATAAAAAAAAAAAAAAATTATTAATAAAAATGCTATAAAACTATCCCCTATTTTGTAAACGCTATAACTTCTGCGCAAACCAATCAATAATCGCTTATTGTGATTTTTTTTACCAAAAATATGTAGAAGAATACGTATTGGCCTAAACTGAGGGAAAAAAATGTTTTTTTATATATTTTTGGGGGATATTTATTATAGCAAAAAATAAAAAAGAATGCGTTTTTTTTTTCAAAATTGTCGCTCTATTTTTGTTTATAGCGCAAAAAATAAAAACCGCAGGGGCGATCAAATACCACCAAAAGAAAGCTCTATTTGTGGGGAAAAAAGGACGTCAATTTTGTTTGGGGGCCACGTCGCACGACCGCGCAATTGTCAGTTAAAGCGACGCAGTGCCGAATCGCAAAAAAGGGGCCTGGTCCGGGGCTGAAAGTGGTTAAGGATGAAGTCAGCGGTAAGTTCATGTGGCCAGGTGTGGGTTACGGGAGTGAGGGGGTCTGACGCCAACACCTGTCACCAGCTGTGTTGTGATATCGGTATCGCCTGAACGGCCTCCGCGCTGTTGGTAATACACGGCCCTGTATGGGAAGCCAGAACGAGGCTTGGGGAGCAAAATAGAGGGTGGCGCTGGGCTATGACGTCACAGATATGCGACACGTTTTCGAGTATTCACGCTATTGATGAAACGAATAGCGGCACACATTTCTCAAGCATGCTTTCCTTACGTTATTCTGAGAATTCGGTAAAATTTGCTTATCCTCTAATTCGGGTATTCAAATCTCCGAATAACAAAAAAATTTGTCTGAATATTAATTCTGAATATTAATTCGGAACGAAACGAAGCGCACATGTCTAGCGCTAATGTCAGTTCATGGGCGGTAATTCAAGCACCAGACCTCCTGTGTAATTCTATAGTAACCTGTAAAGGCTTTTACCTTTGGATAGTAACATTTATATCGTTTGTTGCCATGGCACGGGCGTGCGCAATTTTTAAGCGTGACAAGTTTTGTATATTTATATTTACTCGGCGTAACATCATCTTTTATATTTTACCCAAAAATTGGGTTACGTGTTGTGTTTTTCTTTTTTTAAATAACGTTTTAAAAAAGTGTATTTTTTTAAAAAAATAAATAAAATAATAGTGTTTGAAAAAACGATACACAAATACTGTGTGACGTAAAATAAAACTGCAAAACCCACCAGCCTCTACTTTTAAAAACCCAAATCATGTTTGGGGGGGGGGGGGGGTTCTAATTAAATATTCTAGCAAAAAGCACAACATTTTATATGTAAACAAAAAATGTAATAAAAAGGCCGGAATATACCAAAACATTCCGTATTGTATTGTGTTCGTTTTACACCAACATTCATTTTAGTGATTTTTCTCCCGAAAATACGGGATTGATAAATAACGTTTCGACTACCAACATTTTATTATTCAGGGTCTTTGCTTATAAAAAATATATTTCGTTTTGGTTTACAATCGTTTGGTTTGCGGCAGAACAGGCAAAAAAAATGTTAACCACCAAAGTGTTTGTAAAATCCTGACAGGACGTCATATGACGTCCTCAGGATTTTGAGCCGCTGCGCGCCCCCGCATCGCGGCGATCGTTGTTGTGGGGTGTCAGTCTGACACCCCGCAACTACGATCTTGGTAAAGAGTCTCTTTACCACGTGATCAGCCGTGTCCAATCACGGCTGATCACAGTGTAAATAGGAAGAGCCGGTAATCGGCTTATCGCAGCCCCCCAAGGATGCCCACACTGGGCCACCAGGGACGCCACCAGACCACCAGGGATGCCCATCACAAGGTATGCCACCCTAGACCACCAGGGATGACACACAGGTGGGCACTGTGTGTCCTCCCTGGTGGTCTAGGGTGGCATACCTTGTGATGGGCATCCCTGGTGGTCTGGTGGTGTCCCTGGTGGTCCAGTGTGGGCATCCTCGGGGGGCTGCGATAATGGATGCCAATCAGTGCCCACAATGGATGCCAATCAGTGCCCACAATGATCATCACTGATTGGCATGCATTATTGTTTGGCACTGATAGGCAGCATTTTTTTGTACTGATGGATGCCAATCAGTGCCTATTCGTGCCACCTATCAGTGCCCATCCGTGCCACCTATCAGTGCCCACCCGTGCCAACTATCAGTGCCCATCCATGCCGCCTATCAGTGCCCATCCATGCTCATCTGTGCCGCCTATCCATGCCCATCCGTGTTGCCTATCCATGCCAATCCGTGCCAGCTATCAGTGCCAATTTGTGCCACCTATCAGTGCCCATCCGTGTCGCCCATCAGTGCCACATATCAGTGCCCATCAATGCCACCTCAGTGCCACTTCATTGGTGCCACCTTATCAGTGCCCATCAGTGAAGGAGAAAACTTACTTATTTACAAAGTTTTGAAACTGAAACAAAAAAAAAACATATTTTTTTTCAAAATTTTTGGTCTTTTTTGATTTGTTTAGCAAAAAATAAAAACCGCAGAGGTGATCAAATACCACCAAAAGATAGCTCTATTTGTGGGAAAAAAATGATAAAAATTAAATTTGGGTACAGTGTAGCATGACCGCGCAATTGTCATTCAAAGTGCGACAAAATTTCTCTATTATGCCTGTAAAGTGGCGCATGTTTCCCGTGTTTAGAACAGTCCCTGCACAAAGTGACATTTCTAACAGAAAAATGAATTGTCGTGTCTCGGCAATACAGATATAAGTAATTGAAAAAAAACGGCATAGGGTCCCCCCCAGTCTATTAGGGTCTGGTATGAATATTAACCCCGAACCAAAATGAAAAAGAAAATTGCGTGGGGTCCCCCCCCAAATTCCATACCAGGCCCTTCAGGTCTGGTATGGATATTAAGGGGAACACCCGCCAAAATGAAAAAAAAAAAAAGGAGCCTGCCGCCACTTACCGGAGCTGCCGGCAGCGGCAAAGGCAATTTGGATACTTCTTCCTGCTAGGCATGAAGACGAGTGAGGGGAAGATGGCCACCAAGATAAAAGTGGTCTCTGTGGCGGATTCGCCAGGAGATGACTTTTATCGGCGGTGGGAGTGTGCCCCCCCCCTGTCCCGCCACTCTGTGGTGCCCGCTGCTGCTTACCAGTGGTGGAGGCCATTGCGTCTGCTCCCTGGCTTGGCATGGAGATGAGTGAGACGGCCCCCCCACCCGCCTCCATATCACTGCAGGGCGGAAGCGACATCAAAACGTCACCTCTGCCCATAGATCTTAACCACTTCCCGAGCGTCTCACGCAGATATACGTCGGCAGAAGGGCACGTACAGGCAGATCAATGTACCTGTACGTTGCCCTTTAAGAGGCGGCTTGCGGGCGCGCGTGCCTGCCGGGAGCTTCGTGAGCGCGATCGCGGGTCCTGGGATACCCACGATCGTCTCACAGGGAGGAAGAATGTGAAGAGTGAAGAGGAAGAAGAATGATGTAAACAAGAATTTCCCCATTCTGCCTAGTGACACTGATCTCTGCCCCCTGTAATCGGGAGCGGTGATCAGTGACGTGTCCCCCCCCACAGTTAGAATCACTCCCTAGGACACATTTAACCCCTTCCCCGCCACTCTAGTGGTTAACCCCTTCACTGCCAGTCACATTTACATAGTAATCAATGCATTTTTAATTGCACTGATTGCTGTATAAATGTGAATGGTCCCAAAATCGCCCCAAAAATGTCCGATATGTCCGCCATAATGTCACAGTCACAATAAAAATCGCTGATCGTTGATATTACTAAAAAAAAAAAAAAAAATTAATAAAAATGCCCTAAAACTAATATGTAGAAAAATATGTATCGGCCTAAACTGAGGAAAAAAAATGTTTATGGGGGTATTTATTATATTAACCACTTCCCACCCGGCCAATGTACATATACGGCCGGGTGGGAGCCGTCTACTTCTGAATGGACGTTCCGGAACGTCATTCAGAAGTAGAGGGATCGCGTGCCCGCGCAGCGGCGCGATCCCGATGCGGCCGTGTCACCCGGACACACCGCATCTCGGATCGGCAGGAGGGCTCGGTGATTGGCCCTCCTGATCACATGACTGCCGTGTCGAATCACAGCCATCATGTGATGTAAACAAACAGCCGGTTGCTAGGCAATCGGCTCTCCTCTCCTCACACGGAAGTCGTCGTTGAGGAGAGGAGAGCGGATCGCTGCAGCCGGCTGGTGATCAGTGAGTATTAGCTGTTTTTTTACAGCTTTTTATTCACTGATCACCAGTCTAGTGTCCCCACAGTAAAACACACATGTCCCCACAGTAAAACACACATGTCCCCATAGTAAAACACACATGTCCCCATAGTAAAACACACATGTCCCCAAAACACACATGTCCCCAAAACACACATGTCCCCATAGTAAAACACACATGTCCCCATAGTAAAACACACATGTCCCCATAGTAAAACACACATGTCCCCACAGTAAAACACACATGTCCCCATAGTAAAACACACATGTCCCCACAGTAAAACACACATGTCCCCAAATATTAAAAACACATGTCCCTCACATATGTCCCAGTAAAATAACATGTGCCAATGATTATCTGCACACATATGTCCGTGATCACCTGCACACATATGTCCGTGATCACCTGCACACCCCTTTTACATGATCATTTGCGTACATATGTCCGTGATCACGCGAACCAATTATTATACACTTAACGGAATTTTTTTTACAAAAAACATGTAGCAGAATACATTTTGGCTTAAATTTATGTCAAAATTTGATTTTATTGGATTTCTTTTAAAAAAGAAAGGAGAAAATATTGTTTTTTTTCAAAATTTCCGCTATGCTTTCACTTATATCGCAAAAGATAAAAAACGGAGTCGCGAATAAATACCACCAAACTAAAGCTCTATTTGTGCGAACAAAATGATAAAAAATTCATTTGGTTACAGCATTGCATGACCGCGCAATTGTCACTGAAAGTGCGAGAGCGCTGAAAGCTGAAAATTGGTCTGGGCAGGAAGGGTGTTTAAGTGCCCAGTAAGCAAGCGGTTAAAAAGCAAAAAATATTGCTTTTTTTTTCAAAATTGTCGCTCTTTCTTTGTTTATAGCTCAAAAAATAAAAACCGCAGAGGTGATCAAATACCACCAAAAGAAAGCTCTATTTGTGGGAAAAAAAAGGACGTCAATATTGTTTGGGAGCCACACGAATGCGCAATTGTCAGTTAAAGCGACTCAGTGGCGAATCGCAAAAAGTGCTCTGGTCTTTGGCCTGCAAAATGGTCCGGGGCTGAAGTGGTTAAAGGTCCATTTTTTTTTTTTTTTTTTTCAAATGACAATTTTTTTATTGCATTTTAGTGTAAATATGAGATCTGAGATCTTTTTGACCCCCAGATCTCATATTTAAGAGGACCTGTCATGCTTTTTTTCTATTACAAGGGATGTTTACATTCCTTGTAATTGGAATAAAAGTGACACCATTTTTTTTAAAAGAACAGTGTAAAAATAAAAAATAAAAGGTAAAATAAAAAAATTTAAGGCGCCCCGTCCCACCGAGCTTGCTTGCAGATTCGAACGCATATGTGAGCAGCGCCCGCATATGAAAACGTTGTTTAAACCACACATGTGAGGTATCGCCGCGATCGGTAGAGCGAGAGAAATAATTGTAGCCATAGACCTCCTCTGTAACGCAAAACATGCAACCTGTACAATTCTTTTAAACGTCACCTATGGGAATTTTTTAAGGGTAAAAGTTTGTCACCATTCCACGAGCGGGCGCAATTTTTGAAGCGTGACATATTGGGTATCAATTTACTCTGCGTAATATTATCTTTCACAATATAACAAAAAAAATTTGTGCTAACTTTAATATTGTCTTTTTTATTTTTTTAATGAAAACATTTTTTTTTTTTTTCCAAAATAAAAAGAAAGTGCGCTTGTAAGACCGCTGCGCAAATACGGTGTGACAGAAAGTATTGCAACGACCGCCATTTTATTCTCTAGGGTGTTAGAAGGAAAAATAAAATGATATTTTATGATAAATTTATATATATATATAAAAAATTATGTTTGGGGGGTCTAAGTAATTTTCTAGCAAAAAAAAATGTTTTTACCCTGTAAAGAACAAATGTCAGAAAGAGGCTCGGTCCCTAAGGCTGCTTTCACACTGGAGCGGTTTGCAGGCGTTATTGCGCTAAGAATAGCGCCTGCAAACCGACCCGAAACAGCTGTTGCTGTTCCTTCAGTGTGAAAGCCCCGAAGGATTTCACACTGAAGCGGTGCGCTTGCAGGACGCACAAAAATGTCCTGCAAGCCGCATCTTTGGCTCGCTATAGGAGCGGTATATTTACCGCTCCTATAGCGCCCGGTCCCATTGAAAACAATGGGGGAGCGCGCCGAACCCGCCCGCAAAACGCCGCTTCAGCGGCGGTTTGCGGGCGGTATTGACCCTTTTTCGGCCGCTCCCGGGGGGTAAAACCACCCCGCTAGCGGCCGAAATGCGCCGCTAAAACGCCGGTAAAGCGGCGATAAATATAACGACGCTTTACCGCCAGCGCCCCCACCGCTCCAGTGTGAAAGCAGCCTAAGTGTATAATGACGGTGGGCGGTCCGGACGGGGATAATCGGAGCCGCGTGACCCGGACATAAGACAAGACCCGCTCCGGGGGTCACACCTGACCTCATTAGCAGACTTTTCATTGAAGTCGGAGCCTCCAGCCTGTTTCTAATCAGCAGGTTGTGTCCGTTGTATCCGCACCAATCTACATGACTAGGGAAGGAGAACGCTGGATACACACTACACAACTTTCCATTTGTATGCAATCAGACCGGCCCGTGCACAACACGGTTTTGGTAAATCTAAAGGCAATCAGACAACAAAAGTTGTATAGTGTGTGGGGTCTGAAGACAGATTACATCAGAAATGTTAAAATATCATTTTTATTTCTAGACACAAATGTCAAATAAATCCACAAACATGTACAGAAGATATATGAAGTGCCGAGCACAGCCAATCTGCTTTATATTTCACGTATTAACCACTTCCGCCCCGGAAGGTTTACCCCCCCCCCCCTCATGACCAGGCCATTTTTTGTGATACGGCACTGCGTTACTTTAACTGACAATTGCGCGGTCGTGCGACGCTGTACAGAAATAAAACTGATGTCCTCCCCTTCCCCACCAATAGAGCTTTATTTTGGTGGCGTTGGGTTTTTATTTTTTGCGCTATAAACAAAAAACAAGCGACAATTTTGAAATAAAAGCAATATTTTATACTTTCTGTTATAAAACATTTCCAAAACAAACAAAAAAAAAGATCAAATTTCTTCATCAATTTTAGGCCGACATGTATTCTGCTACATATTTTTGGTTAAAAAAAATCCCAATAAGCGTATATTGATTGGTTTGCGGAAAAGGTATCACGTCTACAAACTATGGGATATTTTTATGGCATTTCTTTTTTATGCTATAAACAAAAAAAACGAGCAACAATTTTCAAATAAAGGGCAACATTCTTTACTTTCTGCTATAAAACATTTCCAAAACAAAAAAAGTGAAAAATGAAAAAATGTTATTTCTTCATCAATTTTAGGCCAATATGTATTTTGCTACATATTTTTGGTTAAAAAAATCCCAATAAGTGTATATTGATTGTAGACGTGATAACTTTTGCGCAAACCAATTGGGTTTTTTTTTTTTTTTTTTTTTACCAAAAATATGTAGCAGAATACATATCGGCCTAAAATTGATAAAGAAATTCGATTTTATTTTCACCTTTTTTGTTTTGGAAATGTTTTATAGCAGAAAGTAAAGAATATTGCGTTTGTTTTTTTCAAAATTGACGCTCGTTTTTTGTTTATAGCGCAAAAAATTAAAATTAAATGCCATAAAAATATCCCATAGTTTGTAGACGCGATAACTTTTGCGCAAACCAAACTATGGGATATTTTTATGGCATATTTATTTTTAATTTTTTGCGCTATAAACAAAAAAAACGAGCGACAATTTTGAAATACAGACAATATTCTTTACTTTCTGCTATAAAACATTTCCAAAACAAAAAAGGTGAAAAAAAAAAATCTAATTTCTTTATCAATTTTAGGCCAATATGTATTCTGCTACATATTTTTGGTAAAAAATAAATAAAAAATAATCCCAATAAGCGTGCCGTATCGCAAAAAATGCTCTGGTCATTGAGCAGCCAAATCTTCGGGGGCTGAAGTGGTTAAATACAATACTGTATATTGAAAACTGTACAGTAAAGAGGCCTTCCCTCTCATCGCCCCCGGATGGTGAAACATGTTAGGGACACGCATGATAAACCCCTTTACATGACATTACAGCCCCCAGTCCTTACATCTCTGCATCTCCAGTGTCCAGGCTGTATAAATGATCATTTGTTATTAGACCCCTTTCACACTGAGGCGGTTTTTAGGTGTTTTAGCACTAGAAATAGCGCCTGTAAAGCGCCTGTAAACTGCCCCCCATGCCGCCTGAAAGTGAGAGCCCGAGTGCTTCCACACCGGGGCGGTGCGCTTGCGGGACGCTAGAAAAAGTCCTACAAACAGCATCTTTGGGCGCTCCCAAAACGCCCCTGCCCATTGAAATGAATGGGCAGCGCTTCCGAAGTGCCTGAAAAGCGTTTCGGAAGCGCTGTAACACGGGCGCTTTTAACCCCTTCTTCGTCCACCAGCAGGGGGTTAAAAGCGCCCGCTAGCAGGTGAAAAGCTGCAGTTAACCACTTCAGCCCCGGACCAATTTGCAGCCAAAGGACCAGGCCCCTTTTTTGCGATTCGGCACTGCGTCACTTTAACTGACAAACAAACAAAATTGACGTCCTTTTTTTCCCACAAATAGAGCTTTCTTTTGGTGGTATTTGATCGCCCCTGCGGTTTTTATTTTTTGCGCTATAAACAAAAAAGGAGCGACAATTTTGAAAAAAAATGCAATATTTTTTACTTTTTGCTATAATAAATATCCCCAAAAAATATATAAAAAAAAACATTTTTTTTCCTCAGTTTAGGCCGATACGTATTCTTCTACATGTTTTTGGTAAAAAATAATCGCAATTAGCGACTATTGATTGGTTTGCGCAAAAGTTATAGCGTTTACAAAATAGGGGATAGTTTTATAGCATTTTTATTAATATTTTTACTAGTAATGGCGGCGATCAGCGATTTTTATTGTGACTGCGACATTATGGCGGACACACCGGACAATTTTGGGCCCATTGTCATTTATACAGCAATCAGTGCTATTTAAATGCACTGATTCCTGTGTAAATGACAGTGGCAGTGAAAGAGTTAACCACTAGGGGGCGGGGAGGGGCTAAGTGTGACGTGTTGTGTTTTTTTTTTACATTAGGGGGCGTGGCTGACGTCTGACGTCATTGATCGGCTTTCCCGATGACAGGGAACAGCAGATCAGTGACAGGCAGAGTAGGAAGCGCGGGGAGAGGTTTGTTTACACAGACCTCTCCCCGTTCTTCAGCTCTGTGACCCGATCGCGGGACACCATCGGCGATCGGGTCCGCTGGTCCCGCGGCCACAGTCACGGAGCTCCCGACCAGGTCGCGAGCGCGACCCACGGCTGGGCAATTTAAAGGGGACGTACCTGTACGTGCTTTTGCCCAGCCGTGCCATTCTGCCGACGTAAATGTGCAGGAGGCGGTCGGGAAGCGGTTAAACAGTGCTAAAGCCCCGCTAAAACGAGCAGCACTTTAGCGCTAACGAGGCCGCTCTAATGTGAAAGTAGCCTCATGGCCCGTACACACAATCTGGAAATCATACGAAAAAAACACCGCTTTTGAGTCGATCGTACAATAATCTGATCGTTAGTACACAGCTTTCGATAGCCAATCACGACAGATCATCCGATATTATCTGATCAGACAAGTGCAAAAATGTTCCCCGTATGATTCCAGATCGTATGGTTTTCGTTTATTCAGTACGGTTGTCATCCGAAAATACAAATTCACCACAACACATGACGTCACTTCCCAATTTTTGTGACTTTAGTAACCTATTCAATTTCTACTTGTGACTAGTAAGCGGAAAAAAGTTGGAACAATCTGTCCGTGTGTATGGGTAACAGAAGACATGGGATGATAGAGCGGAGATTGGAGGTTTAGGCCTCATTCACACAGGGGAGTACTCAGTGTACGTTGGTGTGGGGGCCGTGTTTACCCACATGGGGGGTGTACAGGGGGGTCCATGCAGGTAGGAGTCCCATGATGGTAATTGGAACGCAGACAATGCTCCCCATGTGACAGCCGTGTTGGGGGACGGTGTGCACCCCTGAATGCTTCCTATCTGTGCTCAGGACGTGCATCTGCACTGACATGGCTGTCATATTGGGGGGTAGGGTTGCCACCTGTCCGGTTTTGACCCGGACAGTCTGGGTTTTGACACATGTGCCCGGGTTTCTGCCTGCTGGAAACCCGGACACACATTCCACCATCCTGTGGCCAGTGGCAGCCGGATCGCTGTCTCCGGCCGCAACATCTAGAGGGGCTGCGCGCATGAACTCGTGCCCGCTATCACTGTCACACAGCGGTGCGCTGTGAGCCAGCGGGTGCCCTGTGATTGGGCGAACGGGCGATGTACGGGGCGGGGCGGCAGACTAACATGGGGGTCTGTGAATGGCCCTGCGGAGCTGGTGCTGGTCATGTATAGAGGCGGGGGTGGGGCCGGACTGTGGATTTGATAATCGCGCCTGCAGTGCTTGCTCCCGGAGTCCTGCTTCACAATGTGTGTCTCCTGAGGTCTCATCTGCTCTGTCAGCACCTCTGTGTCACTGTCACCCCCCCCTCTGTAACACCCCCCCCCCTCCTCTGTGTCACTGTCACCCCCCTCCTCTGTAACACCCCCCCCCCTCCTCTGTGTCACTGTCACCCCCCCTCCTCTGTAACACCCCCCCCCCCTCTGTAACACCCCCCCCTCTGTGTCACTGTCACCCCCCTCCTCCTGTGTCACTGTCACCCCCTCCTCTGTAACACCCCCCCCTCCTCTGTGTCACTGTCACCCCCCTCCTCTGTAACACCCCCCCCCCTCCTCTGTGTCACTGTCACCCCCCTCCTCTGTAACACCCCCCCTCCTCTGTAACACCCCCCCCCCTCTGTGTCACTGTCACCCCCCTCCTCTGTGTCACTGTCACCCCCCCCCCCCTCTGTAACACCCCCCCCCTCCTCTGTGTCACTGTCACCCCCCTCCTCTGTAACACCCCCCCCTCCTCTGTGTCACTGTCACCCCCCTCCTCTGTAACACCCCCCCTCCTCTGTGTCACTGTCACCCCCCTCCTCTGTGTCACTGTCACCCCCCTCCTCTGTGTCACTGTCACCCCCTCTCTCTGTAACACCCCCCTCCTCTGTGTCACTGTCACCCCCCTCCTCTGTAACACCCCCCCCTCCTCTGTGTCACTGTCACCCCCCTCCTCTGTAACACCCCCCCTCCTCTGTGTCACTGTCACCCCCCTCCTCTGTTACACCCCCCCCCTCCTCTGTGTCACTGTCACCCCCCCCTCTGTAACACCCCCCCCCCCTCCTCTGTGTCACTGTCACCCCCCTCCTCTGTAACACCCCCCCCCCTCTGTGTCACTGTCACCCCCCCCTCCTCTGTAACACCCCCCCCCTCCTCTGTGTCACTGTCACCCCCTCCTCTGTAACACCCCCCCCCTCCTCTGTGTCACTGTCACCCCCCTCCTCTGTAACACCCCCCCCCCCTCCTCTGTGTCACTGTCACCCCTCTCCTCTGTAACACCCCCCCCTCCTCTGTGTCACTGTCACCCCCCTCCTCTGTAACACCCCCCCTCCTCTGTGTCACTGTCACCCCCCTCCTCTGTAACACCCCCCCTCCTCTGTGTCACTGTCACCCCCCTTTTCTGTAACACCCCCCCCCTTCTCTGTGTCACTGTCACCCCCCTCCTCTGTAACACCCCCCCTCCTCTGTGTCACTGTCACCCCCCTCCTCTGTAACACCCCCCCTCCTCTGTGTCACTGTCACCCCCCTCCTCTGTGTCACTG
Source organism: Lithobates sylvaticus (assembly GCA_028564925.1). Taxonomy (NCBI): domain Eukaryota; kingdom Metazoa; phylum Chordata; class Amphibia; order Anura; family Ranidae; genus Lithobates; species Lithobates sylvaticus. The sequence goes on along the minus strand of CM053026.1, from coordinate 769,778,691 downwards.
TCACCCCCTCCTCTGTAACACCCCCCCCCTCCTCTGTGTCACTGTCACCCCCCCCTCTGTAACACCCCCCCCCTCTGTGTCACCCCCCTCCTCTGTGTCACCCCCTCCTCTGTAACACCCCCTCCTCTGTGTCACCCCCCCTCCTCTGTAACACCCCCCTCCTCTGTAACACCCCCCTCCTCTGTAACACCCCCTCTCCTCTGTGTCACACCCCTCCTCTGTGTCAGCTCCCCCTTCCTCTGTGTCAGCTCCCCCCTTTTCGCGTCACCCCCCTCCTCGTGTCACCCCCCTCCTCTGTGCCACCCCCTCCTCTGTGTCACCCCCCTCCTCTGTGTCACCCCCCACCCCCTCCTCCTCTGTGTCAGCCCCCTTCCTCTGTAACACCCCCCCTTCCTCTGTAACACCCCCCCCCTTCCTCTGTAACACCCCCCCCTTCCTCTGTCACCCCCCCTTCCTCTGTGTCAGCTCCCTCTCCTCTGTGTCAGCTCCCCCTCCTGTCTCAGCCCCCCTTCCTCTGTCACCCCCCCCTCCTCTGTGTCAGCCCCCCTCCTCTGTGTCAGCCCCCTTCCTCTGTCACCCCCCCTTCCTCTGTTTCAGCTCCCCCTCCTGTCTCAGCCCCCCTTTCTCTCTCTCTCACACACTCTTTCTCTCAGCCTCTCTCTCACCCCCACCCTCTCATGCCCACCCTCTCACCCCACCCCCCTCTCTATCATTACCATCCCTCTCACCCCCACCATCTCACCCCACCCCCACTCTCCCCCACTCTCCCCTGCCTCCTCCCCCTTTCTCTCACCCCCCTCACCACCGCCTCTCTCTCACCTCCTCCTCTTACCTTCCCCTTTCTCACCTCCCTCCCCCACCTCTTTCATTCCTCAGGGGATGGGGGCCCCATGAGTATAGCTGTATGGGGCCCCAATAATTACTAACAGCAGCCTTGTGAGTGAGTGCACCAGTTCAGATGTGTCCTGAATCCTGTGTCTCCCCAAGTCTCCCCACACAATGGAAGGAAGGAAAACAATAGAGGAGCTCCACCCCCAAACTCCGCCTCCCACACTTCATGGCTCGGAGCGGCTCTCGGTAAGGCAGTCCAATGGGGGTCTTTCGGGGGAGGGGACACTGATGGGTGGGTTCCCTGATCTAATCGAGGGGGGGGGGGGGACCGATATAAGGGAAAGGAGTCTGTGGGGAGGGAGGTGGACGATGTCAGTAGGGCAGTGGGTGGTACCAGTAGTTACCATTCACACTAAGCGTGACGCATTATCGCTCTCCTCCAGGTCTTTAAAATCCTATGTGGATCCGCACAAAAAAAATTTGACATGCGCCGCTAAAGTGTTCGGGTTTGGCTTGAGGAAAAGGTGGCAACCCTATTGGGGGGGGGGGGGGGGGTGTCCATGCAGCTCCCGTGTCCCAACACACATTGACACTGTAGTACGTCCCGTGTGAACGAGGCCTCACTGTCTGTAATACTTACCGCCCTCTAAAAAGTGATCAGTGGTGGATTGTTTTTCAGGCGGTGGTATAGCAGAGGCTGGCAGTCTATTAGGAGGCCCTGTAGCTCCTCCTGATGCCGGCTCTATTGTTTATATTGGAATTGCTGAACGGACATTTTTCATTGCAGGACTAACTGCGAGCTCGTGGCTGTGGTGTGGCCTCATTGATATCAATGCCGTGGCACATGTACAGCGCTGCCAGGCTGGAATGTCAGAATTTTAGTCAGGGGGAGGGGTGGTAAAACCATGGCTTAGCTGCTTGTTTCTTTTGCCTCCCCCTGGCCAGCAGTGTAGGGTTGCCGCCTCATCCCTTCAAAATCGAACACATATTAATTACACAGGTTATGCGGCTGATTAAGGTGGTAATTAAACTCACTTGGTGTCTTATCTGAATTAAATTAGCCTCAGAACCCGTGTAATTTATGTGTTCGGGCTTAGAGGCCCCTTTCAGACGGGTGGATAGAATTGTGCTTTTAGCTGCGGACAGATGACGTTATCTACCGCAGCTAAACGCACACAATGCTTTCCTATGGCCCCGTTCACACCCTGCGTTTAGTGACAGTTTCGTTACATGTGGTTTGTGCAGATAGAAAAAATAAAGTTGACTGCGCCCAGGAACGATTTAGCGCCGCTATCTGCACATAACTGCAGGTAATCGCAGTGTATTATTTCTCCTGCAGCGGCAACAGGAAAGAAAAACAACAGGAAGTACATCCGAAATGGCAATGATGTTCCAACGCAGCCGCATGTAAACGCAGCTAATCGCAATGTACATTTGCAAGTGAACGCTGTGCCAGGATTCTCTGAATTTCAAAATAACAAAACATGCTTTTAACAGCGGCAGAAAAGCCGCCCGTGTGAAAGGGGCCAAATGGATGAGGTGTCAGCCCTGCACCAGTGTGACAGAGTCCCGAAGGAGGCAGACGCTGTTTTTATTGCGCTTTTTAGCAGAGGGTTTGTGAATATGGAGGACGGGGAGCACAACGGGACCCCGGAGAGAGGAATTATCACTGGGGGGGTCATTCACACCGGGGCTGTGTCTGTTCTGTACAGGAAGTGTGTGGGGGGGGGGGGGGGCATTGCATCTTTACAATGTGAGGCATTGTTTACATTTTTTTTACTTTATTGAGATGTGATGTAATACCGCCATATTGTGTTGTGACTGCGGCACATAGAACACCGCTAAGTCCTGGTGATGATTCCATACAGAATAATGGAGGGAAACAGACACGGTGTGAATGAGCCCCGATGTGGAGATATTCGGGGACGCTTATTAATGGTGGTGACATCACAGCGTCTGTACCTCATACACACACTTATACCCACAATGTCATCTGTTTTATATGGACATATTTATATCTGGTTCATATTTATACATTGCAGAGAATTTTGATCACTGTTTCTTGTTTATTTATTTTTGGTCTTTTTTACTTTATTTCACAGCAGTTTTTATCTCATATTGATATATATTTTATATATATATATAACAAAGTTGCAGGGGTGAGGGGCACGTCGGTCATAAGAACATGTGCCATGCAATCCGGCCTTCCCAAGGACCAGAATATAGAAAAAGGAGATGGGATTGCTGCACAAAAATTACTTTAATGAAGAGATTAAAAATACATCAAAAATACATGGTATCCATGGATATTATTATACAGGATTTATATAGCACCAACAGTCTGCGCAGTTCTTTACAACATGAGGGCAGACAGTACACTTACAATACAAATCAATACAGGAGGGATCAGAGGGCCCTGCTCATTAGCGCTTACAATCTATATATATATATATATATATATATATATATATATATATATTTATATATAGCTATAGACCTATATATATATATATATTTTTTATTTTATTTTTTGCTGTGAGGATTACAGGAATATACATTACAGTAGAGGAGAAATATGTGAGCTGTAGTGTATATATATATATATATATATATATATATATATATATATATATATATATATATATATATATATATATAGAGAGAGAGAGAGAGAGATATATATCTATATATATATATATATATATATATATATAATATATATACTACAGCTCACATATTTCTCCTCTACTGTAATGTATATTCCTGTAATCCTCACAGCAAAACAAAAATATATATATATATATAGTTTTTCTGTGAGGATTACAATAATATATATTACAGTAGAGGATAAATATGTGAGCTGTAATATATAGATATAGACCTATATATATCAATCAATATATACTATATATATATATAATATTCCTGTCCTGTGAGGGTTCTTTTTTTTTTGTCCCAGAACATGGCTGCGCCCGAGCCGGAGACTCAGCACACGAAGAAGTTTTGACCTCTAGCGTTTGGTGAAATCTCCCATTACAATTAATATAGTTTTGTCCACCGCAAAATGGCCGCCACGGCCGGAGCCCAATTACTGGACAGATCGTTCTTCAGTGTTGTGGGAGGTGTGAAAGAAAAGGCAGGGAATGCTGGGAGGGGAAGTAGTGTTTGCTGAAAAGTGGAGGGGAATGGAGGGGTCGGGAGGGCGCTGTGGTTTTGCTGTTAGGATTACAGTAATATTCAGTATAGTAGAGGAGAAATATGTGAGCTGTAGTATAGAGGAGGATGATGGAGGAGAGATGATCCCTGTGATAGGATTCTATTATACAGGATGGAGGAGATATAGAGCGGATGGAGGATTAGTGTGTATATATATATATATATATGAGGGGGAGGAGCTGTGATGACAATCTTTCCATGTGTGATCAGATGGGGAGATGATATCGGAGGTGGGATGTATTGGTGTCGTCTCTCTGATCTCTCCGGTGTCGGTGTGACTCGCAGGGATCGGTGCCGTCCGTCTATTCGATCATCACACGCCTTACTTTTATTTTTGAAGTTCAGTTTCTCCCGGTCCCGGCACAGTGGATGTGATGTGCGGATCCTCCCAGTGCGCTGCAGGGAAATACTCCGCGTCTTCATACATGTACCGCGTGTTTTCTCTGCATTCTTAGGAATTATCATACATGTTTTTTTATTTTTATTTTTTAACCTTAAACATTTTATTTGGTTTTGAGTTGACAAAATCCAACAATACTAACAAAGGTTGTTTTGGTGGAACTGATCACATAGAGCAGAGTTCAAATGGAATAACTTTCATTTATTTCAATTATAACTATTTAATTCATTTACTTTTTCTTACCACGTTGTGTTGTACACGTGTTTTTTTTTTGCACGCATGTAATGCGCTTGTGCAGTGAATTTGATGCCTTTTTATATGAGGTTAAAGGCGTTGTAAACCCTCCGTGTTTTTTCACTTTAATGCATTTTTTTTTTTTTTTTTATATTAGAGCGAGGGAGGATTATAACCGTCAGATTTTATTTTTTTCCGCCATTTGTGTCCCATTGTGGAGATTTCCCTTCACTTCCTGTCCCACAGCCGAACAGGAAGTGAGAGGAAATCCCTGTCAATCAAGGCAATTCCTCGGGGGGACGCCCCCCGGGTCACCAGAACTGGTGTCCCCCATTTGGAAGATTCCCCTCTTATTACTTTTCTGAGGACATCCCAAACATTTGTGTCCGTTCTTTTCAGCCCCGGATCGCACTGAATGAAGCCGTGTGAGTTCAGCTGATTTCACTCCCGCAGGTCTCTCCCGATTTTGGTCGGTGATTTCACAGATCATCATTGCCGGGTTTTCTGCACAGATGTCAATGGAAATCGCACACCCCGAAATCGCAAAAAAAGTACCGAAACGACTTTTTGAAATGGGCGCGGCGCTGTAAATGCAGCGTCACATGGATTTAGGGGCGGGGCCATTGCCGGCAATTGATTTGACATGTCGGAACGCACCGATTTGAACCGGGACTGAGGCTGGAGCCACACCTGAGCGTTTTCAGCTCGCAAAAGATCAAAAATAACCCCAACAAGCAAAACCCCATTCATTCCAATGGCCCCTGTTCACATCTGAGCGTTCTGTCGCCTGAAGCTCAAAAAAAAAAAAATTACATGAGCTTCTTTTTGGGCAGATTGCAGGTTTTTTTTTTTTTTTTTTTTTTTACATTGGTGACCTTTTGACCTGTGCAGTAACGTGCGACTTTCTCGCCTGAAAACAATACTGTGAATGCAGCTTCACTTTCAATGATGATGGTAAACGGGACCAATAGAGAGGGGTGAATCTCCCTAACGGGGACACACATCAATAAAAACTGACAGGGGTTCTAATCCCTCTCTCCTCTATCCAAAACTAAAAAAATAAATGAAATAGTTTTGTCCCCCCCCCCCCCCGCCGCGCTCCGGTGCCCCCCCGCCGCTTTCCAGAGCCGACGGCAGTGGCGGAGGCGATCAAATCCTTTCCCTAGCCGCTTCCCGACCGGCACAGGCCGATATACATCGTCAGAATGGCACAGACAGGCATAAGGAAGTATATATACATGTCTCCTTTAAGATGCCGCCGTGCCATTGCGCCGGTCGGGACCCCCGCGATCGTCTCACGGGAAGGCTGAACGGGGAGATGCGGAAAATAAACAGCATCTCCCCGTTCTGCCTAGCAACTAGTGTCGCCGATCTCTGCTCCCTGTGATTGGAGCAGAGATCAGCATTCACTAGCTGACAGCCACGCCCCCCCACAGTAAGAAACACACCTCTAGGCATACTTAACCCCTACACTGCCCCCTTGTGGTTAACCCCTTCACTGCCAGTGTCATTTATATAGGAATCAGTGCATTTAAATAGCATTGATTGCTGTATAAATGACAATGGTCCCAAAAATGTGTCAAAAGTGTCCGATGTGTCCGCCATAATGTCGCAGTCACAATAAAAATCGATCGCCGCCATTACTAATAAAAAAAAAAAATATTAATAAAAAATTCTATAAAACTATCCCCTATCTTGTAAACGCTATAACTTCTGCGCAAACCAATCAATAATCGCTAATTGCGATTTTTTTTTTTTTTTACCAAAAATATGTAGAAGAATACGTATCGGCCTAAACTGAGGAAAAAAAATGTTTTTTTTATATTTTTTGGGGGATATTTATTATAGCAAAAAATAAAAAAGAATGTGTTTTTTTTTTCAAAATTGTCGCTCTTTTTTGTTTATAGCGCAAAAAATAAAAACCGCAGGGGCGATCAAATACCACCAAAAGAAAGTTATATTTGTGGGAAAAAAAGGATGTCAATTTTGTTTGGGAGCCACATCGCACGACCGCGCAATTGTCAGTTAAAGCGACGCAGCGCCGAATCGCAAAAAGGGGCCTGGTCCTTTGGCTGCAAATTGGTCCGGGGCTGAAAGTGGTTAGCCTGACATGGAGATGAGTGACGGGGAAGATGGCCCCCACCCGTCTCCATATCATTGCAGGACTGAAGCAACATCAAAATGGGAAATTATTTTTTTGAATTTTTTTTTTAAATGACGACTTTTTATTTATTTTTTTATTTTATTGCATTTTAGTGTAAATATGAGATGTGAGGTCTTTTTCACCCCCCAGATCTCATATTTAAGAGTCCCTGTCATTCTTTTTTTCTATTACAAGGGTTGTTTACGTCCCTTGTAATAGGAATAAAAGTGACACAATTTTTTTTTGAAGAACAGTGTAAAAATAAAAGGTAAAATAAATAAAATAAAAAAAAAAAAAAATGTAAACGCGCCCCGTCCCGCCGAGCTTGCGCGCAGAAGCGAATGCATACACGAGTAGTGCCCGCATATGAAAATGGTGTTTAAACCACACATGTGAGGTATCGCCGCGATCGGTAGAGCGAGAGCAATAATTCTAGCTCTAGACCTCCTCTGGAACGCAAAACATACAACCTGTAGAATTTTTTAAATGGTGCTTATGGAGATTTTTAAGGGTAAAAGTTTGTCGCCATTCCACGAGCTGCGCAATTTTGAAGCGTTGACATGTTGGGTATTAATTTACTCGGCGTAACATTATCTTTCACAATATAAAAAAAAATATTTGGCTAACTTTACTGTTGTCTTATTTTTTTAATTAAAAAAAGTGTTTTTTTCCCAAAACTTGTAAGACTGCTGCGCCAATACGGTGTGACAAAGTATTATTAGATTGTAAGCTCTTCTGAGCAGGGCCCTCTTAACCCTCTTGTATTTTATTGTATTATAACTGTTTTGTCTCCCTTTTATATTGTAAAGCGTTGCGTAAACTGTTGGCGCTATATAAATCCTGTAATAAATAAATAAAGTATTGCAACGTCCGCCATTTTATTCGCTAGGGTTTTTTCGAAAAAAAAAAAAAAATTGTTTGGGGGTTCTAATTTAATTTTCTATCAAAAAAAAATGTTAACTTGTAAACAACAAATCTCAGAAAGAGGCTCGGTCCTTAAGTGGTTAACATGCATGAATGCATCGCAAATGTGCACGAGCGAGCGCACAATTTGTGCACGAGCGAGCGCAAAAATGTGTGGATGCAACTTGGTAAAAAAAAAATTTAAATCCAAAAAAAAAAGTTCTATCTACGTGTAAGTGGGATGAAAATCCCCAGAAATGTACGTGCAGAAAACGCACAGCAAACACGCTTTGTGGTGTAAATGAGCCCTAAAAAGATACGAGACGCGACAGCGATACATCATCTAAAATAAATAAAAGTCTTATGGTGAAGTCACAGATGGTGACAGACGTTTTACTGCATGGTAACCTATCCGTCACCGCAGGGATACAATTGTTTCCTGTGTGTCCCATTTACACCGCAACACAGCCTGGAGCAGACATGCTGCATTTTATCGCAGCTTAATTGCAGGACAGCTGCCTGACATTGCTGTGTAATGAAGTGTATGTTTTGTACACTTCACATAAAGCTTGTACAAAAAAAAGGAGCAATGTGCTGATTGGTGTATCACTCTGCCCCCTAGTAGCCGGCAATACAGCTGCTGGAGAGCGGAGTCGCTCCGGGGCTGCTCAGCGATTTCATGCAGTTTTAAGTATGAATTTGCCTGAAGACCTGGGAGGGTGTTGTAGGGAGAAGTCCTCGGGGGACGCGGAGATAGTTATGCCGCGTACACACGGGTCGGAATTCTCGTCGGAAAAAGCTCTGATGGTTTCCCCGTCGGAATTTCGCTCAAACTGTCTTGCCTACACGCGGTCACACCAAATTCCGACGGTCAGTAACACAGCGGCATAAAACACGTTCGACGGCACTATAAAAGGGAAGTTTAATGCTTCTGAGCACGCGTCGAATTGTATCTGAGCATGCGTCGGAATTTTGCGTGTCGGAATTGCATACACACGATCGGAAAATCCGATAGAAAGGTTTTCCGGCTGAAAAATTGAGAACAGGTTCTCAATCCAAAGTCCGTCGGAAATTCCGACAGAAAAAGACCGATGGGCGTACACACGGTCGGAAAATCCATTGAAAAGCTCCCATCGGACTGTTTCCATCGGAAATTCCGGCCGTGTGTACGCCGCATTACACTTCTTGTGTTATCTTTATAGATGATGGAAAAAGCCGCTAACACTTTTTTACTTCATCATCCAGATACGCGATATCAGCCGGCTTATTACGCTTCTCTAGAAGTTCCGGTTTCCTGTATAAAAATGGGTTCAGCTGCTTCCAGTCTTAAGCCTCGTACACACCATCAGATCTTCGGCCGGGGATTGTGTGATGACCGGCTGTTGGCCTAAAATCCGACCGTTTAGTGCGCTCCAGCAGACAATTTGTCCAATTTTCCCGCCAACAAATGTTGGATGGCAGGCTAGTAAATTTCCGGCGGACAACGTTCTGTTGTCAGATTTTTTCCTTTTGTCTGTACACAAGTCCGTCGCACAAAAGTCCAAAGTACAAACGCGCATGATTGGAATCAATACTCAACAAACGCAACATTAGCAGAAGGTGCCCAAAGGGTGGCGCTCAAGAGCTTAGAGAGTAATGTACCATTGTCACTAGAACATTTTGGGGTAACAGGGTGATGGAACCCCCCCCAGGAGAATAATATGTGAGGAATGGTGGATACTCCAAATATACAACTGGAGCTGTTTCTGGGAAGAAGAAAGATATTCAGAGATGACATGTAGAGCGGATGTCCTCTGATCTTCATCACTGATGTCCGGCCTCACAATACCACACCGAACGTCCGCTGTGTGTAGAAATTCCGGGAAAAACAAACCTACAAAAATACAGACATGTTACAGATTTCTGCTCTGCAATTACCCAATAGGAGTGTTCAGGTCCAGAGCAAAAAAAAAGTGGTTTTCGGTGAGTCCTTGCCGACACCTCCATATTTCCAGTACAGAAAAGCGCCGATCTCCACACAAGTGATTGAACCAATCGGATACATTGTGTGTGTGTGGATTTAAAAAAAGAATTTTATGTAAAATGCCATAAATCTATCACCTATTTTGTAGACGCTATAACTTTTGCGCAAACCAATATATACGCTTTTTGCAATTTTTTTTTTTTTTACCAAAAATATGTAGAATACAAATCGGCCTAAACTGATGAATACATTTCGTTTTTTTTCTTCTTCTTTTAACCGCTTCAGCACCGCGCCATTTTACCCCCTTCCTTACCAGAGCACTTTTTGCGATTCGGCACTGCGTCGCTTTAGCTGACAATTGCGCGGTCGTGCGACGTTACACCCAAACAAAATTGACGTCCTTTTTTTCCCACAAATAGAGCTTTCTTTTGGTGGTATTTGATCACCTCTGCGGTTTTTATTTTTTGCGCTATAAACAAAAGAAGAGCGACAATTTTGAAAAAAAAAACACAATATTTTTTACTTTTTGCTATAATAAATATCCCATTTTAAAAAAAAAAAATTTATTTTTTTCCTCAGTTTATGCCGATACGTATTCTTCTACATATTTTTGTTAAAAAAAATCGCAATAAGCGTATATTGATCGGTTTGCGCAAAAGTTATAGCGTCTACAAAATAGGGGATAGATTTATAGCATTTTTTTTTTTTTTTTTTTTTACTAGTAATGGCGGCGATCTTCGATTTTTTTTTTTTTTTCGTGACTGCGACATTGCGGCGGACACTTCGGACACTTTTGACACATTTTTGGGACCATTCACATTTACACAGCGATCGTTGCTATAAAATTGCAGTGATTACTGTGTAAATGTGACTGGCAGGGAAGGGGTTAACACTAGGGGGCGCTGCAGGGGTTAAAATGTTCCCTAAGGTAGTGATTCTAACTGTGGGGGGAGGGGACTCACAAGGGGAGGAGACCGATCGGTGTTCCTCCGTACTGGGATCACATGATCGGTCTCCTCGCCGCTGACAGGACGTGGAGCTGTGTGTTTACACCCCATCATTACACACACAGCTCCACGATCCCGCATGGTCCCGTTGCTTTAACGGGCACTCGCACCGGGTCCCGAGCGACGCCGCGGGCGCGCGCGCGGGCGCCCCCTAGGCGGCAGGGAATGGGAGGACGTCATATGACGCCCACCCAGGATGGGAGATCCACCTGCTGGGCGTCATATGTACATGGGCGGGATGTGAAGGGGTTAAATTGTGGATATTTATTATAGCAAAAAAATAAAAAATATTGATTTTTTATTTTTTTTTCAAAATTGTCGTTCATTTTTTGTTTATAGCGTAAAAAATAAAAACCGCAGAGGTGATCAAATACCACCAAAAGAAAGCTCTATTTATAGGAAATCTTGTTTGGGTACATTATCGCACGCGCAATTGTCAGTTAAAGCGGCGCAGTGCCAAATTGTAAAAGGTGCTCTGGCCAGGAAGGGGGTAAAATCTTCCGAGGCTGAAGCAGTTAAAGAAACATTTCAATCTATACAGAACAAAGGAATAATCAATTGCCGAAAGTCTCAGCAAAGAATAATAAAGGATAAACACGCAAACAATACAAAGCAGATGAAAAAAAGAAAACAGAATTTTATGAAATGTATTTGGAAAGGAGGGGATAGTATTTCGGTTTGTCTGTTACAATAATGTGTTGGAGCTCCACCAATCACAACAGATCACAAATTATATCCATCAACAGATGTTTTGTTACCCACCTGATTACCGGCCACTTAAACCCCCTCGTGCCCAGACCAATTTTCAGCTTTCGGCGCTGACGCACTTTGAATGACAATTGCGCGGTCACACAACGCTGTACCCAAATGGAAATGTTATCATTTTTTTCCCACACATAGAGCTTTCTTTTGGTGGTATTTAATCACAGCTGAGGGTTTTTATTTTTTGCTAAACAAACAAAAAAAAATGGAAAATGAAAAAAAAAATAAAAATCATGTTTAATAGTTTGTTATAAAATGTTGCAAACAGGTAATTTTTCTGCTTCATTGATATGCGCTGATGAGGCGGCACAGGTGGGCACTGATAGGCTGCACTGGTGGGGACAGATAAGTCGCTACTGATGGGGACAGCAAAGATGGCACTGATGGGGACGGATGGGTGGCACCAATGGGCACTGATGGATGACACTGATGGGCACTGATAGGTGGCACTGATGAGCACTGATAGGTGGCACTGATGAGCACTGGTAGGTGACACTGATGTGCAGCACTGGCACTGACAGATGGCACTGTGGGCACTGACAGATGGCACTGTGGGCACTGACAGATGGCACTGTGGGCACTGACAGATGGCACTGTGGGCACTGACAGATGGCACTGTGGGCACTGACAGATGGTACTGTGGGCACTGACCAATGGCACTGTGGGCACTGACAGATGGCACTGGTAGGCGGCACTTTAATTAGGCAATAGTGGGCACCATGTATTGGGCACATTGCTGGGCACATTGCAGTGAGAGGGACTGATGTCCCTCTCACTGCCGCCGGTGATCGGCTTTTTTTATTTCTCCTGGCGCTGTCAGCGCGAGGAGGAAGAAAAGCCGATTACCGGCTCTGTTATTGTCACATGATCAGCTGTCATTGGCTGACAGCTGATCACGTGGGTAAGGGGTCGGGATCGACCCCTTACTCGGATCTGTGATCCAGCGAGTCTCACAGACTCGCTGATCACAGAGCGCGCGCCCTTCAGGGGGCGCGCAGGCAGCTCGTGGCCGGGACGACGTCAATAGACGTCATCCCGGCATCTTAGATCTGCGCTGTAGCCGCCATTCGTCATTAGCGTGGATCTCAGGTAGTTAAGCTGTTGAAGTGGTGCGTTTGTTCGCCTCTGGATTCCCAAAATTATACAGCAACGTTTTTTTTGTATTTTATTTTTTATTTTTTGCAGTTTTGTTCAGTTTTGTTCAAACTGCAAATCTTTACATTGCAAAATGATCGTAATGTCCAAAAAAATTGCAAATCCCGTTGAAATCTATGGCACAAGGAAATATGGGGATCATCAAACAAAGGGCTTTGGGAGCTTCGCAATTGTCATGGAGAACGTGGACCAATGAAAAAAAAAAAAAGGTCACTACTGATCTAAAAGCTATAGGAAAAGTTTACACATAAAATATAAAGCCCTGAAGTTCATGCCAATTGGCCAGTGCCAACACAGCTTCATAGTTTAGCTCGTGACCTTTGTGTGCCGTGTCTCACTGTCATTTAACCACTTCAGCCCCGGACCAATTGTCAGCTTAAGGACCAGAGGTCTTTTTTCAATTTCGCACTGCACTGCTTTAACTGGTAATTGCGCGGTCATGCAATGTTGTAACCAAACGAAATTTGCGTCCTTTTCTTCCCACAAATAGAGCTTTCTTTTGATGGTATTTGATTGCTTTTGATTTGATTTTGAAAAAAAAAAAAAAGATATTTTCTACTTTTTGTTATAAGAAAAATCTAATAAACTAAATTTTAGTCAAACATTTGGGCCAAAATTTATTCAGCCACATGTCTTTAGTAAAAAAAAAATGCCAATAAGCGTATATTTATTGGTTTGCACAAAAGTTATAGCGTCTACAAACTAGAGTACATTTTCTGGAATTTACACATCTTTTAACCACTTCAATACAGGGCTTTTAAACACCCTTCCTTACCAGAGCACTTTTTGCGATTCGGTACTGCGTCGCTTTAACTGACAATTGCGCGGTTGTGCGACGTTACACCCAAACAAAATTGACGTCCTTTTTTTCCCACAAATAGAGCTTTCTTTTGGTGGTATTTGATCGCCCCTGCGGTTTTTATTTTTTGCGCTATAAACAAAAGAAGAGCAACAATTTTGAAAAAAAACACAATATTTTTTACTTTTTGCTATAATAAATATCCCATTTTTTTAAAAAAAATATATTTTTTTTCCTCAGTTTAGGCCGATACGTATTCTTCTACATATTTTTGGTAAAAAAAATCGCAATAAGCGTATATTGATCGGTTTGCGCAGAAGTTATAGCGTCTACAAAATAGGGGATAGATTTATTGAATTTTTTTTTTTTTTTTTTTTAGTAATGGCGGCGATCTGCGATTTTTTTTTTCGTGACTGCGACATTACGGCGGACACTTCGGACACTTTTGACACATTTTTGGAACCATTCACATTTACACAGCGATCGTTGCTATAAAATTGCAATGATTACTGTGTAAATGTGACTGGCAGGGAAGGGGTTAACACTAGGGGCGCTGTAGGGGTTAATGTGTTCCCTAATAGAAGTGATTCTAACTGTGGGGGGAGGGGACTCAAGTGGAGGAGACCGATCATGTGTTCCTCCGTACTGGGATCACATGATCGGTCTCCTCCTCGCTGACAGGACGTGGAGCTGTGTGTTTACACACACAGCTCCACGGTCCCGCCCGGTCCCGTTGTTTTAACGGGCAATCGGGGGTGCCCGGCGGACATCGCGCCCGCCGGGCACTCGCACCGGGTCCCGAGCGATGGCGCGTGCGCGCACCCCCCAGGCGGCCGGGAATGCGAGGACGTCATATAACGCCCACCCAGGATGGTAGATCCACCTTGTGGGCGTCATATGACTATAGCGCGGTATTGAAGCGGTTAATTTATGACTGCCTATATCATTTCTTGAGGTGCTAAAATGGCGGGAAGTACAAACCCCCCCCCCCCCCCCCCCCCCCCCCCAAATGACCCCATTTTGGAAAGTAGACACCCCAAGCTATTTGCTGAGAGGCATGTTGAGCCCATTTTTTTTTTTTTAGTCCCAAGTGATTGAATAAAGACAAAAAATGTATGGGGATACCACATGTGTGGGACTTTTTGGGAGCCTAGCCGCGTACGGGGCCCCCGAAACCCAAGCACCGCCTTCAGGATTTCTAAGGGTGCAAATTTTTGATTTCACTCCTCACTACCTATCATAGTTTCGAAGGCCATAAAATGCCAAAATAGCACAAAACCCCCCCAAATGACCCCATTTTGGAAAGTAGACACCCCAAGCTATTTGCTGAGAGGCATGTTGAGTACATGGAATATTTTATATTTTGCCACAAGTTGCGGGAATATTACAAAAAAAAATTTTTTGACCAAAGTTGTCACTAAATTATATATTGCCCACACATGCCATGGGCATATGTGGAATTACACCCCAAAATACATTCTGCTGCTTCTCCTGAGTACGGGGATACCACATGTGTGGGACTTTTTTGGAGCCTAGCCGCATACGGGACCCTGAAAACCAATCACCGCCTTCAGGATTTCTAAGGGCATACATTTTTGATTTCACTCCTCACTACCTATCACAGTTTTGAAGGCCATAAAATGCCAAGATGGCACAAAACCCCCCCAAATGACCCCATTTTGGAAAGTAGACACCCCAAGCTATTTGCTGAAAGGCATGTGGAGTCCATTGAATAATGGGCCCCAAAAACCAAGCACCGCCTTCAGGATTTCTAAGGGTGTAATTTTTTATTTCACTCCTCAATGCCAATCACAGTTTCGAAGGCCATAAAATGCCAAAATAGCACAAAACCCCCCCAAATGACACCATTTTGGAAAGTAGACACCCCAAGCTATTTGTTGAGAGGCATGGTGAGTATTTTACAGCTCTCATTTGTTTTTGAAAATGAAGAAAGTAAAGAAAAAAAAAAAATTTTTTTTTTTTTTTTTTTCAATTTTCAAAACTTTGTGACAAAAAGCGAGATCTGCAAAATACTCACCATACCTCTCAGCAAATAGCTTGGGGTGTCTACTTTCCAAAATGGGGTCATTTGGGGGGGGGGGGGGGGGTTGTGCCATCTGGGCATTTCATGGCCTCCGAAACTGTGATTGGCAGTGAGGAGTGAAATAAAAAAATTACACCCTTAGAAAGCCTGAAGGCGGTGATTGGTTTTTGGGGTCCCGTACGCGGCTAGGCTCCCGAAAAGTCCCACACATGTGGTGGAATGTATTTTGGGGTGTATTTCCACATATAACCATGGCATGTTTGAGCAATATATCATTTAGTGACAACTTTTTTTTTGTTTTCTCTTGGGACAAAAAAAAAAAATGTGATGGGCTCAACATTGCTCTCAGCAAATAGCTTGGGGTGTCTACTTTCCAAAATGGGGTCATTTGGGGGGGGGGGGGGGGGGTTTGAACTGTCCTGGCATTTTATGCACAACATTTAGAAGCTTATGTCACACATCACCCACTCTTCTAACCACTTGAACACAAAGCCCTTTCTGACACTTTTTGTTTACATGAAAACATTTTTTTTTTTGAAGAAAATTAAGTTGAACCCCTAAACACTAGATATATTGTTAAAGCAAAGGCCCTACAGATTAAAATGGTGGGTGTTGCATTTTTTTTGCCCACACAGTATTTGCGCATCGATTTTTCAAACGCATTTTTTGTGGAAAAAATACACTTTTTTTTATTTTAATGCACTAAAACACACTATATATTGCTCAAATTTTTGATGAAATAAAAAATATGATCTTAGGCCGAGTACATGGATACCAAACACGACATGCTTTAAAATTGCGCACAAACACGCAGTGGCGACAAACTACATACATTTTTAAAAGCCTTTAAAAGCCTTTACAGGTTACCACATTAGATTCACGGAGGAGGTCTACTGCTAAAATTACTGCCCTCGATCTGACCTTCGCGGTGATACCTCACATGCATGGTGCAATTGCTGTTTACATATGACGCCAGACCGACGCTTGTGTTCGCCTTTGCGCAAGAGAAGGGGGGGGGCAGGGGTGTTTTTTTTTTTTTTTTTTTTTTTTTATTTATTTATCTAGCTTTTTTATTTTATTTTTAAACTGTTCCTTCCATTTTTTTTCTTTGTTATCATTTTTATTGTTATCTAAGGGAATGTAAATATCCCCTATGATAGCAATAGGCAGTGACAGGTACTCTTTTTTTGAAAAAATTATTAGACCCTAGATCTTTCCTCTGCCCTCAAAGCATCTGACCACACCAAGATCGGTGTGATAAAACGCTTTGCCAATTTCCCAACGGCGCTGTTTATATCCGGGAGGGGGGACATTCCCTCCCACTGCTTGTAAAAGCAGTCTAGAGGCTAATTTAACGCTAGAATTGTTTTTACATGAAAGCCGATCACTGGCTGAAAAGAATGATACCAGGATGATACCTAAACCTGCAGGCATCATTTTGGTATAACCATTCAAAGTCCAGCAACATACTGGACATATATTGTAACCTTTTTTTTTCATGCAGCCTCTTGGCTGAACGAAAAAGAGAGATTGATCGGTGGGTATGCCCACCATTAGAATACCTCCCTTCATCCACCCACTTCTAATGATGGGCATACATGCACCATTTATATATGCCAAAGCATGGGGGCATCATCCCGCAAAAGTTATGCCCCGTACACACGGTCTGACTTTTCCACGGGCAAGCCTCCATCGGAATTTCGACCGTATGTACGTGGCATTAGGAGCCAATCGCTCCTCCGCCCCTGCTGCCCCCATGCTTCAGCATATATGCTCTTTTTTTTTTTTTAAACTGTGGTGGTGAAATCACCTCCTACAGCGTTGGAGTCGTGGCTTTATGTATCGTGGGAGCAAACGCTGTTGCTGTCAAGATAAATAAATCCGCGCTGCAACTGAATGGCGTACCTGCTAAGCAAATTATGGTTAACATTAAAACAAAGTAACATTACAGTATAACAGTAAGACCTTGCCATACCATACCTGCAAAGCAAATACCAAAAAAAAACATAGTAAAAAATAAAACATTTTTTTAACGCAACCGGTTCCTAAAATATATATATGCCGAAGCATGGGGGCATCCTCCCGCAAAAAAGTTATGCCACGTACACATGGTCGGACTTTTACACGGGCAAGCCTCCGTCGGAATTTCGACCGTATGTACGTGGCATTAGGAGCCAATCGCTCCTCCGCCCTCTGCTGCCCCCATGCTTCGGCATATATGCTCTTTTTTTTATTTAACTGTGGTGGTGAAATCACCTCCTACAGCGTTGGAGTCGTGGCTTTATGTATCGTGGGAGCAAACGCTGTTGCTGTCAAGATAAATAAATCCGCGCTGCAACTGAATGGCGTACCTGCTAAGCAAATTATGGTTAACATTAAAACAAAGTAACATTACAGTATAACAGTAAGACCTTACCATACCATACCTGCAAAGCAAATACCAAAAAAAAACATAGTAAAAAATAAAACATTTTTTTAACGCAACCGGTTCCTAAAATATATATATGCCGAAGCATGGGGGCATCCTCCCGCAAAAAAGTTATGCCACGTACACATGGTCGGACTTTTACACGGGCAAGCCTCCGTCGGAATTTCGACTGTATGTACGTGGCATTAGGAGCCAATCGCTCCTCCGCCCTCTGCTGCCCCCATGCTTCGGCATATATGCTCTTTTTTTTATTTAACTGTGGTGGTGAAATCACCTCCTACAGCGTTGGAGTCGTGGCTTTATGTATCGTGGGAGCAAACGCTGTTGCTGTCAAGATAAATAAATCCGCGCTGCAACTGAATGGCGTACCTGCTAAGCAAATTATGGTTAACATTAAAACAAAGTAACATTACAGTATAACAGTAAGACCTTGCCATACCATACCTGCAAAGCAAATACCAAAAAAAAACATAGTAAAAAATAAAACATTTTTTTAACGCAACCGGTTCCTAAAATATATATATGCCGAAGCATGGGGGCATCCTCCCGCAAAAAAGTTATGCCACGTACACATGGTCGGACTTTTACACGGGCAAGCCTCCGTCGGAATTTCGACCGTATGTACGTGGCATTAGGAGCCAATCGCTCCTCCGCCCCTGCTGCCCCCCATGCTTCGGCATATATGCTCTTTTTTTTTTTAACTGTGGTGGTGAAATCACCTCCTACAGCGTTGGAGTCGCGGCTTTATGTATCGTGGGAGCAAACGCTGTTGCTGTCAAGATAAATAAATCCGCGCTGCAACTGAATGGCGTACCTGCTAAGCAAATTATGGTTAACATTAAAACAAAGTAACATTACAGTATAACAGTAAGACCTTGCCATACCATACCTGCAAAGCAAATACCAAAAAAAAACATAGTAAAAAATAAAACATTTTTTTAACGCAACCGGTTCCTAAAATATATATATGCCGAAGCATGGGGGCATCCTCCCGCAAAAAAGTTATGCCACGTACACATGGTCGGACTTTTACACGGGCAAGCCTCCGTCGGAATTTCGACTGTATGTACGTGGCATTAGGAGCCAATCGCTCCTCCGCCCCTGCTGCCCCCATGCTTCGGCATATATGCTCTTTTTTTTTTAACTGTGGTGGTGAAATCACCTCCTACAGCGTTGGAGTCGTGGCTTTATGTATCGTGGGAGCAAACGCTGTTGCTGTCAAGATAAATAAATCCGCGCTGCAACTGAATGGCATACCTGCTAAGCAAATTATGTTCCCCTGTTAACCCCCCCCCCCCCATTAAAACAAAGTACATTACAGTATAACAGTAAGACTCTATATACCCCTGTCCCCTCTCTCTCTCCCTGCCCCTTCTCTATCCCCTGCCCCCCCTCTCTCTCCCTGCCTCCCTCTATCTCCCTGCCCCCCCTCTAGTTCCCTCCCCCCTCTCTAGTTCCCTCCCCCCTCTCTAGTTCCCTCCCCCCTCTCTAGTTCCCTCCCCCCTCTAGTTCCCTCCCCCCTCTAGTTCCCTCCCCCCTCTCTAGTTCCCTCCCCCTCTCTAGTTCCCTCCCCCCCTCTAGTTCCCTCCCCCCTCTCTAGTTCCCCCCCTCTAGTTCCCTCCCCCTCTCTAGTTCCCTCCCCCCTCTCTAGTTCCCTCCCCCTCTCTAGTTCCCTCCCCCCTCTCTAGTTCCCTCCCCCCTCTCTAGTTCCCTCCCCCCTCTAGTTCCCCCCCCCCCTCTAGTTCCCTCCCCCCTCTCTAGTTCCCCCCCCCTCTAGTTCCCTCCCCCCTCTCTAGTTCCCTCCCCCTCTCTAGTTCCCTCCCCCCTCTAGTTCCCTCCCCCCCTCTCTAGTCCCCCCCCTCTAGTTCCCTCCCCCCTCTCTAGTTCCCTCCCCCCTCTCTAGTTCCCTCCCCCCTCTAGTTCCCTCCCCCCTCTCTAGTTCCCTCCCCCCTCTAGTTCCCTCCCCCCTCTCTAGTTCCCCCCCCCTCTCTAGTTCCCCCCTCTAGTTCCCTCCCCCCCCTCTAGTTCCCTCCCCCCTCTCTAGTTCCCTCCCCCCTCTCTAGTTCCCTCCCCCCTCTAGTTCCCTCCCCCCTCTCTAGTTCCCTCCCCCCTCTCTAGTTCCCCCCCCCCCTCTAGTTCCCTCCCCCCTCTCTAGTTCCCTCCCCCCCTCTCTATCTGTTCCCCCCCCCCTCTGACTCATCCCCCCCTCCCCCCTCTCTATTTCCCTCCCCCCCTCTCCCTGATCTGATTCTTCTGACTCATCTGATTCTTCTGACTCATCTGATTCTTCTGATTCATCTGATTCTTCTGACTTTTTCATGTAGAAGCATTTCAAGATGCAGCCAAAGGCATACTGTAATAAAGAAAAGGATTTATTAGTGGATAGAACACAGGAGTATCACCTTTCAGCTACATCATATCCTGTCACTTCTGCAATACTTCTCAGTTTAGGACTTTATGTCATTTATGATCTATGTGTTTCCCCAAAAATGCCAATTTTTATCAGGAAGTTTTCTATAGAGGAGGTCGGCCTGCTACGTGCAGCTGCAGGCATCACCCCGGCATATCACTTGAAACCCCAAACATATATATATACATTAGCGGCTCTTATAGTGGCTATATAACTACCTAAGTAGTATAGTATTATAGAGTACTTACCTTTTTCATCAGACTCCAGCATCCCCGCTTTAGCTTTTTCCAAACATATTTACCACAGCAAGGGCAAATGTAGAAGCAGCCTGCAGCACAACCTTTGTCAATTCTATTGCACACAAATCCGCAGCAAGGGCCAGTTGGCGGTATCTTTGTAGACAAAGAATAAGGACTTTTATAGTTCCGTGACACTCCAAGATTCAGATTGCCCTTTTTCTTTTTTCCTTCTGGGGGGAACCAGAATAATCTGGTTTCGCAGATAGATGGTTCCCTTGACTCTTCCCCATTCTCTTCTTCTTCCATCTTTTCTTCTTCTTCCGGCTTTTCTTCTTCTCTTCTTGCTTTCTTGCCCTTCTTTGCCAACATCTTATCTAATTTCAGCCATTTTTTCCATTTCTTGTTTCGGTTACTTGGCCGCACCTCGTCCTCTGTAATTTCTTCATTTTCTACCTTCTTTCCCTCAGTCGGCCGTTCTTCCTGTGTCTAAGAAAAAATAAATAAAACAGGTAAGTAAAAGGACATCTATCTATTACTTTAAGAACCTGTCTAGTGTGTTTTTTTTATTGACACTCTTTTCCCTCAGGTGAATGTACTTTATAGACATGTGACTTTCTTCAACCTAATTAACTATAAGTAACCAAGCCATATAACAGGATACTTACTATGGGGATATCCACAGTGGTCTTCTTGATGTTAAGCCCTAAGCCATGTGTGGCTTTCGCCCGCTGTTTTTCAAGGGCCCACTGTTCTACAAGAGCCCACAGTTCTTCAAGGTCCTGCTGTTCGTCAATTGCCCACTGTTGCTGTTTTTCAAGATCCTGATCTTTTTCAAGAGCCTGAGGTTCTTCAAGGGCCCGCTGTTCTACAAGAGCCCGCAGTTCTTTAAGGGCCCGCTGTATTTCCAGGTCGCACTGTTCTTCATGGGTCTGCCGTTTTTTTTGAGCCTGCCATTTTTCAAGAGCCTGCTGTTCTTCAAGAGACGGATGTTCTTCAAGGGCCCGCTGTTCTACAAGAGCCCGCAGTTCTTCAAGGGCCTTCTGTATTTCAAAGTTTTGCTGTTCTTGATTGGTCTGACGTTTTTCAAGAGCCTGCGGTTCTCCAAGGGCCTGCTGTTCTACAAGAGCCCGCAGTTCTTTAAGGGCCCGCTGTATTTCAACGTTTTGCTGTTCTTCATGGGTCTTCCGTTTTTTTAGAGCCTGCTGTTCTTCAAGAGCCTGCTGTTCTTCAAGGGCCCGCTGTTCTACAAGAGCCCGCAGTTCTTTAAGGGCCCACTGTATTTCAAGGTCCCGCTGTTGTACAAGAGCCCGCAGTTTTTCAAGAACACGCTGTATTTCAAGGGCCAGCTGATCTCCAAGGGTCCGCTGTTCTTCAAGGGCCCGCTGTTCCTCAAGGGCCCGCAGTTCTTCAAGGGCCCGCAGTTCCTTAAGGGCCCGCTGTATTTTAAGGGCCCACTGTTCTTCAATTGCCCGCTGTATTTTAAGGGCCTGCTGTATTACAAGGGCCCACTGTTGTTCATGGGCCTGCTGTTTTTCAAGAGCCTGCTGTTTCCCAAGAGCCTTCCATTTTCCAAGAGCCGTACGATTTTCAAGAGCCTGCCGTTCTATAAGAGCCTTCCATTCTTCAAGAGCCCGCCGTTCTTCAAGAGCCAGTTCTTCTTCAAGGGCCTTCCGTTTTTTAAAGGCTTTCTCCCACTGTTCTCCAAGGGTCTGCTTTTCTTCAAGGGCCTGCTGTTTTTCAAGAGCCAGTTGTTCAAGGGCCGAGTTATTTTCAAGAGCCAACTGTTTTGCAAGAGCCAGCCGTTTTTTAAAGGCCAGCTCCCACTGTTCTTTAAGGGCCCGCTCCCACTGTTCTTCAAGGGCCTGCTGTCTTTCAAGGGCTAGCTGTTCAAGGGCCCGCTTATTTTCAAGAACTTGCTGTGCTTTAATGGCCTGCTGTCTTTCAAGGGCCTGCTGTCTTTCAAGGGCCCACTGTTGAAGGGCCCGCTCAATTTCAAGGACCTGCTGTTTTTTATGGGCCTGCCATCTTTCAAGGGACCACTGTTGAAGGGCCCGTAGTTCAAGGGCCCGCTCTTTTTCAGTTTCTTCAAGAGCCCGCTGTTTTTCAATTTCTTCAATGGCCCGCTGTTTTTCACTTTCTTCAATGGCCCGATGTTTTTCACTTTCTTCAATGGCCCGCTGTTTTTCACTTTCTTCAATGGCCCGCTGTTTTTCACTTTCTTCAATGGCCCGCTGTTTTTCACTTTCTTCAATGGCCCGCTGTTTTTCACTTTCTTCAATGGCCCGCTGTTTTTCACTTTCTTCAATGGCCCGCTGTTTTTCACTTTCTTCAATGGCCCGATGTTTTTCACTTTCTTCAATGGCCCGCTGTTTTTCACTTTCTTCAATGGCCCGCTGTTTTTCACTTTCTTCAATGGCCCGCTGTTTTTCACTTTCTTCAAGGGCCCGCTGTTTTTTTTTCACTTTCTTCCGTTCTTCAAGGGCCCGCTGTTTCTGAAGTTCTAAAAGATACCGCTCTACTTCAAGGGTCCCATACGTCTTCTGTATTTTTGGCTGTGATCTTGTTTTGCACGTTTTCCTAACTGGTGTGTTAGTCTTTTTTTGCTTGCTATACCCATAACTTTTGAAGTGTATCTTCTGTTTCTTTTCCATCTCCTCTCTATTCATCTTTTCTTTCATTCTCCTCTCTTCCTCTTCTTTCTCCTTCAGTATTTTCTCTCTCTTTCGATTTATCTTCTCCTGGGTCATCTCCTCTCTTATTTTCTGCTTTTCTTCTTTATCCTTCTCTATCTCTCTCTTCATCTTTTGTCTCCCCTCTCGTATTGCTGCCACTGCTTTCCTTTTATCCTCCAAATCTTTCTTCTGCTGTTCCTCCCACTGTTTCTTTCTCCTCTTCTTCTCCTCCTGTGCTGATATTTGAATCTATAAAGAAAAATAAAGACAGTAAAGTTAAGTACAAATTGTAAATTAGAACGCTGCTCAAAATGTTTTTCTTTAGATTTGGATGGAGTAGGGAGAGGGTTCAAATCCTTCAAGGTTTCATTTTTTTTTATGTCCTGACTGGGATAGTTCCTCCTCACTTCCTATCATCTCAGCAAGAGAGGAAGTGAGCAGAATCCCTCCAGTGGAGTCG